>CM043708.1:5554342-6012917 GCA_023969325.1 Oryzias curvinotus
CTACAACCATGCCACGTTCAAAGTCACTTCAATAACTTTTCTTCTCCATTCTGATGCTCGGTTTGAACTGCAGCAGATTGTCTTGACCATGTCTCCTTGCCTAAATACATTGAGTTGCTGCCATGGGATTGGCTGATTAGAAACTTGCTTTAAAGGGTAGTTGGACAGGTGTGCCTAATAAAGCGGCCAGTGAGTGCACCTCCCTGTCTTTTTTACTTGATCCAGTTTGTCATAAGTGCAGGGACACTTGGAGAAACAGAAAGGCAGGTAGATCTCAGGGTTAGGGATCCCTACTCTTTAAAAAAATATCATCATTAGCATGCACCTTTATTTTTTTCATCAAATATACACCTATATTTCTACATGTTTTGTGTTTAAACACCCTATATGGTCATTTAACTGCAAGAAAATATTGATGTAGGTTTTGTGTATAGATTTCTAAAGTTGCAAAGAGGAAAAAGACAGGGTCTCTTTGAGAAGTTTTAAAATCTAAAAAAAATAACTCACACGGGCTGGCTGCAGTGAGCTGCGACCTTTTCTTTTTATGGCAGCAATAAAAGGGTTTACACTCAGTGTTTTCAGGTATTTCTAATCTTTCTTTTTGCAAGACTTTGCCTGCATTCCTTGACACGCTCCTGCCTCTTATGCAGTAGTTCTAACTTGATTGCCTCGGGCTACTGCTCCATAACAGTAGCATCATCAAACAATCTACAGAACCAAAGACAGAGACCATCTTTGCTCCACGTGAGGCAAAGGATCTAGGACAAATAAGACAAATGCAGAGACCTGCTTCCAGTCTTGTGGGAAATCACCTCAGTGCAGCACAGTACTGACATTTCAAACCTACATGAATACTCCCAGGTTTAAAGCAGGTTAAGTAGATACAGCTGCTCATTCTTTTTTAAACAATGCTAAAAATAATGTGGATGGAAACAGATTAAGTTCCTTAATTTTTAGTCTTGTTTAGGTTTCTTAGCAAAAAAGCGTTTTGTTCGTGTGCTGTGTGACCTTGATTGTAAGGATGCGGGGGTTTTAGTTTTTACCTTTGCTGGTCAGTCTCAGTTGCTTTTTTGTACCCTGAATCAGCACTCTGTCTATCATTTACTTTAAATTCTGCATTTTGGGCTTTACACATGCAGTATGTAACAATGTTTGAATGTTTTACTCATCGTTCTGATGCTTTTTAAAAGCATCATTGTCACAATTGCTATCAATTTGCAAAATGTGAGTTAAAAAAAAAATCTGAAATAACAGTTTATAACCATTTTCAAACTATCTTTGAAACCCCAGCCTGTATTATGACAGTCTCAAATAAATGTTATTACATTAATTTACTAAAATTATGTAATATTAAAGTTCAGTAATTAGTTCTAAATTGATTTGAACAAACACCAAAGCTATCATCTGGACATTTTTGTGTATGTAAGTCAGTTTTTGACCCTGAAAACCTAAAAAATCCAAATAATCAATTTCAAATAACTCGCTTAGGACAGCTTTGATGGAATTGAGGATACTAAGAACCAGTAATAAAATTAATGGCAAACTTTTTGGGGGAAATCCCTGTCATGGTGCCTCTGTCAGCCCCGCCCCCTCTGCTCTGCCCCTACTCCACCAGCTGTGACCACTTCACCCTCATCAACTCTGCTGCTCTTAAGGAGACCCAGCTCCATCATTCGACGCCAGTTTGTTACCCCTAATGGTGACTATGCCTGGTCTGCCTGCTCATGCCTTGTTTACTCTTGCCTTGCCTAACTCTAACCTTGTGCCTCCTTGTCTCAGGATTCATCAAAACGAAGGTCACCCATGTGGAAGTCATCTGTCACTTACCTGCTGCCTCGGAGATCCTCGGAGCTGGTCTGCCACGGTAGTACCTCCAGCCACTCCACGAGCTGCGTTCTAGTCTGGATCGCCAACCTGCTGAAAACAACCTTGTCATCTGCCTTGCCATTAAAACCTCAGTGATCACCTGTGTGATCATTCTGGGTTTCAGCGTCTGGGTCCGTCTCGCCTGAAAACTATGACAATCCCACTGCTTTATTGCTCACACCACAAAACCCTGCTCTTTGGAAATGTTTTTTTTTCCAGTTGCATCATAGACTATCCCTTTTTCTGTTGTTCGTTGCTGTATTAGTTATTTTGGAAATAATCAACTTTTTTCCGCTGAACAGTATTGATTAGCTAAAGGTCCTGAAGGTTTGGTGCCAAATTGTTCCAGCACTGCTTTTCTACACAGGGTAGGTTCTGATCAAGAAAAGTTTGAACACCTGTAGGAATTACTTTTAAGACATCTGTTGTACATGAATTGCTTTGAAATAGTTCATCTTTCTTGGAAATTGTGTATTTGTATAACTGTAAAACTCCATCCATCCATGTTCTTTCGCTTATTTGGGACCGGGTCGCGGGGGCAGCAGTCTAAGCAAAGATGCCCAAACTTCACTTGCCCTGGCCACTTCCTCTAGCTCCTCTGAGGTTACCCCGAACCTTTCCCAGGCCAGCCGAGAGACTTAATCCCAGGGAGGCGTTCAGGAGGCATCCCAACTTGACGCCCTAATACACATTTTTCAGTTTCTGGTAACCTCCTATTTAAATTATGGCAGTTCATGGGGTACTTTTTGTACCCTTTCAATCTATCCATTGGACTTAACCCAGCTTGAACTATGAAAAAAAAATGTATTGATGCAGTGTTCCAACTCTTTTGAGTGCTAGTGTATATTTATTGAAAAAATCAACCCCGGTTTGTTTTTCCTTAGTTATCACAAATAAATAGAATTTGCCCGACAGCAATCAGCTTGATGTGTGCATGGCCCTCCTAACAGAAGAGGGCATAAGTTAAACTGACGGCAAAGGCAGAGATAAATGTCTTAGCGGGAAATTACCATTCCAAGGTCATAGCAATGAGACATTTCAATTAGGGCCTTTCTCAGAGCAAATTTAAGTGGAAGGGAGGAAAGTACTTAACAGAGACAATGACAGATAAATGAAACTGCCACTCCACAACGAAATTGAAGATGGAGGCGGAAACCTGAAGGGTCACTTTAGGGAATTAATTTACGTCCTTTTAAAATATGGTAACGAGTAAAATACGTATGATGCGCAAATAAGAACTGGTTGTAAATTGAAACGGAGCTGTTGTTAAAGTTACTGTGGTCATTTCCTGAATTTAATTTGAATGTCAGAGCATGTCAAAATGATGGTTGAAAACAGGCAGTTGTGACTACTTTGTCAGCTTTCAGTAACTGGATATGAACAAAACTGGTGTTTTTTCTTCTGTCTCACCAAAACCTTGTTGATAACTCTTACATGTTTATAACCACTACACTCATACTTTTAAAAATGCGTGCGGTGTTATAAGTCATGTCTTTAAGGAAGTCATCAAAAGGTTTGACGATAGAGGGTAGAGGTCTGATTTAATGACTTTTTAAATTAATATTCCATTCAGACTTTATCTGACATCCCTTGCTCTGGGATTTCGCATACTATCTTGCCAAGGTTATGCTCTAGAGTAGAGTATTTGTGTTTTCTAATTTAACACAGCTACAATGTGTATGTGCCCACTAGTACTTCAATGCACCTCTGACCCATTGAAGCATGTTGCACATGTACACATTTTGCACAAGCAAAATCTTTTAGACAACAATGTGTTCCGTGGCTCCTGCATATCAACACACTTGTTTATGATAAATACTATTTCATTACATACAATAACAACTGACAACTTCAGCAACGTGGGAGTGCTGTAACACAGGTAAGAAGAATTCATCAAGCAGATGGTTTATTATGGGATGGAAATGTACATCCATAAAATGACAATAAAAATGACTAGTTTTTAAAAGACAGTATTATTGAGTTAGCATTTTATACATGTTTAAATTTTGAGAAATATTTTGAGAAGGTGTTTAAATCTGCAGTTTTATGTTGACATTAGGAAGCACTGTCATTGTCACAATTTACTTAAGCACACATTTTGTCTACACTTACACTGTGGATTGATGAAAGTTAGATTAACCTTTCAAAGCAAGCGAAGATATGCTGGATAAAATGAGGAAAGGAAAATTGGTAAGAAAATATTCTCTGTGCCATTATTTAAAAAAGTACATTTGTAATCATATATACTACATCAACCACAGGATGACAGAAGGACACAGATCCATGGGGTGATTTAGAAAATGGTTTCTAGTTCTATTAGTTTATTTTATCTATATATTTTTTTGGTCAGTGAAACTTTTTTAACTAAAATGTTTAAATAAAACTTTTTCATTAATATTTTCAAAAGATACAGGGAGTACTTACTGTGTGAGGTCAATGGTTGTCTGCTGCACCTTAAGGCAATGCTCATGAGGTGATGAATACGTTTTGTAGTTCTCTTTTACCACACAAAAGCTGCTCTGCCCCAATAAATTAGCTTAAGCAACCTTGTCTTTTTTTTCATTCAAGGTATGATAAAAAATGACCAATTGAAGGTTTTTTTTTTTCCTGTCTTTATAGAATTTTACAACAAAAATAATAAAGAACTACACCAACGAAAAGAAAACATAGACTTGAGCCTTTCAGAGTAGTTTTGCTATGTTTAAGATTTATTTCAACCGGTAATAGTAAAGCTAGACAGATTTTGTCCTGCAGCACAAAAGGTAGAAAGGGATGTGTGGGGGTGTGTGTGTGTGTGTGTATATATATATATATATATATATATATATATATATATATATATATATATATATATATATACATATATATATATATATATATATATATATATATATATATATACACACATATATATATATATATACACACATATATATATATATATATATACATATATGCGTGTGTGTGGGCATTTAATATAGTAATAGTGTGTGACTTTGAGTTTGTGTGATATTTTTCAAAAGAGGGCACACTGTCTGTGCTATTCAAGGGCAAACAGATCAAAAGCTCCAAGTTGCAATAGAGTCAGGCTGATTAGATTGCATCTGCTATTAGAGCAGGATACATCAAACAATCTCATTATGCATGGTGAAAATAACCTATGAGCTTCACTTGGTACATGCTTTGCAATAAGAAAAACTTTGCAACCCTGTTGTTTTATGTAACTGGCTTGAGAGAACAAAGCAAACAGTAGATTTTTAGAGTCTTATTTTTCAAAAGTTTATCTAATTTAATAAAAGTTGTTTGATTCTAGCTAAATGAAATGTCATCTCACAAAACATGGTATTCAGTCTACAGTGATCGAAATGCAACATATGTGCAAAAATCTGCTTTACTGTTTAAGTTGAGTGTAGGTGGGAATTCCAATCACTGATTTCTACTGTTTGTACCACACAAACAAAACTTAGACAAACCATTACTGCACAATTCAGTATTTTTATTAGACATAGACTGTAGTGTTCTTTAGCTGTGCTAAAAAAAAGCATGAGGCAAAGGAAACAAATTAGCTGCACTTAAAATCACTTATTCTATCAAAAGTGTACAAGTTCATGCTGAGGTGTATAATCTTGTTTATTTTATTTTCATAATATAGTGTTAAATCTATTCATTGTATTTTTCCTCTCCATGACATTTTGCTTTAAGACATAAAGATGTCTCAAAAGTCAGGAAAGGTAAAACTTTAGGCTCCCTGCATGTGTGGCTGCTGTGAAAAAAACTGTATGAGCTAACTTGAGGAAATTTTATATTAAATTAGCAGTCAAGAGTTAATCAGGAGATTATTATAATTATCATTTTGCATTATTTTGCAAGAACATTGTTTTTTTATTATTTCAACTAACTTCAACTAACTTTGACTTAAAATAAAAACTGGCACACAGCCCAGCTATACACCTTGTAAATTAGTAATTGGTTGCAAAAGTCCTGTAAAGATTGTTTTCCAACTAATAATATATTTACAATTGCTGCTATCTTTTAATCTACAAAATACCCAACAGGAAAATATATTTTGTAACAATTTTGATGAAACCCCTTTATGACATTCTTTGCAATTGGGATTTTCTTTGTCCCCAAAATGTTAGCAATTACAACTTTAATTTGGGCATTTTTCAAAGGTGCCAGTGCAGACAGACAAACAAAAAAAACAAAAAAACAAAAAAACAAAAAAAGAAACGTATTGTGAAAAAAAAAGGAAAAATAAATTCACAAAAATGTTGCCACAGAGCCACTAATCCCTAATGAGAGGTAAATAGGTTCCTTTCATCTGTTTGACAGTATGGAAATTTGTCAGTGTCAGGGTTATTAATTTCCTCCCTTTATCCGTCACCCTTGTTTGTTTGAGAAAGACAACGATCGCCTGCATGCATGGTGTCTCCAGCCTTTCTCATCCTTCTCTCGGTCCCCTTCCTATTTCATTTTGCTCTTTACAATACTGCCAGCCTTTACTCTCCAGGCTCCCATCCAATCCTCATTCCTGAGATGTTGTGGTGTCTGTGACACCATCAGCCATGTGCGAAAGGGTCATTAGCACAACCATCATTAAATAAATGAAATCAATCCCAAAAACAGCTGGCTCCAGGGGAAGGAGGGGGATTTGGGAATATAGTGGGAGGGTCAGACAGATAATATTGATGGTAGCACTGACATGATATGACTCTGTGTGTTACGTTTGAATATGCATGTGCGTGCACGTTTGCTGAAGAGCCTCACATATCATGAGTTCTAGATTGTTCTTGATCTTAGCCACAGTAATTATGATGTAAGTGGAACAACAGAGTGAGGTGTGTGTGTGGCAATTAACCTCAGGCAGCTGAAAAATGAGTCTAATGAGGAGAGCAGGACATTGAATCTGTTCAATCAATCCTTCCTCTCTCCTCTGGAGCATTTAAATGTATCAGTGACCTTGCAATAGTTAACTGCGACATACATTTGAACCCATTTAGCACATCACCGTCTCTCCATTTGTTTTTCTGTTCTATTTTAATCATGTTGAGGGTATGTGTTTTGTTGCATGCTTTATTCTATGATGTATAGGCAATTAATCAATATGGACGGTCATCGGAGCTCATTGATATGTCAAATCTGGGCAGCAAACTGTTTTCTTCCAAATGTTGTTTAAACATTATTGGATTAAACTGGAGAATATGCAAAAAATACCCTGCGACAGACTGGCGACCTGTCCGGGGTGCCTCCTGCCTTCGCCCACAAGTGGCTGGGATAGGCTCCAGAAGCCCCGTGACCTTGAAAGGGACAAACGGAAAAAGATGAATGAATGAAATGCACAAAATTCAACTTTTGCAGCACAGGATAACTTACAACTTTTAAATACAACAAATAAATGGTATGTCTGTTTTTCTGTCTGCATCTTTATGTCAATGCACTCTGAGAAATACCTGCATTAAATCGGTACAGACAAAAACAACAACAAAAATATATACAAATTGAACAGATAATCTCTGACATCACCCAATGGACTCGACAAATAGGGGACAGGCACATTACCCTGGGTTCTGTCCACCTCAACAAGGTTCCCAAAATGGACAATCAGGTAGGACAAGGTCTACCTATGAGCGCAACAACTTCCTATTCAAAAGACCCCCCCTTCCAATAATGCAAACGTTTGCACTCAGAACAAAACATAGAGTCTGATTTAAAGAACCCATACCCCCACCACCACCTGAAGTTGTTATGAAAAGAAAATGAATAAATATATATTATATACGTTTTTGACACCAGTTTGTAAAAACATTTTTTATTTTACAAACTCTGATTTTTTAACATGGGGATCACTGGGAACTTACACCCTCTGTGGCACCAATCTCCAGTGGTATTTTGAACTTTGAATTTGGAACTACAACATTGTTACTGCTGGGTTTGCATCAAAGAAGGAATGAAAGGTGTGGGCTTGGTTTTAACGCCAATCAATTTCAAATTTAATAGTACTGAAAGGGGTATAAGATGAAATTAATAAAACCTAGAAGGTCAATGTACGAAGAGTCATATAAAAAGAAAAAAAAAGGGCTGATTTGGCCCAGACATTATAAAGAGCTGCAAGCTAAAGAAAATAGTTACACTGCTTGAACACAAAGCAATGTAAATGACCCACTTGCTAATAGATGAGACCAGCAAAGAGTAGTTATTTTGAGGCCATACAGCCTTGATCATAAAGGCTTCCCAGAAGCATGCAATTACCATACAATTACCATACAATAAAGTGCCAGTGCTCAGCACAGAAGCTCATTTTAGCAGTCAGATTAGTGGGCAAATGAAACTGTATATTAACAAGAACTAAAGCCAGATGAACTAAGCATCGTCTACTGATGGACAAAGCAGCTCCATGTTTGATCAGACAGATGAATCATCACGCCACCTAGACTGCTTATAAGTGCCTATGACTCAATGCCTCTCAGATGGATTCTGAGCTGCCTGGAATTCTGCAACATCCACAGGGGACTAAAAGCCTTCATTAAGGAAGTCAATATGGTTACAGAATACAACTCTAAAAGTCAATTCAAAGCCATCTGAACAAGTCACTGCGGAGTGTCACGAACCAAGGAGATGCTCTGATCCCATGTCCAACAGCCTGATACCGCTCGATAAGTAGAAGTCGTGATAATGATAAGAGATGCTAGAGAAACCCTCTTTTAGAGAAAAAGAAAAACAAAAGTGATATACAAAAACATCAGGTAGATGGCCTCCAGCGAATAACTACTAAGTGAACCCCTCAGGCAGCAGAAGTCTGAGAAGAAAGAAGAGGAACCTTCATGGAGGCATAAGCCTCTGCACAGCATTTATTACTCAGAGACATAAGGAGTGACAGGTGTCAATTTTTTGAGACTCAAAAGGTTTACTGAAGAACTACAAAAAAAAAAAATTGAGAGTTTGAAAGAAAATGTCAAATGTGTTGTATCTGCAATGAGGCCGCCGAGCCTAGTAGGTTAAACAAATAATTACAGAATATAAAGGGCAGAATGAATTTGGTTTGCTTAAATCATGCAAGTTTAAAAGAGGTTTAAAACAAAAAATAGGTGGGTGCTGGCAACAAACCAGTGCCTGAGAATGGAAAAAAAGCAAAATAAGCAATGAAGAACAACAGTACAACTTAGAGGTTCCAGCACTAGAGATATGACAGAAAGGAAGATATAAGTCATAGAAGTTATGAAATCCAGGTATAAAAAAAGTGTATTCTTCCTGAATGAAATAACCAATTCAACACAATACATGTTTGAATACATTACTAATTTATCATGGAACAAAAAAACTCAAAATCAAAGACCGTTTAAATCCCTTGTGGTGTGCACATGCAGTCAAAAGACAGCTGCAGCCACAAATCTATCCATGCAGTCAGCTGTCCAGCACAGGCAGTCAACCTGCCAGCTTTGCACCCACCCTGAACAAAGACAGAAAACCACCAGTTCTTTGTTTTTCCTCTGCTTCTTTGTCAGCCGTCTGCGTTTGCTTTTTCTTGTCTGTTCCCTCTTTTAGGCATCTTCTCTTCAAGTCGTTCCTCAGTTCATGAAGTACTGTCCCCGGGCCGGACAATCGCCATCTGCCACAGATCTTAGTAATATCGTTCAAATACATTCACAATTTGAATGTAATCACAATAGAAGTGAATTGTGTGGCACAAAATATTAAATCACAAAGTAAACAATTGAAAAAAAAAAAAAAAAGACAAAAAAAGAAAATTCTGATGCCAGGCCAGTAGAACTGACATTTTAGAAGTTAAACTCAGAGAAATTTGCCAAGGCAGTTGTGGATCCTATGCGTATGACGTAAGCCAGAGAGCAGTTAGGGGTCAGACTGGGGCCTGGCTGTTTCTCTGAGGTCATGGGGCTGTGCCACACACCAGCCCCGTGGAGAGTATGGCACATTAGTCAGTTCAGTATCATAATCTGTCACAAATCCACCCGTTTTCTGCAGCCAGACATCTGACTAAAGGCACCGTCGGCCATGCCAGTCAGGGGAGCGCTCTGTCATATCACCAGGCTAATCTGCCAAATTGAAAAGCTCAACCACATGGTGAAAATGCATCATCGCAATCAGGAATTCTAACTGAAAACCTGGTTTTTGAAGGATGGGTAATACTGTGATTTATTATATCAAGCTGACAAATGTAGAAAATGACATGGCAACACTACATTTATGAGAATTTCTGTATTTAAATGTCATAGATGTCATCTTTTTAATATTTCCCCTGTTCTCCCAAAAGTGCTAAATAAAGTGGCTGTACTGAAGGAAAATAGGGTAATTCAGCTTGACTGCTGCCCTGTGACCCCCTTCCCCCGAAAAGACATAGTGAAAACAATGATTTGATGAATTTTGTCAAGTCAGAGATAACAGTCCTAGGAGAATATGTCATATTGATGCAATTACAATCCTTTAACGTATGTGTTAACATATCCATCATATTAGTGAAACAATGCGTATAAACAATAATTTAGATAGTTGAGAAATATATTCTAATAATACAAAGGAAAGGACAAAAAAATGTGTGTGTTAATTACTTCCTGGACAACTGTGTAATATGAAGATTCTGAAGTTTTGATAATTTATCTATTTGTTTAAGCAATGACCAAATCGGTCACACACAGCTTAACAGTGACCACATGAATCCTCACCTACTGTAAAGACTTTTGCAATGTTGAAAGTGAAGGTTACAAAGAGTATCAAGGGGACCAATCAGGAATTACAGTGACACATTCAGTTGCAGAAAGTATTGCATTTCTGAAAGGGCAGATAAAGACCAAACACAAGTTTAAATGGCAGTGGTATTTTACAATGGCAGTGGCTCCCCACAAAAGGACAATGTGTCCTGTCACATCACAAAAACTCCACAGTAATGGCTATAGGAATACAACAAAGGGCCCAAGGCATTATCCAAATCCACAGAGGGCCCAAATACCAAGCTGTAGCATGTGCAGGAAGAGCCAGAACAAGTCCGAGTCCCAGAGGCTCCACCCTAAACCTGCGGGACACAAACAATTAGATGGCGAGGCGCAGTGCCAAATGACACCCCAGAGGTCTCATGTCAATGTCTCAACAGACTGGAGATGCTTGGGAGGTGTAAAGAAGTATTTAGGTATTTTTTCTCTGACTGAAGGAAGTATATTTATATCCTACTTTCCAATATTGTTGATTTGCTGCTCCATAATACTGACTAATAATAATTACATTCATCCCATTTGGAAGGATAGCCATGCATTCATGCTATTTTTTTTCTGTCCTACCAAATGAACTAACAATTTCTTTGTCTGCCTTAACATTTTTTCAGTGTCATTTCTTTATTTTTGTGGTAGCTGAAGGCTTTGTTTTAGCTCTTGTTAGTTACTAACTATTCTAAACTTCTTCAATCTGCTTCTTTCAAAAAAATGGCCCATTAAAGTTAATGTCCACCATGTTTTATATATTCATGCATGTAATATTATCCTCAAGAAACTATCCGATCATAGCTAAAAGTCTTGTTCTCTGCCTGCCCCTTGATTTTGAGTGGGCTGTGTTGTTGGTAATAACCAGAATCTTGAATACAAAAATTTTCATGACTTTTTGAGGCCTTCATTTTTTAGAAGAGCCATGGGCTGCCTTCCAGAGTTGCCAGTGCAGCACGTCTATTTCCCATTCAGTTTTGACCTGACTCTTCTTAGCATCCAAGCAGACCTCTCAGCAGTCCAACTTGTTACCCAGATCCAGTGATCATTCTCCTGACACCTGACAGCAGACCAGCGATGTTGAGCCAAGTTTGTGTCTGTGAGGATTTGTTGTCAGTTACTAAACTTACAGTATATAAGATTTAGAAAATTTCTTGTTGCAATTACATGCATATTTTTTAGTTTTCAATTCCCATGACAAATTTGTAAAATCTCCATTAATATGAAACTTTATCTTGTTATATCTTCAGGAGTGAAGAGGATGAAGAGCTGGTTGAAATATTTTATAAACGTTAGTGTTTCATAAAACCGATATGTTTTGAGAAAGGCTAAGAAAAACCAGACACTAACAGGGTAATCATTTTAAGAACATGTAAATATAAACAGTAAATTTGTCTTTTTATTTTTATGTAATAGCAGAAAAACACAGAGAGGAATTTGACCAAAGAGACAGCAGTTGATGTAATGCTGCTAAGAGCCCACTCAGTCTGGGACTTAGAATTGGGTGAAGTGCCACTGGGATCTGTGGCTTGTATGCTTTGCGAATGTGATAAATGTTCCTCCCATATATTAGCTGTACATTCATCATGCTGATGTGTTCAATTGTGTGTTATTTTGATTACATGAAAATAAAACGTGATCATTTTAAGGCTGGTTAAAATAACTAGAAGAATTATGAAATTGTATTTTTTTTCTATATTCAGACAAAAAGTCACAGATTTTATATATATATTTTTTTTTTCAGAATAAATGATGTATACTTATGTAGTGTTTTACTACCTTCTTTGGAAGGCCCAAAGCACCTCACAGTCACAGTCCCATTCACCCATGAACACACATTCACACACTGATGCCAGGCACTGGTGCCAACATACAATATAACTACCAATGTTGGGTTCAATGTCTTGCCCAAGGACACTTTGACACATGGCGGGTACCAAGCCTACGAACTTTGGATCAGAGGTTGACCTCTGCACTTCAGCACCACAACTGCCCCTGTGATGACCAATATGTTTTATTACCAGTCAGTAACTGTCAGATCAAACTAAAAGTCTACTGATGTCTATCCAGATGATTAATACTATTAACTAAACCTGGCTGAGTTAAATTCATCATTGGATTACTGTATGTTTTTATCAGCTATTTACCCTTTCATAAATGTTTTTGGAGTCAAATGTTCGGCTGGTGTTAGCAGAATTAAAAAAAAAAAATTAAAAAGACTTTTCACAGTTTAATGTTATAGATTTGTAGGGAGGTGCTTTACAGTTGTAAAGTCAGACAGCAGAGAAAGTAGAGCAGTAAATGTCTTCAAGGATGCGTTAAATGCAAATTGTTCTTTTTCCAAATGAAAACATGAACAGACATTTTAACAGCACAAGTGTTTACAACAGGTCTTCCAAACATTAATTACTCAAAGAGGTGGGCTTTGGATCGGTAAATGACACTGCTCGTTTCCCCCTAAGGGTGGAGCTGACAGATGAAGGAGTGATTAAGATGGAAAAACCTCTGTGTTGCTACCCGGTGCTGCTGAGGATCATTGCTGATGACAGGCAGGGCTGCTTCGTGCGTGCACAACTTGAAACAGTTGCCACAGGCTATACACACCTCATCAGTCTTAACCTGTCCAAATCAGTTTCTGCATCAAACTAGTTAAGATCAGGCTTCATGCCAAATGCTTCACAGCAAAGATGAAAAAACCCATACATTGGAAGAATTGGAGGAACACATACATTTTGTTACAAATATTTTCCGTGTGTGTCTGAAGCATTTAATATGGTCATCTCAGAAAGAGCTTGACAGTTAATGGCTGCAATTGTGCACAAACATAAACTACCTTTTCAGCATGAAAATACTATTCTGGTCCCTTCTAAGATGCATTAACAGTGCTTCACTTAGATTATAAAAATGTAAATCCAGAACATATAAATTAAAGTGCTCTAAAAATCTTGACCCATGCATGAACACATGTGCAGCACATGTGCTTGATCCCTTAGTTCTTTCAGTCCAAAATGGAGACAAAATTTATCTTAGGAGTATTTTTAAAACTGCAATGAACATCCATATTTACAACTTTTATTGCCTTCCTTCTTTTATGCCTTTTAGTGGGGTATTATTGCATATGCAATCACTTCCCCAAGCTGTAAGTCAGTAGAGCAGCAAGGAAATGATTTTAATGGCACCCATTTGTGGAGGCTTTTTTTGTTTTTGGTGTTTTGTTACACAAGGTTGTCTTTCAGTGCCTTGAGAATGTTGCCTTTCATGCACAACCTATTCAACTTCCTTCTCGTAAATCACATAAATTGATGTGTGTCTCTCACCGCTCTGGCTGACATAAAAAAACATAAATAGTGTCACTAATAATTATTTATAATTAAAGCAATTTGCATTAGACTCTGGTAAAACAAGCCTAAATGCAAAAAGAGATATTTATGTGTCTGGCAGTATCTGTGTGTTCTGTTGTACTGACATAAAAGGTTCTGTTATTGGAGGGTGGCCTCAAAGAACAGCAATAGAAATGTCAGAATAACAAATGACAAATATCTGCTCTCACAGAATAGAATTTAATTCACATATTATGCAAAGTATTACACTGTATGTATCAATAATATATCACAAAAACAGGACAAAAAACTGAAGCACTGGCTGCTGTTGTGAAGCATTGGAGTGTTTTTGGGGTTATTGGTTCCTTTTGGCTCTAACACTTTCGGATTTAAAAAAATCCTAGAATGGATGTAATAGAATAGAATAGAATAGAGGGAATAGAATAGAATAGAGGGAATAGAATAGAATAGAATAGAATAGAATAGAATACGAGGAATGATTAAAAATGTAGGGGTGGCAAATGTAGAAAGCTGTTTATTTTCTGAGTTTTATGAGTCTGCTGCACTACTTACTGGCTAACCAATTTTTTTTTCTAAGTTATTTATCTGATATTTATTTTCCCTAACTCACTCATTAAGTCTAACATATAAAATATATGAGGACAGAGATGTCTCTAGGTATTCTATATGGAAAAAGTGCTGTCCCTGAAGAAGAGGCCATTGTGAAAAGTTAGCATATATTACTGTAAAAAAAGTGTATTAGTGCTTCAAGGTGCCTTTTTAAAGTATTTGGCAAGCAAACCAGCACACACACACGATTTTTTCTTAAAACCAAAATATATTTTCACGTAGGATTTTTTAAAAATTTAAAGTTGAGCACACAGACAAACAACAGTCAATACTTAATTACCATAATAATCACAGTAACAATAGCAATGATAAAGAAAGAATTGGGATGCAATATAAGCACTGCCGTTCTTTGGAGATTAATGTTTTTTATGCACACTGAGAACAGAGTTCTTACTCAATGAATGGTCCAACTTACTGAATTGAAATTCTTTTAGAACATTTTGAACTCTGAGGATTGACTTTAACAAAACCTTTTAGTGGATACGAGTCCATAATAACTATGTTGCCTTGTTGCAGAACTTACCGAAGCAAATGGATTCTGTCAGTGGCTTACTAGTTTTAACAATTGTTTCAAGTAGACTGATACAATTCGAAACTGTTAAAAAATGAATAAATGCAAAACTGGCTGCTTTTGGAACACTTTGAATTAAGTTTGCATTTGTGCTGTAGTTTAGTTGAATAACTGTACTAGTAGCCAAAGGTTGTCACAGGTACACAGAAAATATGTTGTCCTTTTTTCACTGAAATAAATAATCACAAAAAGGACTTACAAAAAAAACCTAAACTGTAAATATAGACACAAGCTTGTTGTGTCAGGTAGGGAGGGCTGGTGAGCAAGAAGGACCCAAAACGCAGAGACGGGAGGCACACGGTTCCAGGGCAAAGAGTTTACTGACAAACAAAAAGCGCTGCAGAGCAGGGAAACAAAACTAAACTTACTGTGGGCAAAACAGGAACACATGACAGAAGGGAATCAGGAAGGAGACATTAAAGATATTAAAGATGTTAATGGAGCAGCACAAGAGGAAGGCACAGACAAGACTTGTATACAGACAGGACAGACAAGACACAGGTGATCAGGAGAGATTGGGACCAGGGAAGTAAAACTCAAAAGCATGACAAAACAGGAACCTTTCAAAATAAAACAGGACACAGAACTCAAACATGACAGAAACCAAAACGGAAAGCAAAAGCCAACACAAAGAAACCCAAACCATGACATGTTGTCAGTCACTGCGTTCAGGATCATGTCTGTCATGCTGTTAGGGGATTAAATCAAAGTAAAATTGATATAGATTATTATTTATTTTAATTACATAGCCATGCCAAAAACAATTTGACATTTTAAATTTCACATTATGAAAAGTAACAGTAAAAAGGAAAAAAATACAGTTTCTGTTTTTTTTTTTTTTTTTGTTTTTTTTTTTTAATTTAACTTTTACATGAAAAAAAATAATACGGACCCGTCCATCAGCATTCGTAGTTGACAATGAGATTATAGATTAAATGATAAAAAAATAGCTTTTTTTTTTTAGTTTTCCTGAATATTTTTTTATTAAAATGGGGCAGCTGTAGTGCAGAGATGGATCAGTTGACCTCTGATCAGAAGATTGTAGGTCTGGTTCCCGCCTTGCCCTCCAATGTGTTGAAGCGTCCTTGGGAAAGACACTGAACTCCACATTGCTCCTGGTGGTTTTAGGTTGGCGCCAGGCAGCAGAGCCACCATCAGTGTGTGAATGAGTGTGTGACTTTAAAGCGCTTTGGGCCTTCTAAGATAGTAGTAAAGCACAGTGTAAGTGTCCTCCATTTACCATTTAAAATCCTTCTCATATTGCTAGAATGCTATAAGCAGGTCAAAATATTGTCTAATTTTACACATGCAAACAAACTGTGCATATCCCGGTTTAAAACATTTCAGTTTTTTGCTTATTTTCTTTATTTTTTTTTAATCATTTCATACTTTTATCCTTTGCACTTTTGTAAGAGGATGGCTGATTGATTTTTTTTTTCTTACATAAGGATTTAAATCCTTTTACATTCTTCACATCAGGACTGAGAGCTCAGTTTGCAAAGGCAGCACAGTTTTACTTTATTTTACTTTATTTATTTTTTTATAGTATAATAGGTAACCTTTAAGTCTGAGCCCATGGTCATTAGTTGGAAAACTGTGAATTATCTTTTTGGGCTGGAAAGAGTCACTGCCTCCAGCCTTGGACTCTTGGGGTCATCTTCATAAGCAGGGATGATTTATAATCTGAGTTAGGATTTGGTTTGCTGAATTGGAAATAGCTGAGCTAAAAGGCAAAACTGTTTACTCACCAGATAATTATGTTCTGCAACTGTCATAAGCACTGGCTGAACACTGAAAGTATGGGATCACAAACTGAAACTGTCTAAAATGAGGCTCACCCTTAGGAATAGGGTGAGGAGTTCAGTTATGTAAAATGATCCAAGATTAGTGCTGGTTTGTCCTCTGGTTCAAATGGAGCCAGTTGAGGAGTTTGGGGCATCTTGTCAACATGCCTTGGGGATGCCTTCCAGTGGAGGTGTTTTGGACATGTCCAGCAGGAAAAAAGCCTTGAGGCAGATTCAGCACTCCGTAGAAAGATCTCTTTTTGCTTACAAATGTTCCTGCATGAAACAACCTAAAAGTGTGTCAGCGGCCATAACAAGGAAGGCATATTGCCTCATATTGCTATGGTAAAAATAGTTTTTTTTTTATGTTTTTTATTTACAGAAGACCAATTTCACTATGATATGATGATGTACACATGAATCAATGATGCAATTTCTATCTCCTGTGACATATTTTTCTATAAGAAAAAGGAAAGGAGGCAACCTTTGACAAAAGACCCTTTTGAATGTAGGAGTTGTGGGACTCTTTGATTTTCTATCAAAGAAGGCTATAAAACTATATCTGAGTATCACTTCCAATAATTCTGTATACTTTTACTTCCAACTTTTCTTTAAATATTGTAAACATTTTGTTGTCATTTCCTTAAATTCACAGATAATTTAAATCAAATGTTGTGTGTTTATTATGTCATAAAAGTATTAACCAAAAAATTGTTGCTGGAACTTTAGCGTTTCAGCTTTTAAAGTTTTCCCTTGTATTTCGATCATAAATGCTTTTATTTTAGCTTTTTTACTCACAAGGGTGCCTCAAAAGACCAGCGCTTACTCCATCAGCAGCACACCAAAGCAGATGCCTGAACACATCAAATGATTTCAAAATCAGTGTTTATCATCTGCAGTGTTTGCGATATTCATTCCCACGTGTAATGTGTGAGTCAATTGGTTCAAACCTGATCATCATGACCCACTTTAAGTGCCAAAATGGGCCACTCTTAAAATTTCACAAGGCTTTCATGACTAGTTCCACATCCCAGCAGTTCAGTTGTTTTGACTGTTTGTTTTTTTTTTTTTTGTTTTCTGTGCAATGTTGGCACTTAATGTTGTTATTGCTATTATTATTGTTATAAGAAAATTACAAAGGAAGCTGCTTAGTGAAGAGAAAAGAGTTGATTGATTACTGAAAGAAGGTGGGGAAGTCTAGAAACTGGTGTGATAGGTAGTCAGTGCTGTCCAAAATGGAAGACAATCCAGGGGGAAGGTCAGGCTGGATGACAAAAAATAAAAATAAAAGAAGAGTTAAAGAAAAAAAAAAAAAGGCCGTAGTTTAATTGATTGAGTGTGGACTCAATACCACAAGACATTACCTGAGGCACTATTGGATAGAGACTGGTAAAAACCAATCTTAAATACAGCCAGGGTGAGTGTAGATGGATTGCAGGTGTGTCAGGAGTCCCTGTCACAGAACCCTGCCAAACCATGACAATGATGTCATATAGCTTGATATACTGTTAACTGCAGAAAATGGGCCTGATTTGCATTTATAATTAGATGAGATTCTAAATTATAGTTAAGCTGGTTGTTCAAAGTTCTAAAAGTCAAGTCTTATCCTTGCTAAACATCACCTTTTGTTCTTCATATTTTCAAAGTGGTCCGGTTTTGGTTTGGTCTTATTGCAGTTTAGTTTGGGTTTGAGTTTAATTTGGTTTTCTCTGAGTATTTCTTTACAAAGAGATACAATTATATTAAGAATTTGAATCTTCTACCACGTCCCTCTGCCTAAAACAGATAGTGTTAGCTATTAATTTTTTTTAAAAGACCTGCAACCATTGCGTTGCAATCTTCTAAACTGTAATTTAAAAATACCTGAAAAAGAAAAAGAGTTTGAAAGTAAAGTATATGTGCATCTTTATTATACTGATATATGCTTTAAAGCATCACCAGAAAGATTTGGTGATTAGCAGGTCTTCTAAGTTGGTGAATACAAGAGTGCATGTCATATTTACTGTCAATTTCATATATAAACATGACACAAAAATTATGTAGAAGATCAGTGTAAAAAAGAAATAACTACATCCTACAATTAATTTCCATCTTTAATTTTGATTTCACATTCATTTTGATGAAAAATGTACTGTAACTTGTTAAATAGTGTTCTGAATAATGCATGTCAGGTAGCTGCCAATAATCATATTTCCTACTCTATTGTGCATACCTCACAAGCAATTCTGTCTTTTGTATTGTTCTTTTTTTCAAGTTAATGAGAACTCTGCATGTACACACAGGATATATCAACAGTCAATTTTTCCATCAAAGTAATTAGTGCAACTGAGGATTAAACATATTGGTATGCATTTCAAATTTGACTGATTTTAATTTGTAAGGCAAAATAAATGTAAGAAAAGTCTCGTTATAGGTAGCACTATTGCCTGATACCTTGAATGAACTGGCTCAAAGCTCAGAGGGAGCTTCTTTGTGTGGTTTACACGTTCTGTGTGTGCGTGGGTTTTCTCTGAGGGCTCTGGCTTCATCCCACCCAAACACACATGCCAGGTTGATTACTGAATCTAATTTGTTCATAGCAGAGAGTGCATGGCTGTGCATGGCTTTTTTTTGCCCTTGAATAAAGCTGTTCATGGATTACACTATCTTTCATAAGATGACACTTGGATAGGCTCCATGATGTAGATGGTATGGAAGTAAAAAATGAATTCACATAGTCATGACAAAGACAGTAAAATGTATGGTTTTAAAAATGACTGATATCAGGGACAAAAAAGAAAAAATCAGTATTCCCATTCAGTGACCTAAATAGTGATTATTTGGCAAGGTGTAAACTAAATTACCCAAATGCCTTATCTATTCACTAAGAGTAAATTTACATCTGTGACAAAAAATTGTCTGTTATGTCTACTATTATAGGCATATCAGTGACAAAGGGAAAAAGACAAAGCTTCCAATTCCGTAAGAATAGTAGCCTACTTTATATATCACTCCATTAAGTGATAAATGGAGCCTTTAGAATATCATGGACCGTGAATTATGATTTATTTTTATTGCATTCATAAAGTAGTTAGTGGCTATTGTAATTTGGGTACAGTCTCATCCCCTAACTGCAAAACAATGGCAGGAAATGAAGCTACTGAAGATTAAAAAAGTCTTAAAAGTAATGAGGATCTTGAATAATTTTTAGTTTGTCATCATTACATTTTACATTGATGAGGATTGCTAAAACCAAACATACATTTTTTTTTTACTTCTGGTTTGAATATGTGACTTTTTTTATGTTGTTTTCTAGTGGAAAATCCACACATATGCTTACTGTTAAAGAGGAAGGTCACATGAGGTCAAGTGAATCATTTAATCTGGTCTTACTTTTATATCTCCATGAGCGACACCATCTTGGATAAATAGTATGTTTTCTTTATTTGTAGTTTTAGACAAATAAGTAGAAAGAAATTGAGAAATTCTGATATTCTATGTCATTTCACAAAGATGACTTGCTTTCTTAAACATTCCAAATTTTCACTACCATAAGGCGCATTTAAGTTGTAAATTTTCTCCTAAATGTACGGTGTGCCCTATGGTGTGGTGCGCCTAATATGTTGTTGTGTGACTTCGAGGACGTAGGAGAGGACAGTTTGAGAATGGTAAGGAGGGAAGTGTGGACGTGGAAGAAGACAAACCCCTAAATAGTACAACGGTGTGGGTATGAGCATTATGTAGAACAACATCATTTTTGGAAACCCTGAAAATGCCACCTGCAAAGAGACACGCACAGTTTAAACTGCAAGCTATCAGCTACGTAGAGGAATATGGGAATCAAGCAGCTGTGAGAGAATTCAAGATGAAGGAATCCATGGTTAACAAGTGGAGGAAGCTGGAAAACGAACTCCGACAAGACAAGAAGACAGAGCTGAGTTTCTGCAGAAATTAGGCAAGGTGGCCCGAGTTGTAAGACCGACTCGAGTAATAGATTAACGATCAGAGAAAAGCTAGGAGAAGCATCTCCACATTCACCATTCGTCTGAAGGCAGTAAAGCTTGCAGAGGAAATTAAAATTGAGCATTTTCTTGGAGGCCCGTCTTGGTGTTTTTGTTTTATGAAACGGTGTCATCTTTCCATCCAGCCAAGGACTACAGTGGCGCAGCAACTTCCAGTGGATTACAATGAAAAGCTGTCCATCTTCTTCTCCGTCTACTAAGTCTTAGTCTTTCACTAAGACTGGGATGCAGCGCCGGGTGAGTTACGCCACACTTTGTGAATGGATTGTAGATGCTTGGGCTAACGTGTCTGCTTGCACTGATCTTCGAGCTTTCGCAAAAGCTGGCATCATTCATGAGGAGCCGCACGGCAACGAGGCGGACAATGACAATGACGAAAGAGAACCTGCCGTGTTTGATAGAAATTTAGACCAGCTGTTCATTTCAGATACAGAAGATGACTGAATCAGATAACTGAAAAAATAAATCACAATCGACTAAGTTTTGCCCCTGCTGCCTTTTTTAAAACACACACTAGCGTGTACGTTTTACCAGTATGTTTTAATGTGCTCAAGCCTTAAAACCTGGTGTGCCTTTTGTATGTGTTACATACAGAAAAATCATCCATATCATAAGACTGCACCCTATAAGCCAGTGTGTCCTATGGTTGTGAATATATGTTAGTTAACATTTGCCAACTTTTATCAATTCTATTTCACCTCATATATTTTACTGAACATATGGAATGAGTTGTGCTCTGCTTGACTTTACATAATCTGATGCAGCTCCAACCAGGCTAATAGACTTTATTATCATAGCAATCAGCTTTACTATTCATTTAAATAAGGTCCAAAAGAATAATCCTAGGCTGAACAAGCAGCAGCATCAGTGGCCCATAGTACTTCCAACAATAGACACTAATGACACTACTCCAATTTTTAAGTAGGCAAAGAAAAAAAAAAATTGTATATTGATCAGACAATGGAAGGGTTACTGTTTGAATTACACCTTTACTGAATTTTTTCTACTTCAATGTTAATTTACTAATATGATGATAAGATGGAGAAGTGTGTGGTTCAGTCGTGAAAAAGAGTCATGTCTTACATATAAGTTAAAAATGGGTTAGAGTAACAGATAACTCACAACACTAATGGCATAACATTGCAACTGGTAATTTAGCAACACACTGAAAGTCAAAAAAACACAAAGATTGTGTGAAAAATGTAATCTACCTGTGCTGCTTTGATGGCAGCTGTGATGAGTTGCAGGTAGGTACTGTTAATTAGATACAGTTGATGCACTGTCATCAACAAGTGTGAGCCCTTCTATGACAGCAAAGGTGTCGGCAGTTTGTTTGTGTGGGGTAATTATGTCTGCATACGGAAATGTCAAGGAAAAGCATGAAAGCAATGATCTTAAGGAAGAATTTGCTGCAACTCATTAAACCGAGGTGTGGTACAAGATCGTTTTCAAACAATCTGGAGTCTATCTTGCCACCATGAGAAAGATTATTCATAAAATAGAAAGCATTTAGTAAAGTTGTTCGTTTTCTCAAGTGGATATTCTGGTGGGTTTTAAAAAAACCTTATTCAAAAGAAACTGCTAAAAACTTGATGTGCATGTCCTAAAGAATAGAGCCAAAATTGAGTGCAGGTTGATGAATTTCATGATGTTTGCAAGTGTAATTTGTTAAAGTCCAAACTACACCCTGTCTTAGTTGAATTTAAAGTTAGAGGTGTGAATAAACTAATCATATGATTGTCAAAACCCAAAAAACAAACACAAACTTCAAACAAATTTCAAACTTAGCGTATGGACTGTTCCCATGTTTGGTTGCTCGGTTTGAATTTTGCTAATTAAATGATGAGAAAAATGTGGTGGTGGTGGTGGGGGGGGGGTTTGCAAGTATTTCTGCTCTTGCCATGTAAGTTCTTTTTATTTTATTTTTTTATTAAAACCTCAAATCTCAGATGAATGTATTTCCCAAAGTGTTTTAGCAGAGGTGACAGCGAGTTTCTGATCGGGCGATTCAGGAAGATCTTGGCAAAATAATAGATGCTTGAGGAATGAAGTATCATACTGGTGTCTATTTTTAAAGGAAAATAAAAGGAGGCATACAGGGTCGTGGAAACTGCAGATAAATAAAGCTGATGAGTTGTGCAGTGAAATTGTAGGAATGAGTAGAAGCTAGCCTGAGGTTAAAAGTTTGCATATGGGAGCAACAGTAGGGTTTAAAGCCAAGAAAGGGAGCTATAGATGATTTATACATATTTGCTTCAAATATGTTTCTGGAGAAGAACGGAGAAGGTCAGAAAGAAGCTGTATAGGAAAGTCTTGAGTGGCATAGAAGTACGTCAGAGTTCTTCATGACATGTATGAGAACTATAAGTCGGTATTGAGATCTGTTGTAGGTGTGATTATTGAGCTCAATGTGTAGGTGGGACTGCACGAAGGATCAGCTTCGAGCCCTTTCTTGCGGTGATGGACAGATGAGGTTAGACAGAAAACTCTGTGGACCGTCATGTTTGCAGATGACATTGTTGTCTGTAGTGAGAGCAGGGAGCAGGTGGAGGAAAATCTAGAGAGGTGGAGATTTCCCCTAAAAAGAAGATCAATTAGGATCAGCTGCAGCAAAACAGAGTATCTGTGTGTAAATGAGAGGAAGTCACGCAGAACAGTGAGGGTACAGAGCTGAAGAAGGTGCAGGACTTTAAGTACTTAAGGGTCAACGGTCCAGAGCAGCAAAAGGGCAGAAAAGAGGAGGAGAGGTGTGTGCAAGCAGGTTGAAACACATGGTGGAAGGTTTTAGGTGTGATGTGGGGCAAAAAAGTGTCAGCAAAAATGAAAGAAAATGTGTAGGAGACTGTGGTGAGAGCATCCAACTTTTTGGCATAGATAGTGGCTCTGAGAAAAGACACGAGGCAGAGCTGGAGCTAGAAAAGAAGAAACTGTTGAGGTTTTCTTTGAGATCAACAAAGATGGAAAGGATCAAGAATAAAAACATCAGAGGGACAGCTCATGTTAGATGCACAGGATTAGAGAAAAATGAAAGAGGAGGTTCATGGATGTAGTAAAGAAGAAAATGATGGTGGCTGGTGTGAGCGAGGAAGATGCAGAGAATATGGTTAAATGGAGGTAGATGATGCAACCCATGAGGGGAGCAGTGGAAAAGCAACTAAGTCAGGGAATCTCAGATTACTTTAAGGTGTGTTATGACCACTTGATCATTATGTTTAATACAAAGTTGCAAAAATTGTCACATTTGAGAAGAAGATTTGCCACAGGTTTTACCACAAAGACTATATTATCCTTTGATGAACCTTCCCAACTGTGTTACCAGGATAAAACCAAAAACATTTTAATTGAGATAATGAAGTGTCTCTTTGAAGCATTCTAAGGCAAATGTGATATTACGTTTTAAAAAGATGCATTTTTTATACCTTACTACCTACTTACAATGTTTCACTTAAACATTCAGTCAAGCCTTCATGGATCTTGAGAATCTTTTAGAGCATATTTTAAAGGACTCCGAGCCAAGATAAGTTTAAAAACATTAATGGAAAATTGCCACTCAATTTCTATCTGTTTCATGTAAATTTGAATGTGTATCTTTTCTCACAATTCTAAAGAGTTTCTTTGCAAAATAGAAAAAAAGGGGTAGTATTCCTGGTCATTCTACACCATTATAGACTTTACTATAAATACCTTTATATCCCTTGTGCTGTCCTAGGCACTTTAACATTTGGAGTTGGGTCATCTAGACCCCACTAGACAGTGTGCTAAACCTTTTTCTTCAATGATTTGTGATCTTCACGGGTGTCCATGGATTACATGAAATCCTCTCCACCTTTATCCACCTTTGTCATGGTAGGGAGAACACATCTATGTAAGGGTGGGTTCATAGGATAGCACACAGGTTATAACAGTTAACAGGTTACAAAAGTATTTTAATTCAATAATGATGACATTGACTTTAACAAAGAAGCTCTACCTGAATAAAAGATTGTATCACTTTTTTTTAATGAATGGATGTTGTGTACCTTTTTTTTTTAGATACTTAATTACATTACTTAAGTTTACCATGTCATTAAACATGCTGTTTAGTATTTATAAAGAGCAGGTACACATGAGTTGGCCTGTCAAAATAAAGAAAGCATTCCTGTGAAAAAATCTCTCCTCACTGAGACTCAAAGTCTTGGTGAGATGTGATATACAATTACGCAACTCACCTCCTATTTAAATCTTTATTGAATTAAAAAAAAAACAAAAAAAAAGAACAGCAGGTCAAGATAACATGATCAGACTTGGAACCATTAGCATTTAACAGTGTTTCTTCTACGTTTCTACCCTTGGTTCTAAGACTGCTGCCCTTGTAAAAAAAAAAAAAAAAAAAAAAAAATTAAAAAATAAAGGAAAATGGTTGTTGGACTTGCCATAACATAATAAAAGATTTAGTAGTTCCTTGCTGTGCACATTAATGGACCCATGCTTACTGATTTGCAATGAGTTCAAGAAAAAGTAGACAAATAGGAAAGTAAAAGTCAGCCAGTTTGGGTGAATGAAATGTATTTCAGCTCAGGTAAGAGTTACTGAAGTTTTCAGAAAATCTGACTAACAAAAAAAATAAATAACCAAGACCTTCAGGCAGAGAAAAAATAAACACAGTGTTTGACAAAAGGAATTTGAAAGTAACTCCCAACTAACTCAATAAATGAATAAACCTGACAAACACAATGAGGAGGATTTAATCAAAGACCTAAAAACGTTAGAGCACAACGGACCAATGGATACGATTTGTGGAATAAAAGGGCGATAGTTTAGAGTATATACAAACAGAAAGGAGAGAACAACTACAAACAGTCATGCTCAACCACAGTAAAAAATGGGAGACATGCATCAACAAAACAGGGGAGACATAAAGTGGTTTATTATATCTATTATATAAAAGGATGTACATTTCAAGCAGTCACCATCACAATACTGTCATTTTTGCTTTTCCAGCTGAAGTAAAAACAGGATGAGGGTAAGGATACACACATCTATAATCCTGCTTGTGCATCTGAATCCTCCTTTCCTGTCAATCCCCAAAATGCACTTAAGTGATTTGAAGGTCCCCTTCAAAGGGAGCTGGGAAAAAAAAAAAAAAAAAAAGGTTTGTGGAAAGACGAGATGTAAACAAGTTGATATCCCTAAAAGAACACGGTGATCCATGTTGTCGTCTTTAGTTGCAGTTCATAACTGTTGCTGGGGACTCAAAGGTGTAATTGTAGCTTCTCCACATCCTCTTCAAAGATGCAAGTATTGCTCATTGTGCTCATGAACATCACTTTTAATTACACCAAACTATGTAAAAAAGTTTTTTTTTTATTATTCTAAAAACAATATTACAGCTGTAACTAGGGGTAAAAATAGAGTTTTGCTTATGCCAGTACTATAACAAGTTTCATCAACATCATTTTTTTAATAGCAGTAAATGCAGATTAGGGGTGTAATGAGTAATTGAATTGATAGATCGAATTGATTTATTCAACCAAATTTATATGTCTGATTCAAGTTGTTAATTGAATCATTACATAACCATTATATAATAATTTCAAAATGAAATAAATGGATGAAAATCGATCTTGAAAAATGTGGATTAAGGCGCTGTAGGTTTATTTTACTCTAATATAAAAACAACCAAGTACCATCCCAGAGGACAACACTCGTGACGACAGCAAAAAATGATCAAGCCATCATTCTAGTCCAATGTGTGGAAACACTTTGAATTTAGCAAAGACATGTGACAATACAGTGTTCTATAAAGTTCTAATAATGTTCCCTTTGGATTACTATGACGTGGAATAACAACAGAGGGCTTCACCTTCACCTTCATGCTCACCTTCCGTCACCTGTCATTTGCTTATCGCTTGCTGCTGCTGTGCATGTAACAAATTATAAAGTGGCTGCATGTTCACCAAAAATGTCTTCACTTTAATCTTGAATGAGACTTGACATATGAAAACATATCAGAATGCTTGGATTTGAAAAGCTTGGACCTTTCGGCAGTTAACATTAGCAGTGGGCACATTTCAAAAAGCATTTGTGAAGCTAAATAATAAGGGAGAAAAGAAAATCTCAACATACTTCACTACAATGAGGAGTGCCATTGAAAACAGTGGAACTAACATGTATCAATGGTGCAAGAACTGGAATGGGACCAGATTTTGAACTTAAACAGCTGACATGTATTATAATTTGGTTGATTTGTCTTTACTTTAAGTGTGGCAAGTCTTTAACGGTCAAATACTGTCAAAGTGACTTTCTTCTCTTTTCCCTGCCATCTCAGAAGTACTTTTTTTAATTCATGTTTTTTGCATCAAGAACAATTCCTCACAAAGGCTACAACTAAGTTCAAATTCAGCATTCATCCCTAGTATAATTATATATATATATATATATATATATATATATATATATATATATATATATATATATATATATATATATATATATATATAGTCCATTGCCACACACATGGATCACTGAATGCTTGGAGCTGTACAACATCAACAGGACTCTAAGAGCCTTCATAAGAAACTCAATGAAGCTGTGGAAAACCACCCTTGAAGCCAATGGGAAACCACTTGCACAAGTGTCCATCAAATGTGGGATATACCAAGGTGATGCTCTGTCCCCACTGCTGTTCTGCATAGGTCTGAACCCCCTCAGCCAAATAATCAACAAGACTGGCTATGGATACCAACTCAGAAATGGGGCCAACATCAGTCACCTCCTCTACATGGATGACATCAAGCTATATGCTAAGAACGAGCGTGACATTGACTCCCTGATCCACACCACCAGGATCTACAGTAATGACATTGGGATGTCATTCGGGCTCGAGAAATGCAGCCGGATGGTGACAAAGAGAGGCAAGGTAGTCCACACAGGGGGGGTCTCACTCCCAGAAGGAACAATAGCAGACATTGAGGACAGTTACAAGTACCTTGGAATTCCCCAGGCAAATGGCAACCTGGAGCAGGCAACAAGGAAAGCTGCAACAGCTAAGTATCTTCAACGAGTAAGGCAAGTCCTGAAAAGCCAGCTCAATGGCAAGAACAAGACCCGGGCAATAAACAGCTATGCACTGCCAGTTATCAGATACCCTGCAGGAATAATAAGATGGCCAAAGGAAGAGATACAGACCATGGATGTTAAAACACGGAAGCTCCTCACCATGCATGGAGGGTTCCATCCCAAATCCAGCACTCTGAGACTGTATGCTAGCCGCAAGGAAGGAGGCCGAGGACTAGTGAGCGTAGAAGCCACTATCCAGGATGAAGGCAAGGCAAGGCAAGGCAAGTTTATTTGTATAGCACAATTCGTACACAAAGTAATTCAAGGTGCTTCACAAAACAGAAAAATGCATTAAAATCACAATACATCATAGAAATAATCAACATAAAATTTACTTTAAAAGAAAAGAAAAAAAAAGATTTAAAAAGAAAGGAAGGAAAGAAAAGTGCATCCAAGATGCATGAATACATCAAGCTCAAGGCCCCAACTGACAGAGTGCTCAGTGAATGTCTCAGGCAATGGAGAGCAGAGGATACAGTGCTGGAGGACAGATCCTCATGGGAGGACAAACCCCTCCATGGGATGTACCACCGGACCATAACTGAAGTGGCTGATATCAAGAAGTCCTACCAATGGCTAGAAAGGGCTGGCCTACAAGACAGCACTGAAGCGCTCATCCTGGCAGCTCAGGAACAAGCCCTGAGCACCAGAGCGATAGAGGCTCAGATCTACCACACCAGACAAGACCCAAGGTGTAGGCTGTGCAAAGAGGTGCCTGAAACAATCCAGCACATAACTGCAGGATGTAAGAAGCTGGCAGGTAAAGCATACATGGAGCGGCACAATCAAGTGGCTGGAATAATATACAGGAACATGTGTGCAGAATATGGACTGGAAACCCCAAGGTCAAAATGGGAAACACCTCCAAAGGTGGTAGAGAATGAGAGGGCAAAGATCCTGTGGGACTTCCAGATCCAGACTGATAGGATGGTAATGGCGAACCAACCAGACATCGTAGTGGTGGATAAAGAACAGAGGAAAGCCATTGTGGTGGATGTGGCAGTGCCAAGTGATGGGAACATCAGGAAGAAGGAACATGAGAAACTGGAGAAATTCCAGGGACTCAGAGAAGAACTGGAGAAAGCTTGGAAAGTGAAGGTGACAGTGGTGCCTGTGGTAATTGGAGCACTCGGGGCAGTAACCCCCAAGCTTGAGGAGTGGCTACAACAGATCCGTGGAAAGATCTCAGACCTCTCAGTCCAGAAAAGCGCAGTGCTAGGAACAGCTAAGATACTGCGCAGGACCCTCAAGCTCCCAGGCCTCTGGTAGAGGACCCGAGCTTGGAGGAGAAAACCACCCGCGGAGGGTGAGAGGGGCGTTTTTTTTTTTTTTTTTTTTTTTTTTTTTTTTTTTTTTATATATATATATAATATAAACAGGCCAATATGCTGAGTCATCTACGATTCCCTGTTTTTGATTTCTTATTTATTTGCATGATTGTCACTCATTTTTTTTTAGATCTTTGGGCCAATTTAAATATTAGACAACAATAAATACAAGTTTTTTTGATTTTTTTAATAAAGAGATTTTTGGGGTAAATTAAAAATTGACCTATGTGAACTTGTGTGTGTAAAAGTAATTACCCCCCTATCTTAATATCTGGTCCAGCCACCCTTAGCATCTAATACCTCAAATGACTAGTAACATTTTTTTACAGTGCTGTAAAGCAGTGGTCCCCAACCACTGGGCCGCGGACCGGTACCGGGCCGCGGGACACTTGGCACCGGGTCGCGGAGCGGTTCCAGGCCGCGGGAAATTTTTGCACCGGGACGCACAGAAAGAAAAAATAATTTCCATTTTATTGTTTTTTTGTCCAGACAAAAGCGTTTTATTTTGAAAAGTGACCGGATTCACTTTGTTACATCTGTCACACTTAACGCACGTCAAAGTCGCGACACCAAACATCAGGTGATAAACCCCACTAAAATTAAACCCAAACAACCAAAATGAGCAAAAAACAAACTTCTTTAGAAAGTTGCTTTGACAAGGGGAAAATTATAATTATTATTGTTATTATCATTACTAAAGAGAAAATACCACCCCCGGTCCACTTTAAATCTGTCTTGCGTTGCACCTCAAACCCCCCCGGTAAACGTGCCTTGCGTTGTACCGGTCCACAATGACAAAAAGGTTGGGAACCACTGCTGTAAAGACATTTTCTTTCAGCTTTAAGTCACAAACACATAATGAATGATTTCCTACAAAACATGTTTGGAATGGAAAGTTCCATCAACCACAGTAAGTCCTCCTGGTCTTGAAGTGCCAAAACTGACCCAGACCATCACACCGCCGCTGCCGTTTTTTAACTGTTTGGATGATGCTCTTTTTCTCAAATGCTGTCTTACTTGTTTGCTATATTTAATGTTAAACTACCCTCCTCAGTCTAACAGTGCATTTTACTAAAAGCTTTGGTTTTCATCAAAGTACTTTCTGGCTAAACTAAACATGTTCACTGAACAAAAAAAATAAATGCACTTTTGCTTCTATTTATCATGAGATAAACTCAAAGATTTAAAACATTTTCGACATGCACAAAGTAACCATTTTCCTCAAATGTTGTTTCACAAATCTGTCTAAATCTCTGAACACTTCTCTTCTTTGCTGTGATAATCCATCCCACCTTACAAGGGTGCCGTATCCCAATGCTGATTAAACTACATTATTGCACAGGTGGGCCTTCAAATGGCCACTATGAAATGTGCTATTTTGCTTTATTGATGGGATCTGGGGACACAAAACTGTCAATATCTGGATTGACCATCACTTGCATACTGCAGTATACATCCTGTATCTCCTTCGCAGAGTCTCTTGGGTTGTTGATTGGGGCCTGTGGAATGTTACTTCACTCCTCTTTGATGGGTGTGGGAAGTTGCTGGATTTTGGCAGGAACTGGAGCTTGCAGTCATATAAATTGATCTACAGCATCCCAGTTAAACCGCAGTTGTTCCCAACAATAAAACAAAACGGCACATTTCGGAGTGGCCTTTATGTGGCCAGTCACACCTATGGAATAATCATACACTCTAATCAGCATTTTGATATGGCACACCTGTGAGGTGGGATGATTATCTCAGCAAATGAGAAGTGCTCACTATCAGATTTAGACAGATTTGTGAACTACATTTGAGAAAAGGTTTTGTGTTTGAAGTAAATGTTTCAGTTCTTTGAGTGCATCTCATGACAAATAGGGGGCAAAAACAACAGTGTTGCATTTATATTTTTGTTCAATGTATTTAAATCTTGATGTGGTTTACATCTTGATGCAATCGAAACCTTTAGTTATATGAAGGTTGTTGTGGGCTGGTGTGTGTCATCTTGAATGATTTGTTGCTGAGCCCCTGAGGTCATTTTGGTCAGTGGTCAGTGCTGAGAGGGTTCGCCATGTTTTCACCATTTGTGGGTTGTGACATTTACTGAGGTTTATTAAAATCTCAAAACTTTAGAAATGCTTCAGGAACTTTTCCCAGACTACCTGGTCTAAGTTTGTTTTTGGAGTGATGATGTTTTAGATGTATTTATGTTTAAAGTAAAGGAGGAATAAAATCTTGTTTGTTTTTTCCAAAGAATAAACACTTGCTGCATCTTATATTTACATGTTTTATCTTTGTATATTTTTTAATGTATTAATGATGTGAAGCATATAGGTGTGAAAAACATGCATAAAAGCAAAAATCGAAAAGAGGAAACAGTTTTTATGCCACTGATTTTTAAGAAGGCTGAATTGAAAAGATGGCAAACTCCGGCTTTACCCCAAGTAAAACCCAACCACACCAGCTCACTACAATCTAGTTTTTCAGAAGACTGTTCAATTCTTTCAAGATAAGCTGGCAACTCATGAAGGCCACACTTTGAAGCAGTGTGGCCCACAGGCTTTCATCTTCACCTGACTGGTGATTTATCATTGCCTTGCAGACTAGAAAGCAGTCCCCTCCCTCAAGGTATGAGAGAAAATACACACAGAGACATGTCACTGTAGCTTTGCAGGATATAGCATAAAGCCACACCTCTGTGGATAGAGCATCTTTTCTGAAACTTATTTCCCTTTAATAGCTCTGCATATGATGTGTCAGAAATTCCCACTTTTGCATAGGTAATGTTTTGTGATCGGCATGAAAAGTGGTGTATCTCCTCTTCAATTTGAAAGCCAGAAAAGCAGAAAAACCAGATCAGAGTTGAGTGGCTTTGCAAATGAAGCTGCACTTAGAGATCAATGATTATGCTTTCTCATTAATGAAAAGATAAAAACGAGTCTGTGCATGACAATGGAAATTTTACATTAACTTTTGTCTTTAAAATGTTTTAATACACAGATTGATATAAAAATCACATATGTATTTTAAAACACTATTTTAAAAAAAACTTTTTAATTATATACATTTTAATTATTATTTTTTTTTTATATACTGATGCAACTTTTCAGGAAAGTGGTGGCAGCTGTTCTCCTTCATCAGCCAACTGAATTGTTTAATAGCTAAAGGAAGGCGCACAAACAGACAGTTTGAAGAAGACAAGAGCAGTATAGAGGTTTGACCTGTGTCTAGATGGGTGTGTGCTGTCAACAAGCTAGAAGCATGTTACCTTTGTGAGCCTTTGTGGCATGTGACTGCCCACTAGTGCCAGAATTGGAAACCTGTGGGCAGTGTCACAGAAGTAGCCTGCAGTCAGATGAGAGAACTAAAGGAAAATCATTACTGCCTTGCAACTATAATTTGGCTGAGTAACATAACTGAAGTGGATGTGCATCCACAACTTTAAACCTAGAAGTTGGATTTGAATATAGTCTCTAAGTCAGTGTGTTTTCATTTAAAAAAAAAAAAAAAAACTGCTTCTAACCCTGGTCTCAATGCATGCAATGCAGAAAACACCTCACTGGGAGAGACATCTCTGCTTACTAATGTTGATGGAACCGTCAGTTGTTATGGAAAACAGGACAAATTTGGCCCTTTACTTTGCTATTCTCATCACTTTTTCAGCCAATTCGTTACGTCATGAATAAAGGAAAACACACACACAGAGAAATGCAAAAAAGTTGGTTTTCAGAAACCTCATGATTATTTCCATTTCAGCATGGAAATGCATTCGCTCATCATTACTGGGAGAAAATGGCGATGCAAAAAGCAGAGTTCTGAAAAACACACAAATACATGAATAAGTGAGTGGGAGACTTTGTGAGCAAATGTGTTGTTGAGTGAAGAGGCTTGAGCGTTGTAGAGAGTAGCTGCAGAGAGCTGCTCTTTTGTGGTTTCTGGTAAAAAACTGCAGAGACAAAGGATCCCTTTCAGGGAATGCCATTAAATCCATCTCTTTCCACCCGTTGTTGGTTTATACAGATTTTATGAAATAACGATGGAAATTTCCTCATTGAGGCAAAAAGCAATCAATATGATAATTTGTGTATCTTCCATTCACCTGCAAGTGCAGCTGCAGAGTACATGTTTATGTTTCCCACAGGAGTAATCCATTTTAATGTGTCCACTGAAAGTATTTATCATTGTTTCTGCAGTCTGACTGACAAAGGACAACACATACATGCTTTCATTACTGGAGATGTATTGAATTTCAACCATATTCCAGACAGTAGGCACTGTTATAGGGTTGCACATTTGGCTCGTCAATTTGGTGGCACATTGTAAAACAGCAGCTTGAAAAAAGAAAGGAGGAAAAAAAAAACACATCATGATGATTTATGCCTTCTCCTGAAAGCCCAGTAAAATCTACAAGGTTAGTCAAGGGCATGTAGCCTTCCTGCCTGGCTCACCGTTTGAGGTGTGAACACTTGTCCCTAACAGTGCACACATAACACACTCACACACTTTTCATATCAGGTTTCACGAAAATCCCATGAAGCCAAGACTCTATGACCCTGATGTGGAACGTGTTAGCGAGAGGGAGCACTGGCAGGTGGGGGTTAGTGATGTGTGGAATGCATTTACAATACTGCTGTGTGAGTAAGCATTACTACCGCATGCGGCTGCACATACTTGCTTCTTCACACTTCTTCTCTGAAACTTTGGAAGATGTTTTTAGGATGAAAAGGATAGTGTTGGAACATGCTTTGCCCATGCACACATCAACTCTGCAGTGCAAATGCCTGCTGGTGACTATGATGTATTACATATCACTTGGATTCATCCCTGCAGAATACTAACACAAGCATCAGTAGAAATTATAGCACTTTTTGTGTGCTGGCGAATTTGTATCAAGAGAGGGGAAAGGCTTTAGAGGAAAGTTTATTTGGTTCTCATTGATTTTGAACAATTTAAGTTTAATCCTATCAGAGGAGGTCTGACAAAGTGGGTCATGCTGTTTTCCCCAGGATTTTCTTTTGATAAGGAATGTGTTATTGTTGTTATCGGAGGGTTCATTGGAGACCGATATTATAGTGACAGAAAAATTAGACTCTGATATCAAAAAATGAACCTTTTGAGGGTCCACTCAGCCTGTAATTTATTCTCTTTCTGCTCCCCTTTAAGTTGTCTCAGAAGGACACAGGGAGGATTTGTGATGATGGGAGGTCTTAAACTCTGCATGACCCTCAAATCCACCTGAGAAAGCTCATTGAATATTTTTACATTAGACATGCTATTTGTTATCGGTGCTTTTAACAGTTATGGGGCATTAATCATGAGAAGTGAAGAGAGTGAAGTGAAGGATAATGGCAGCGTAGTCCCACCAAATAAACCTGTAACAGACTTGTTTGTCTGTCAAAAGAACAATGCTTAATTTCAAACACTGCTTTATGTGCATTGCTGTTTTGAGCATGGCAGAATTAAAAAGATGCTACCAAGTATCCACTCTTCATCCTCTAATTTGATGCAAACCTGAAAGTACCAAATACCACAGTTTCTAAAAAGATCACTGGAGGCAAAAAAAAGATCCACTTCCCATTGACTGTCATGGTAGAAACACAATTTTACTTGATGGAAAAGCATTATTCAGATTAGTTGCTATGATTTTAATAGTGCTCAAAATTGTGTTTTTTTTCATGGCAGGTGGTTGGACCCCTGGAGTAGGCTCACCAGAAAGCAACTTTAATCTGTCCCATTAATCTGCTACTTTTAGCATGTTTAGTCAATTTTGTCATTCATTTTTTTATTTATTTTATTTTTTTTAGTTTCTTGAGGGACATGATGCACTTTACTACGGAGCCCCTAAAAGGCCATAGAAGAAAGTTAAAAAACAAAACAAAAAGAAAACTAACAGGTGCACCCGTTAGTTAGTATTTTTTTTTTCACCATTGCCCTTGCTTTAATAAAATGTATTAATATATCCGAGCAGCAATCATTTTTCAGGGATAAGTGCAGGTGCTGCATAAAACTATGAGATATGATCAGAGTTTGAACAGATGCAGACATGCAGTTCCCCTTAAACTTTATTTTCTGGCAAGCAAACAGGCTTGATGTTTGAGGACAGCTATAGCAAGCACCCTAGCAAAGGCCTGCCTCTGATATCCCCCTTTATACTGACCTTGGCTAACAGTTTAGAAATGTTAAAAGGCCTCAAAACAAGAGCCAAGAGCAACAATAAAATCCTTTGTCAAAGATTGAGAGCTAATTATTAGTTGTAACATGCTACTATCGAAAACCAAATAAACCAAAATATTTCTATTTTACTCTAGAACCATCTAATATTTATTTAAATAATGACAAAAGAAGCAATATTCATTCTCTTGAAATACTGTTATTAAAACCTTAATTTTCTTACTTTTTATTTATATATACGTACATGTACATATTTTTTTTTTTTTTTTGGTTGGGTCATATGCCTTCCCTGTTAGACACCAATATTCTAATTTCAGTAATAAAGTAATCTAATTTTACTTACTTTCATTGATTTTTATTTTTCTGTGTGCAAAGTTTAGTTTTTTTACAACAGTTTTAGAGTCAGTTTACAAACATTTTTTTTTCTTTTTTGATTACGACTTTAAATTCCTAAATTAACAAGAAAAAAATTCATAACTGTTAAATTACGAGACTAATGTTGTAAATGTACTACTTTAAAATATGTAAATTTAGGAGAAAAAAAAGTCGTATATTTGCGAGAAAAAATTAATAAATTAAGGAGATAAACCACCAAAGTTGTCGGTTTATGGGAGCCAGGCAAGAAGATGAAAGATGTGGAGTGTTTTGTGAAGCTTTATTTCTAGAAACATCAAAGGAAATTGTTACATACAGTACAGACAAAAGTTTGGACACGCCTTCTCATTCAAATGAATGGGAAGGTTTGTCTTAACTTTTGGTCTGTACTGTATTATTAGTAGTACTAAGTATTAGTAGTACTAAGTACTGTAGTATTGTATCAATACAAAACAAAGGGAAATGGTTTAACATAAGAACGTTGAAAATGCCAAAAATTGCACCTCTTCTGACAGAAGCATTACACAGACTTGGAGGAGATCTTGTCTTTTGTGGAGGAATTAAGGATTGGAAGTGGACAGTTGCAGGGAAACTAATGGCTTCATCAACAGGCTGCAGAGATCCTGCAAGCCACCATCAATGAATAAAGCAACTAGACTCAAAATCAAACAAGCCTTTGTGACTTTATCAATAAACAGACCTGTTCTTTGAGTTTAGTCAGTCTGCTCTGCTGCTGCACTGTATGCTCACTTCGACTTTAAAACTTGTAAATGTATGAGAAAAATGTTTGTGACTTTAAATCTTGTAATAATACTTTTTTTTGGTGGCTCTAAAACTCTGTCATAGTTTTTTTTTTATATTTTATCTATTTTTGTATACATTGAGTATATTTAATCATGATACACACCAAAGAACACGCTGGGAATCTGTTCTCAAGCAGATAATCAGACAAGAGTAGTGATGTAGTTTAAGAGCAATCAAGGTGGATGAGAATTTCTTGATTGAACTAACTTGGATGTTGTGTTTAATGTCTAATGCGGGTAATCTTAAAAGCTGCCTTGCTTCTTGGCTCTGGGGTATCAGTGGCTAATCATTGCCATGACTCCCGATGGATGAAACCAAACACTGCTATTTCCTTGTCACTAATGTTAGAATGAAAAAAAAATAAATAACTCACAGGGTAGTTTGAATATTGAAGTGCATGCATTTTTGAATGCATAATTGCAGGGAAACAGTGCACATTGTATTAATAATTCAGAAGACTGCAGGGGAAAAACAAAAGAGGAAGAATCAAAAAAGAAAACAGATTGCAAAAAAACTCATTTTCTTCTTATATATCAATGTCTCATTTTAATAACAAAGCCAAACTCAACTCTATACATTTTTACTATTAAATTGTCATATTAAATAATAGTTGAAAAAATGTCAAGTAGATAGGTATTAAAAATGCAGCAGTAGACATCTTTTTTAATTTTTTTCCTTGTAAAAACATTGGTCGGGTTTAAACTGTTGTGGGTTGGGAAGCGTTTGGCCTCTTTGTTGCTGTCAAATGTTTTGACCTTACTCTGACTACAGGGTCACATTGCTTTGCTTTCTCTTTTTTGTGTTAATTACCAGTTGCATAAAGTTGCACAGTAACTTGAGCACATGCATATGTTTCTCCCACAAAAAAAATTCTGTGAACAAATACATTTTTTTTTTGTATTTTATTTCAGTCAACCAGTGATTTGCAGTATGTAAATGTTGTATGAATTATGCAGTATTATGCCGGATTATGCAGCATCCCCAGAAGACTCTTTTCCTCTGTACCACAAACTGCCATGACATTCTACTTGTATTTGCCTGCAAGACTGTATCTCTAGTGTGCAAAGCTCACACGTTGGCTTGAATATAATGTTGGGGAAGTCCTTAGAGAGGGTCAAAACTGGAAATGGTTTATTCTTTTGAGGGAGGATAAGTAAATTTCAACCCATCAGTTTTATTCTGGCAGACATATGACAGAAAAACATGCACCACAACCATTAGAGTGTTTGCTAACTTTGCTTTTGAGCGGACGTATACCTTAGCATAAGTATTATACATAATACTTTGTGGATTTGTTTTTATGATTTCTATTTTCTTTTCTTTTACAGACTACAAACCCCTTTGTGTAACATCTGCATTGAGTGGAACCATCTGTCTAAATGTTTGCCTTTCTACAGTAGAGACTAGGTTGTGTTCCAATAGATCCCACTGGCAGAGCACAGCCAGCGTGTGTGAGTGTGGATTGAGAGCATCTGCAAATTGCTTTCTAGAAAGTAGTTGTTTTGGCTTGCTGGACCATTGCATTGGCAAATGGCTTCTCAAACACTGATTTCTTATACTGGAAGGGTGTAAATCATGTACTTTCCTTTGTGTCATATACATGTAATTCCATTACTACTGTAATGGTGACAGTAAAAAAAGAAACGTAACAGTAACAGACACTATATTTCCTCACTACCATGTCGAGCTTTATTCTTTGATTTATACTGAAAGAACAAGAAAATGAAAAGCTTGGGATGCTACCTATTATCAAGTTAGAAAACACTCACAGGTCAACATTTTTCAAAATGGAAGACCAGTAAGTCTTCAGTTTTTACCGGTTTGTTGCAAGAATAATAGTCATTATTGAATAGTCTTTTTTTTTCCCATGGTAACAAAAATGCTTCTAACATGATCATAGAGTTAAAACCTACAGAGCTCCAATAATTAATTACCTAAACAAACAATTCCAAAAATGGAAGACTCAATTTCACTCCTGCAGAGACACTTTCAATATTTCAGGCAGGAAAGTACAGAGGTGACCCCCTGGCAAGGTGACATGGCGACTCTAACCCTCCCCTGATAGACTGGGATGAAGAGGGAGTGGGATACAACACGGCTTCCAGCCTCAGCCAAGGTTTTGATGTTCTGAGCCAAACACGGCTGCTTACTAAAGATAGAAGGCTCTTATCAATTAGTGGCTGAAGACACCCCACCTTGGTCAGATAATTCGCCCTTGTGCTGGGCGATTGGATTCCCACCTCCCTGTTTGTCTGCCCCTCCTCCTGTCCTTCACAGTTTGGCAAGAAAGACTGTGCTATAGCCCTCTTTTAGCTCATCTTTGATACAAAGAGTAACTTTAAAGGTGCAGCACAAAGGCACACTAGAAGAAAGTGTCACTCTAAAGTCAGTTTTAGGTTTTATTTATCAGATTGATGGGTTAGTATTAGATTAATACATTAGTAAAACATCAACTGACACAGAAGCACTTTTCATCAAAGGCATGTCTTTATTCTGTGTAATTATGACAAAGAGAATGATAGGTTTCTACCTCTGCAAAAGGTGCATTTGCAGCATTCGAACAACACATCTTAGAAGCAGGAAGTTTTTCATGTTCACTCGCTTTTTTTCCCATAAACATCAGAAGCTGAACTGTAATGGTAACTTGACTGAGCTGCTGCACAGTTCATCTAAAACCTATCCTTTATCAGGACTACAAATTCAATCCGCTACCTTAAAAGATTTATAGAATCATGCAAGTTTTACACCGGTGGGAGTGCTAATGGCTTTTAGTGCAAGGGCCCTAAGGAGTCATTGTGCATGAAAACCAGAAAACGCAGAGCAGCACTTAAGCCTCCCCGCAATGTCAGATTTCTGTCGAAAAAGGTGCTGTTGACTTAGAATGCTGGTTCCAGCCAGTAGGCTTTTGAATATGAAAAAAAAAGCTGTTTTCAGCCATCAGTACATATTGAGGGCTGTCTCTTTCTTTGTAAAACATGGCTTTAAAATTTTGTGTTCCTGTCAAAAAAATCTGCTGTCCTGAAATATTCATTTTTTCTAAAATATATACATAGATGTTTAAAAATTTATGTCATACAAGTGTGCCTGTAGTGCTTAAAAGATTTCATTCCTTAGTGAGTTTTAGATATTTAGATACGGTCTCTTCCAAGGATCTAAGAACCAAAACATTGAATTTGAAATACAATGGAAATATAAAGTTTTAGGTAAAGGTTTTTCTTTTTTCTTCTGAGGTTGAGACAGGGAGGAGAAATTGAGAGAGATGAGCGAGAGCTAAATATCTTTCAGAGGAGATGTAAGCCGGACATGCACCACTAGAATGTGGAGCACCCAATAAATCAACCAGCATCTGCTGCCACAAACCTGTCAGCCTATTAGGGATAGACAACTGCAATGACAGAAGGTGTGTATGGTTGAGACGTGGCTGGGGAGTTTGAGAGAAAATCAGAAAGAGTTGGACACACACGACATGATAAAGAAAAAATATATAAACACACAGACAGTCTAGATGCTCTTCTTGCCATTTTCTACTTGAGTGGTGGGGAAGTCAGTGACAAGCCTACAGGAAGTATTGAGTGAAAAAAAAGAAAGAAATCATCCATGCTTTTTTATTAATAATTCAGGGAATTGCAATGGCACAAAAATAACAGAAAAAAGGACTGAAACTGGACATGACATCACAGAGTAGTTGTGTTTATTAGGTTTGAACGTTGTTGACTTGTAGCATGTCAGTCAGAGCAGCTGCAGCAAAAGCAAGCTCCAGTGTTTCAAAAACATGTTTTCCTCCTCCTCAGCATCTTAACCTTTTGTTAAAGTGCATTCACACATTGCCAAGTTTACAACATTTATTTTGGAGGCTCGTCAACTCATAGCTTGTTTCAGTATGACAGGTACAGTACATCACTGTTTTTTTGATTGGGTTTCGGAAGTCAAGTATTACCCACACAGTTCCTCCATATTTTAACATTGTTGACACATTTTAATATATAAAATTTCAATTTAACCTTAATCTTTGCCTTTGAGGTAAATAGGATCACAAATATATTACATTCTCTGGGGGTTGGAGATTCCCTGCTTGTATGCCCAATAAAATCACATAAAAAAAAATCACACCCTTTCATTCATTTCATTCATTTGTATTAACATAGGATTTGCCATTAAAACACAGACGTGCTCAGTCTATAAATAATAGCTTGTGTTTCTGATCTTTAAGATGTGAGATAAAGCTGTTGTTTGAGATGATACCTTTAAAGGCTTGTTTATTTATAATAAGTTTAAGCAATCTTTTGATCAAATTTAGATTATTGCTGTCAGACAGTAAGTCCATTCACATTTCACATTCACATGAAACTTTAAAGTTCTATAAACCTGATGTGCTTTGTGAGATTTTATTTATGTTATGCCAGAAGTGGATGATGTAAAAACAAGTTATTTTAATTTGAAAGAGATGGTAATTGTATTTTTATTTAAAGAACTGAATGTGGATTTACTGTAATTTAAAGGTGATCATTTGTGACTCCTACAATATATAAGTTTAATGTTCTTTAATAATAAACTGTGAACCTTTTTTTATTCATAAGTTTTTTCAAGAGGTTTTTAAAACTTTTTAAAGCTACTTAATGTCATACCATATCTGGTCTTGTCATAGGGTTTATCCACCCTGTTACAAAACTTAAAATATTAACACATTATGCCCAACATGTGGATCTGAGTTTTTTAGATGGTTTCTATATGCTTTATGTGTATGAAATCAGAGAAAATGTTATGTAACGCTTGCTTTCCAAAAAAAAGGCAGTTTTATATTCTGGGTTTTCTTGTTTTCAATCAATCTTGGCTTGATAGCTGACTGGGTCTTCTGCCTATGATTACACTAAATTTGTCCCATAAAAAATTGACAAATCTCTCTAAAATCAGCTATGTTTGTAGGTCTACACTTCGGTTATCTTCCTGAATCTTTCTTGGACTTTAGATTTCACAGAAGGCAAGCTGTCTCCTTAAATTGCTGTTATGCTGTTTCTGCATTGTGCATTGACATTTCTGTGGTGCACACACTGCCGCTTTCTAATAGGGAAGTTGAGTTGAGATACAATGGATTTTGTAATAATGCTACAATTGCAGGCCCATTTAATCCAAAACCAATAAAAGGTAAAGTCACAAAAAACGCCTTTTGGGGTTCTAGTCTTTTTACACTGACAATGATCTTGGCAGTTCATTATTGAAAAAAATCTTAGGCGCAAAAGGCACAATGTGCTCAGAGATAGTGCAGACATTTTTTTTGCAAAATAATGTTTGAGATGTAAGTTAAGTAATTGGCATGGAAATATCAAAATGTGATTAGCATGCTAAACATTTTATTGATTTGGAGCTTGCATATCTTGACTACAAGATGTAATGACGATTCATAATCGTATTTCGGGCAGATGACTCGTAGCAGTGTTTACAGCTTACCCTAGGGCGGTTCAGTCAATTAATGCACCTGCTCAGCGTCCTATTTAAGCCCAGGTGCGCAGGCGTTCATTCTCTTTCTTACCTTCAGCGCTCATTCTTCGCCGTTCCCGGTGCTCGCGGATCCGGCGGATCTCCTTTTCTTCGACGTCTTGCTGTATTCCCCCCGTCCTTTGGATGGATGATCCCCGTTTCTGATGTGGGTTTTCCGTTTTCGCCGCGTTTGCTCCTTTTTGCGGATCTCGCCGGGCAGCTAGCGGCGCTCGCAGGGCGGCTAACGGCGCCCAGCGCGTTCGTTTCGCCGCGGTCGCGTGCATCTGCAGGGGGTGCGCTTTCCGCGGTGTTCGGGTTGTCCGTGGGCCCGGATCTGGAGCTGTCCGGGTCTATCGTCTGCCGTGGTCGGACGGTCTTCTAAGGTGAGCGGCGTGCGGATTTTCCTGTGTAGTTTTCTGGGCTGAGTCTTGTTTTGTTTACTTCCGTGTATGGTGACGTCGCGCCCCTAAGGACCCTGGGAATTGTAGTTTTTGTGACTCGTGGTTTGTTCATGGGGCCTTTCTGATTCATTTTCTGCTGTTATTCTGCGTCGTCCGGTTATTGTTTCAGGAGTTGTGGGGTCTTTTCTGTGGTTGTGACGGCTGGCGGTCCTCGTCTGGCCTGGTTTCTCGTACTGGCTGACTTAATTGCGGTTTTTGCATTTTCTTTGTTGCTGTTTTGTTCTTTAGGTGCTGAAGGTGACTCTTGACTATCTTTGATTAGATGCTGGCTTTATTATTATGGCGGTTCTTCTGTTTATTTTCTTCGTTGTTGTAGCTGCTGGTTAGTCTGAATGTGAATTGGTCTCTTGGACCTGTCTCTCCTCTGTGGACAAATTCCTTATGCTTGGTCTCTTTATGCAGCGTCTTTGGCTCATTTTAATCACTCATTCGTTGCCCCCGCACGTTCTGCATCTGGTTCTGCTTCGCCTGTTTTTTCCCCGCTCTGTGTACCCAGTGGGTTCTGCCTTGGTTCGGGGACTTGCGTCGGTCGCATTAGTGAGTGTGTCAGTCTCGTCGCTGCCTTTTTTCTCGGCTGGACAGTTAATTTGTTATTCTCGCTCTGGTTTGGTCTGGAGGTTTGTGGGGGCTGTGTGATGGCTTTTTCCGGGGCATCGTTTCAAAGCCACCACTGAGGGTGGCCCCTTCGACGTGTTCAGGTTCTCGTGACGTGATCTGGACCCGTTGGCGCCTCACAGTTCATCTTTCTGGGCATCAGTGGCTAGTTCCTCATGCGCCTTCAGGATTAGTGTATATTTTCTTCAGCTGCCCATGCTGTCTCCGCGATTTTCTTCCGAGCACAATATAAGGCTGTGGATGTCTTATCGCTGAGGTTCTCCCTGTTCTGCCTATATGCCTCTCGGCGTCTTTTGGCATTCAGTTGGCGCTCGACACGTTTGCCGGTTTACTTTTCAGCTGCCGTGGCAGTCCTCATACTTTCCAAATTCTTGGCAGAAGCTCTGTAATGTTTATTTGTAGGCGATGGGTCCCCCTCATTTTGCGAGTTATTGATGGTTTCTCAGTGGCCGAATTTCCTCTGTATCCCTGGTCTTTTGGATATCTGTGGGGGGGGGGGGTTCTTTTCAAATCTGGGTTCCGCGTTGTCTATACTGTATGGTCCTCCACCCTTCCGGATTTATTTTTCTTCTATGGATCGGATGGTTCATTGCTGCTTGTCTCTCCCCATTATGTCATCTTTGGCTTTTGTGCAGCGTGTTGTTTATTCATTGTTTGGTTTGAATATGATTTGTCGATGATTGGGCCACCTGACATTTGCTGTGGCTTTGGTCCTATGGTCATCCGTTCATCTTGTGTTCTTGTTCTGGGTAGTTCCGTCCTGGGCCCTGTGTTCCTGTTCTGGATTTCGTGTCTTGCGTTTGTTCCTTCCCTCTCTATGCTTGACATAGTTATGTTATGATGCCTGTCGTGTCTTCAGGCTCCCTCCACTTGTTCTTCTGAGGCTGTGCCTTCTGGTTTGGGGGAAAGGATTTAAGAGTGGTTTGTGTTTGTCTGGCCGCCAGAATCTACAGCTCTGATGATTTATAAGGTGTCGTCCGGTTATTTCATCCTTGGAGATTGTATTAAGGCTGTTTCAATAGTGAATGATAGTATTGTGTCATCGGTTGACTTGGTTAATGTTTAAATACCACCTTGAGCAATTTCTACCCTGACCGTAGGAGTATATCACTTGTGCTCTCAAGCTTGGTTCAAGAGTTAAATCTTGTGTTCACAAGTCAGGTCTTCTATCTGCCTTGCTTAAGCAGATGACAGTCTGCTAGATGCTTCCCCATTAGTGGCTTGTTATACTCCGCCTCTAAATGCTTAAGGTTCAGTCTAGGAAAGAATGCTATCAAAACCTATGGTCCCTCATGGCTCTTAAGTTCTCTTTTTCAGTATCCAGACGCCCTTGGCTAATTACAATTTCAGTGGCCTGTACTTGTTGTCCACCAATTTGAGGACCACTAATATCAAGTACAAAGCATCAAATCCAGCCAAGCTGTAATCCTTTGCTACGTGGGATGTTGATCTTCCTCATCTACAATCTCCTCGGCTGCTCTTCCCATCACCTACTCCTCGATGGCCTCCTGAAGGTGCGTCCCTCTGAAACTGTCAAAGGTTACTTTCTTATCTTTGGAATATATAAAAATTTGGTGTTAAGACTTTGTGCAGGTTATATAGTTCACTATCATTTCACTGATGGAATTTATAATTATGATGGTTTCTAGGGTGCGATAAATCCACAATGGGTCTTTACCTTAACTATCTACTAAATTTCACTTCTCAGATTTGTTCTTTAAAAGCACTGTTATTTCATTTATCTCAAGCTTTTGAAACTGATCAGTTTCTGGGTTATTTATATATTCTTGTCAAGACTAATACTGCTTTGTTTTATCTACGCACCACATCCTGAGCCTGCGAACCGCTACGCCCCGATCAGCTTCTCCGTTTCCATGAAGTGCTGTCGCCCCTGCATTCCTTGATCTGGTGTTGCAACGATGACTGCTCGACGCACCTATTGCTGCACTGAAAGTGATGGGGCGGTGGACCTCCTCTGCATTCTAATGACACTTCTGACTGAATTAATCAATCAATGTCAACAGCAGAATGAATGTAAATTCTTCGATTATAGATGTTAAAAGAAAATTATAGCCAGGTGGAAGCCTCAAAATTAGGATGTTCTAAGTTGTATCATAGTATGCGCTGGAGCTCGAATTTGGTTCTTAAGCCAATTTTGTAGCATGCCAATGAAGCATAGTAATTATGGGCGTTGAACTCGTTCTTAATATTTGGTTGGGATCTCAATTAAATGATGTTCCTTGAGCGCTTATAATTGGTATGCCGAATGGAGAAAAATTATGGCTACTAGGCTCGTTCGTTGTCTGTCGTTGGGAGCTTCGAAATAATGGATGTACTTAAGCTCGTGTATTTATAGTTGCCACAATGGCAGAAGTTATGGCCATCAAGCTTGTTGTTGGTTTAATAGGAAGTTCAAATAATGGCTGTTCAGCATGTCTAATACGCCATCAAAGCTTTGGATTGGATGTTAAGTTATTGTATCATACGGGTTGTTAGGCGGTACAAATTATAGTTTCGCACAGCGTTTTGGGGAAGTGAGCTTACGTTCTAAGATCAGGTATGAGTAATTTTATGTTGGCTCCCCTTTTATTTCTTTCCCTCTCTCTTTCAGATAGTATGTTCCTCTAGTGGTTTCCACGAACGGGAGCGACCCTACGGTCAATGGTGCCGGGTCACACATAGCAGATCCACTAGATAGCATGTTCCCTTCGAGGCGCTGTACTCGAACGGGGGCGGCCCAAACGGTCAATGGTGCCGGGTCACACATAGCAGATCCACTAGATAGCATGTTCCCTTCGTGGCGCTGTACTCGAACGGGGGCGGCCCAACGGTCAATGGTGCCGGGTCACACATAGCAAATCCACTAGATAGCATGTTCCCTTCGTGGCGCTGTACTCGAACGGGGGCGGCCCAAACGGTCAATGGTGCCGGGTCACACATAGCAGATCCACTAGATAGCATGTTCCCTTCGAGGCGCTGTACTCGAACGGGGGCGGCCCAAACGGTCAATGGTGCCGGGTCACACATAGCAGATCCACTAGATAGCATGTTCCCTTCGTGGCGCTGTACTCGAACGGGGGCGGCCCAAACGGTCAATGGTGCCGGGTCACACATAGCAGATCCACTAGATAGCATGTTCCCTTCGTGGCGCTGTACTCGAACGGGGGCGGCCCAAACGGTCAATGGTGCCGGGTCACACATAGCAGTCATACTGGGAAATGAAATGGAAATGGAATGCTGCCGAAAACACACCCCATTTTATTACACACTGATTATACATACACATTTTTTCTTCTTCTGGATAATTAAGTGTTGGGGGTTTTTGTTACCCGAAAGTTTTATGGAAATCTCTCATGGAATTGAACGGAGCCTTATGCCAAACCAAAAGATGTGAATGCCAACTAAAGTATGTGGAAAATGTCAAATAAATATTTCTTACTGCAAGAGTTGTCTGACTGAAATGACGATTCATAATCGTATTTCGGGCAGATGACTCGTAGCAGTGTTTACAGCTTACCCTAGGGCGGTTCAGTCAATTAATGCACCTGCTCAGCGTCCTATTTAAGCCCAGGTGCGCAGGCGTTCATTCTCTTTCTTACCTTCAGCGCTCATTCTTCGCCCCACCCTCCTCCCCGGCTTCCACCTGTGGGCTCCGTAAGGGGGGTTTTTGTTACCCGAAAGTTTTATGGAAATCTCTCATGGAATTGAACGGAGCCTTATGCCAAACCAAAAGATGTGAATGCCAACTAAAGTATGTGGAAAATGTCAAATAAATATTTCTTACTGCAAGAGTTGTCTGACTGAAATATCTTACTTGAGTATTCATTTCAAATTACATGAATGTTCCCTCATGTGTATAGAGTGAGTCATTCAAAAGAAAAGTCGGTGACAACTAAATCACCAAATTGCACAGATATTTCATTTGCACTGGTACATTTAAGTGTTATACATCGAAACCACTGTGACTGTGAATCACATAATTTTTGCCACTTTGAGTAAAAATAGCTGAAAGGAAAAAAAGAAACTGGCAAATACAACAGATTTGTGCTTTAAAAAAAAAAGCATGGTCAATGCTAAAGTCAGCCTACATCACACTTCATGGTGATAGGTTGACCATTTAATGGAGGAGGTGCTACTTTGTTGAGTCGGTTTAGCTATATTTGTATGGCTTATTAAAATAATGTTCTGAAAAGGATCTTTGTTTTTCACATGGTGTCATGACTGCAATGGCACAAAGACGTTTTTGTTTCACTGCTCTTTAGTTAACGCGCAACCATGTTTCGGTGTGGTAGAAATGTGATAAAGATTACATAAGAACTTGGTGGTTTAATGATGTAAAGCTTGGAATGTGTGACATCTGAGACAGGGAAATTATTTTTAGAACAACAGAGGTGAAACCAAGTGAGGAAATTCTTTTTATTTATGTACCACATTTTCAACTACTATACGAAGTCAGTAGTTAGGTCTTAGCTGTGCGATGGATTGCAGTGTTTTTATTTAGCATCATGAAACTAGACTGTTGCGCTGAATGACATGTACAAATCTTTTCTTAACACAATGCAAATACTGTCATCTGCCACGTTTTTGTTTCTGCATAAAAACCTTTAAATGCAGCATCTTTATTCAAAAAATATGGCCAGTGAAACCAAACTACGTTTGTGTACTTAACTGCAACTAAACTAGTGGAGAATATTAAAATATAGGGTGCATATTTTCACTTCTAAACAAGAGTGCCTTTCTTCTATGTGGAATAGCATTGGTTATTAAACAGTTTAGAAAAAAAAACAATCTGGATTTTATCAATCTTATCTTAATTTTGATCAGACTTGCTCTGATGAACCTTCAAAGCAGTTTCTCCTTTCAGATGTTGCTTGTAAAGCATTGGCTTTGAGGCTTCTTAAACTCAGAGATGATTCTGAGATCACATCTTTCTCATATTCAAATGGATTTCAAGGTTCTTGCTTTTAAAATAGTTTTACAAACGCAATTCATAAAAGCTACCATCATTACAGTTCCTTACTAACCTTATTAATATTTAAAAATCACACCCAGGGTATATATTTTAGAAAAATGAATTGTTTCCAACTAAAAAACTACATTTGTATTGCTGGTTTTTAATTAATCCTCAAATAATAGCTGTTCTTCCTGCTTTTGTGTTTAAGAGATTTATACTGCGTCCATTTAGTCATTTTATAAATAATGTTTTGAAGCACTTTAACTACATTTTAGAACAAACGACAGCAATGCAACCTGAACAGTTTACCCCTTTTTTTTTCATCTTGTCCTTTTTTCTTTCACATGTCTTATGGAAGACGGTGATGGAGTGAGAAATAAATGTGTGCAAGTTCTCCTGACATCAAACAAAACGCAAATATGCTCTGAGCCACACTTATGAACAGAAAAGTATCTAGTATTTTAAAAGCTTTACCAAATGTAGATAAAAGTACATTTTGTAAACTTCCCAATTATTAGAATGTTAGACATTTATAAACAAACAAACAAAAATAATTTGTCCAAAAAACTTTGATGGTAAACTGCAGTTTCTGTCCTCAGCATTTGAAAGGCTGGAATTTAAAATGTAACTCCAGAACAAAGTGATAAAATACTTCAATGACATATAATTCATCTGACAGTTTTACAGTAATGACTCAAGTACTTCATTTTACTTAACACCATCTAGAAATTACTTAAAACATTGATTTAAATCAAGCAAACCTCATCATTCAAAGTTTGTGCGCATTGATGGAAACCATACAAACTGGATTTGGGTAAAACTTTAGATGTTTAAGTTTCAATCGCTTTAAACATTTTTCATTGAAAAATAAAACGTTAAAATAACTCCTTTTACATTTTATAGTTCACAATTTAAATTAAGACAGCAGTTTTATGCAAAATATGTGCAGTAAAGCATTATTTAAGTTGTTTTGATAAAACAGAATTTTTAGACATCTAGCATTGAACTTATTCTTAGGAACAGCTTGCTATGCTGTATTTTACTGGAGAAAATGTTTTGTTGTTTTTTTAACAAGTGAAATTATACTTCAGTGAACTGCTTTAATTGACAGCAAGCTATTCTCAGAATCATTCAGCTTGACTGATCGCTGTGTTTACAACCAAGGAGAACTGCAGCATGACGCAGTGGAAAATAATGATTCCTACTATGTAGCACAGTGTTGCTACATTAGGATGCTGGTTTGCCCCAAAGGGAACTGATATACCTTTCTTAATTATGCAAAAACTTCCCATGTACCAAAACACTGTGTCATGCTGAGAGGTTTTAAGAGCTATAACTTGAGCCTAAATATCTCTCTGTTGATTTTTGACATACGTTTAAAATGTAAAACTACTTTCTGTAATAGTGAAACAGCTGTAATGAGGCATTTGGAAATGTTTGAGGGATGCAACTCACCATTTTATTAAGTGCGTTCATGGCTGTATGAATGATGAACTTGGAATGACTCACTGGCGAAGTCTGCTTTTATATCCACAGAATGTTGAAACATTTTTCGTTTAAAGGCTTTGGCTTTGGCCCCAATAAGTAAGACACACTGTACACAGTAAGGTCTTCATGAGGGAAAAAAACAAAATGCTGTCTGTCTATCACCCCATAACAATACCTCCCTATCCCTGGAAACTGTAAAGTGAAACAAACACTGTAACATCCACGGAGTTTTTTTTTCAATATCCCTAACTCATTGTGAGGAGTGTAGGCGATGTATGCACATACACACGTGCATGACATGTTTACCTCACATTCACCAAAGTTGTATTGTTAGGTTTCCTATTTCTTTTTTTCTAGACCATTTACTCCAAACTGTTCAACCTTAATTCACCATTAGGGTTTATTGAAACAGCTGCCCTACCCTCTCCTTATGTTCTAGACTAAGTGGACCATATGTGTACATATCACTTTAGTACTACAATTCTAACTTTAGCCTGAATGCTGAGCTTCATGGTTAAGCTGTAGTGGTCCAAGTGTTCCCTCTTCAGAATATACTTCACAGAAAAAGACTAGAAGTGTTTAAACAATATTACTTTAGTTCAGGGATTTTTTTTTATAGAATGATTAAAGTTTTCAGTTTTTTTAATATCTCTGGGAAACATTGGTTGCTTCTTTAAATATGTCTGTCTTCACATCCCACTTTTAGAGGTCTGACTGATGTACTTTCTGTACAAAGTATTAATCACTGATTTACTATATTCTGTAGAGTAATTTGAATGTTGTTGGGGTTTTTTTTTCATTTTTATTTTAACAAATAAAGACAGAATAGCAATACTGTAAAAATGGCATTTCTGAAATCACTGAATTCATTTGGACAAAAAATAATTTCTTTATTTATAATAAAATAATAATAACCAATATGTTGGTTAATGGTAAATGGCGTATACTTATATAGTTATTTCCTACCTAAGAGGACCAAGGGCTTTCCAGTCACAGTCCCATTCACCCAGTCACACACATTCACACACTGTTGCCAAGAAACTCCAGTAGTAGCCCTATTTAAATATTATGTCAACACAAGGCACAGGCTGTTTTATAAAGGACACTGTACTGTAGACAGAACTCCCTCTATAAGCAGATGGCTGCCCTCACCAGTAGCATTTCTTAATCATATATTCCCTGCTTTCACCCTTAAGTCCTGCCACATCAGCTGCTGAGTATTTCTTTGAAGTGTCTTTTGTTAAGGAAGTACCGTCTCAGCCCCCTTTAATTTGGCAAAATGTGCAGTGGCTTTGCTATAAAACATCTGTTAGGAATTCTAGTATTTTAGATTAACATAGGCCACCATTGTTGACCTTCAGTTTAGCCATTTTTCATATACATAAATCTCTCCTTTCAATGGCGAAATGTGTTTTCCTGGACACATTTGGCATTTTACATGTAAACCCCACAAATTGGAAAAGTTGCCTTTTACAGGTCACACCCTTCTGGCTTTGCAGAATCCATTATTGTCATTAAAATGAGGTCAAATGTTTGTTTGTTTTTTTCAAAGACATCACCTGTTATTTATTAATGTGTCATAATTCATAAACTACACATTCAAATATATAAGACAAAAGTAGAAGGAAGTTAAAAAAAATGTTTAATTTCTTTAAAAAGAAAAAAAAAAGCATGAGAGGCTTTAATGCACAAACAATAGTGTTCCAACAGAATTTGTGAAGAAATGAGAAAGAGCCATTGTTTGTTGTCTATCAAAAGATAAAACCTAATCTCCTCCCCTCTTATAGAGGTTAATAAGGAATTCCTTATACATTACCGTAAGTCAAAGCTGCTTGTGTGCTTTTTTTCGCCTTCCTTTGAAGGGGGAGCCTAGTTTCTTCTTCTAGATTCATCCCTAAACCTCCCCTTAACCATAGCTTAACTTTAACCTCAGTTAGTATTTGCCAGTGATTTAAGGATCTTAGCAGCATTGTTGTCTTGGCTGCAGGGCTGCTCTGTCTTTGTAGAAGTGAACAGGATAGGATCATGTTGAAGAAGGCTTCAAGCTGTGTTAACTCCACAGCTTTGGCATCAGTGCATGGAATCTTTTACTGCACCTTGCAGGTGCCCCTTTGTCTGCTATTTCAAACCAAAAGCATATGACTTCTGACACTGCCTGTGGCCCCCCTTGCACAGGACTTTTCCCCTGCAGTTAGTAAGGTGAGCCTTTCTATACCGTCTGGTGTCTAAAACTCTTCTGCAAAGAGAAATACCAGTGCAGATCAGTCTGGTTTCATTCTGTTTTTCAAGGACGCTTTATTGCTGTGTGAGAATGTGTTTTGTACACTGAGGTTTTTGGAGCTCAACTACAGGGTAGTAAAGTCTCTTGACATACTTTTACCATAAGAATCCAATGCTTCTCTTTTTGGGTTTAAGGAATTGGAAGGTGCTGTTGTTGCATATGGAATTAAGTCTGTTGGCCTCCCAATTTCCCAACCAATATGAAAACCAGAAACCTGTTTTCAGTAATTAGGATATTTATAATCGTTCTTGGTTACAAAAAAGGAAGAAAAAAACACAATAAAGAGAGAGTTTTATAGTGTTTGTCTGTCTGCATGTGAAATCCAAGCCGGCGCCAAACCTCCTACATTAGTTCCTGATTTTTACATAAATCAGGAATTACCAAATAAATATTTTATTTTGATTGACGGTTGAAGGAACTGAACAAAATGTCTCTTTTGCTTTTTCCAAACCAGTCAGCTTCATCTGTCCCCATTCAGATTAAATAAGAGACATCAGAGCTTGTCAGGCTTGGTGTATTTCTACGGTAAAACAATGAGATGGTTTCTCCAGAAACCACTGAAATGTGAAATCCATCTATTGGATTTTTTTTTCTAATGTGTCTTTAAGTGACAGATCCAAGGTTGTTAGTCTGCTAATAAGATGTGAATTTATTATGGCAATAAATTAAACACCTTCTGTATGCAAGCCTTCACAGAATAAGGAGAAATCTTGATTTTTGTGTTATTGTATTTAAATATAAATGTGTAATATTTCCATCTATTCATACATTTGTATAACCAGACATAGTATACACTCCTACAAATACACACTCATGCCTGCCCCCCCCTATATTATATAATAGTACTTCCATACAATTATAATATATCAGATTATATTACACTATTTTAGCTAATCATGAAGCTCAGCAAGGTTTTTCAAAAGTAGGTGTGTTTGTGATTGGGTACAATAGAAAATTTGAAAATATCCATGACAGTCCAGAGGACCAGGGTTGGGAACAAATTACGAGTGTTATCTTCCACCTTCACTTCCCTATTAGTTTTTCCTGCTAATTGTAGAGTCAAAATTGCAATTATATTTAGTTCTAAATGTTCTGTCTGGTAAACTAAAGGTACAATAAAATAAAAGGTCATGAATTAGTAGCATCACTGATATTCATTTAATAAATTACAATCTACAGCTGTAAATACGAAACTAATACTGGGAAATGTTACAAGGACTGACATTAGAAACATATTAATAAGCTGTATAAACATCTGTAAAATTTTGAATGAATGAATAAATGAAGGAATGATTTGCCTTTATGGTTAATCCGACAAGTACAATAATCGGAGAATGAGTTCCTCTTTTTAAGATAGAAATAGAAGTCTGTCTTGCACATATCACTTGACTGCAACCACAAGCTGAGTACTGATTAGAATATGTGGACTTCATGTAAACCTAAACAAACAGGATGGCTCCAGCTGAGATCCAAACCTTTTGAGTGATAGCGCAAATAACCCCTCCCCAACCATTAAATCTTGGACCCCAGGAATACATTAAATTAGTATTCTACAAATGCATTCACCTTTTATGCTCGTTAACTTTCTTTAGGTCAGCACAGGTAAACTTATTTTTTTGTTTGTAGAGTTGCTTTAATGCTAGTTGCACAATTTTTTTAAGAGTGTGTATTATAACATTTTCTGAGATTAAGCTGGGTATGTTTTTGGGTCACACTAATTACTCCACATATTTTTTTCTCTGATGTGGTAAAGTGTGTAAACAAATTTAATAGTGTGTTAACTTCATCTTTTGTTATTATTATTTTTTTATCTATAGTCAGTTTTAATAGGTATGCATGAGTCATAAAAAGATCGACTTCCTTATAAAACCACCTATTTATCTAATGTGTTTGCATCTACACTGTCTCCTGTTCAAGGCTTGGGTGCCCTGTGGATAAATTTTACCTCCCGCCATCAGGATTTCTCACAAATCTCAAAACTCCACTGCATCAGTAGCCTGGTTCAGACTTTAACACCCACATGTTTTTTCATACAGTCATTTTTGAATCCTATCTACCCTATCCAGTCCCATGACCTCCTAAAAAGCATGGAGAAGTTACTCATTCAGCTCCCAAGTGTTGTATCTTGTATATGTAGCCTCTCCCCAGCCCAAAGTGAGCTTGGGAGTCCCATTTAAATACAGATTTGCAAATGCCTTCTGAAAAGCTCATCCCTAATAAAATGTGGGAACACTATTACACAAAGACACACACAGCTAAAACCATGTTTTATCATTGCCATCAATATTTATGAATGTTGCAGTAAGACAAGTGCACGGTGTGATCTGTTTTCGTAAGTTATTAATGTTTACAGTTTCCACTGGCTCTGTTATGATTGAAATGGGTGTGTAGTCCACATCTTAACATGTTGTGTAAATTGCGGAATGTATATACATGAAAATAGTGTTTCTGAAGGTCAATAAGGCTTCCAAAGCCCGGTCAATATACATTTGACTGTTTATGCGACATCTCTATTTGGTGAATGTGTCATCCAAAACAAATTTAATCTGTAAAAATGCTTGTTCTTCTTTCATTAAAGTGTGTCGAAACAAGTTATTCGCAGCATTTTCTTTTGCTTCCTATCTACCTCTGCTGAATAGGAAATGGCTCTGACAGCCTCCAAAGAACATCCCCAGTAATGTTATGCATAAACATTCCTTTACTGAAACTTTTAACAGAATGCAAAGTAATGCCTTCCCTACTGTGCCTGTCTTACCTTCACATCTGCCACCTTTGTAAACTGTGACCAAAGTCAGACAAAATTTCAACTCACCCTGAAACATGAGAGAAACAGAAAAAAAAAATGCAGCATTAGATTTGTAGTAACAAAGTAATTGAAGAGTTTGCTAAAACTAATCTAATGTTTTGTTTACAAAATAAGACTACCCAAACATAAGGTACCAAAACATCAAGTTTATATTAAAAAAATAGCAATAAAAATGAAAGAATATTTGGAACAATTGTGATGTAGGCTCAAATTGGATAGTTAAGAAAACAAGTTAATTGTAGGATAACAACAATGTAATAGCATGAAAGGTGCAAAAGATTAGTTGTAATCGGCATGTGCTGTTAATCCTCATTTCCGTGGATTGTGAGGATTTGTCTTTGTTGTGTTGCAATTATATTGGTGTGTTTGGGGAATAGACTGAGTGATGGACATCATCGAACACGACTCCTTACTCACCACGTAAATGGAGCTCTAAGCTAATACAAGGAGGCAGGGACTTGAACAGACAGTACCTGTGACTAGAGGTACACAGCACGGCTAGAACCAAAGATGGATGGTGCGGACGGGGAGATGTGTGAGAGCCAAATGAGAGCTGAGCAACATTGGTGAGGACATGGCAGAAGCCAGGTACGACGAAGAGTGTCAACCATGTGAAGGGGTGACAGAGCTGACCAGGGATCTGCATGAAGAAACTGAATGCCTGCTAAACATCCAGTAAAGGAAAGTCAGGTCTCCTCTGATTTGTGTGTGTTCGTGTGGCCCAAATATGAAACATTTTTTGTTATATCAACTTAAACATTTGTAATCAAATGTAACTTTTGTTTAATTTTTGTTTCTGATTAATGCTCTACAAGAGACAAAGGCTCAATAATTGCTTTTGTCAAATTATCTGTCCATCTTTGGATATTATGCAAATGTTGGAAAATGTTGTAAAATATATATATATAGAGAGAGAGAGAGAGAGAGAGAGAGAGAGAGAGAGAGAGAGAGAGAGAGAGAGAGAGAGAGAGAGAGAGAGAGAAAGAGAGAGAGAGAGAGAGAGAGAGAGATAAAATGCCACTATCACCTTCACTTTCCAGGCTTTCTCCAGTTCTTTTCGTGTTCGTTCTTCCTGATGTTCCCATCGCTTTGCACTGCCACATCCACCACAACGGCTTTCCTCTGTTCTTTATCCACCACTACAATGTCTGGTTGATCCACCATTACCATTCCATCAGTCTGGATCTGGAAGTCCAATAGGATTTTCGCATTTTGACCCTGGGGTTTCTAGTCCATATTCTGCACACATGTTCATATATATATATATATATATATATATATATATATATATATATATATATATCACAGTGTTTTTGTAATTATGATTATGTCGCATTTTCTGGAACATAGTTTCTGCAAGGCGGCAGGAGTTCTTTAAAAATTCACCTCTGAATTGTGGGCAGGACCTTTTGGTGCAGAAGTAAGCCTTTACTGATATCTAATTATCTATTTGTTTACATGCTCACACGCTATTTTCCAGACACTCACAACCCTAACCTATCAGTGGCGGTGCAACAAAAATGGTGAGCAATGTTGGAGCTATCCAGCCGTACAGTTTTGAGCCAGGAGGTGGCTTAGATGAGGAAAATGAAGACTTTGAAAAATCTATTTGTCTGCAAGTGGATGTTTCAGCAGAGACTTTGACCTGTCCACTCAATTGCTGCATCACAACTGGGAACTTTCTCAAACAGCATCTTTCATCCATTCCCGATTTATCATATTTTAAATAAAGACATGCTAAATAATATCTATATCTTCTGTATATCAATCGATAGATGTCTTCCATCATGAGAAAAATGCTACAACATGTTAGAAACACCAAAAACATGATTTACATTGGAGTGGGTCTTTAAAACCAAGTACAAAGCATTATATATGAGTTAACATACATCCACCTTCTGAACATGCTTAATCCCTTTTGGCATCACAGAGTTGCTGGAGCCAACCCAGCTACTGTTGGGCGAAGATCTGATTCACCCCACATAGATTGCCAGTCACATGGCCACACAATAACATTCACAGCTAAGAATAATAATGAAGCACGTAATTAGACTGCAGGAGGAAGGTGGAATGCCAGAAGAAAACCCGTGCATGCAAAGGGAGAACATGCAAACTCCACACATAAAGGATCCAGCTGGGATTTGAGCCTGGGCCTTTTCGCAACCGGGGAGCCACATATCAGTTAATTCAGTAACAACTCTGAAACTATGATCAAACCAGATTGCCACCAACTGTCACGGCTAAGATCTTTGCAGTGGTCAGTATAAAAATAACTTCAAAGTTACTTTGATCAAGATCCTCTTAGGCTTCAAGTACAAGTAACTCCTTGAGGAAACAGTAGCACTGTCAGGAGCACCACAATGAGTAAAACCATCCTCATAAAGGGTCCTAGATACACCAAGCACAACAAACAATATATAAAATATACAGAGATTTTGCTATGTCTACAAGATCTACATGCTACATGCTAGTTATTGCAAGAAAGAAAATAATGTACACCAAGGTAAGGTTCATAGTTTGCATGTGGTATTTTGTTTAAAAAAAGATCAAACGTTTAGCTCTTGATTTTATTTTCCAGGTTTTCCTTTCCATTTCAGACGTCCTGTCTGCTTGAATATTTTAAAAACTGCTCTTTATATTGGAGGTCCTAAAGCTGCAACACAAAAAAGAAATCTAGATACGTTAAAAAACAAAAAGAAAAAAATTGCCTTAAATAATAGAAAAAAAGAACAAAACAATAAAATACATATAATTAATATTATCTGCTGTTTGTTGCAATGTCTTCAGTGAAGAGATTTATTGGTTGCAACATTAGGCATCATAAAATATTACTTTTGTGCACATCTGATCAAACAAAAACAATAAACTCTGATGTGCCACTAATGCAGCAGACGGCATTTTGTTTTGGCCCTGGGTTTGATTGACAAATAATGGCCCCACAGTTGTTGTTTTTCTTAGTTTGGCACACAGTCTGTAACGGACACCCACTGCACCAGTTTGTGGCATTGGGGAGTAATTACTGGGAGCCGCCTGAGGTAAGGCCTCTCAGAGTTTGTTCGTTAGTGAGGAGGGTGAAGGAGAGACACCTGGGATGGTAGATAGCGTCTCACTGTACAGCAGCATTTCGTTTTTATTTATTTTTTTACTTTAGCTGAGCTTAGAGCTAACTAAACACTTTCCTTCTGCATTACATCGTTTCCAGGCTCTAATCCACGGCCTGCAGAAATCCACGCAGCTGTTATTAGATGAGAAAAAAAATGTCATGAAGCTCATGGGCCACCTGTGTCTATTTGGTATTTAACTTGTTTGTATTTGGATTTATGTAAAAGTGCCACATGAGAGTGTGGTTCTGCTGCCATGCCGCAACACAGGAATCTTTAACTCAACAAAAAACACCACAGAGAATTGACATGTTTTCCACTTATTTAAAAAGAAGCAGAGTTTTGTTCTGTTTTTGTATTATTTGTTTTCCCTATTTAATTGTTGTGATCTTTAATATGTTTTTGTGTTGAGTTATTTGTTGATGCGATTTGTACTTCAGGGCCATGGTACGCAGATAATGGGAGAACTTAAATTTAATGCGAAAAACAGATGCCTTTGAAAGTAATAGAATAAGGTTACAAATCACATTTATTTTTTTGTTTCTTTTACACCTTAAAAGAAGGATCTTTTTTAAAAGTACTTTTATGAGTGGCTTTGGTGGAGCTTTGTGCAGCGAGTTAGTCATCTGTAAAGTTAAAAATCTAAGTAACGAAAATAATGAAAAAGATTTAAGTGCAAACTTTAAAAAAGGGTCTCTTTAACCTGAATGTAATGCCCGTAGAAAGTAAAACTAGGATTTTAAGAATATTGTTCTGCAAAAACTAAAACACATCACATTAAATCTTTGAAAAAGGCAAACAAGCACAGAAATGTCATGCTTATGTGGTAGTTCACCTGACCCCTATAATGTTTTAATGATCGTGATATGTGTGGTTTACCTCTGATAATCTCTGTACCATGAATGTTTATTGCCCTGTCTACAAACTGCTTTGATGGATCTGAACAGCAATAGTGTGGAGGGTTAGAAAAAGGTGGCAGTCTGTTCTTGTGTTAGACATCTGGAAAGGATAGATAGCCACCTTCACACATCAGGTGGTTAGCTTGAATGTGTCTGGCTGTGTGTTATACTTAAGCACCTGTACATAAAAGTTAGACCAAAAGAACAGCAAAAGATACAAAACTTTTGAGTTTCCCGATCAAGGAAACATCAGGGTATTGGGCAGCTTTCAAATCAACACAACAAAATAATGTCAGAGTTAAAAAGGGAGAAATCTGCATGGCACCTGAAAAAAAAAAAAAAAAAAAAAGTCTTCCAGAAGATTTTCTTCCTAATTAGTTAAGCTTTGAACTTACTAAAATGTAAAACAAAAATGCAAATAAAATACTTCCACACATACAGTATTTTTCATAATCGTTTTCAGTTGGACCGGACGGGAAATTTTTTGCATTTCTTTAAGACCTGTGTATGTGTGTGGGGGGTGAGGGTAATGTTAAAATCAATAGTTGAATCTCTTTCCATGAAAACATTGCATACACAGTCAAGGTTGGGACTAGTGGAGAGCAGCAAAGAGGTCCACCTTTACAGTGTTGATAAATATCAATTGTTATAATAAATACTGATATACAATACAGCCTCTGCTGTTTCTGGAGCAACCTGGTAAACTTAGCAGCATATCCCTAACCTCTCGATTCAGTGACTTCACCTCCTAATTACACAACCCGCAATGACTAAAGGGACCAGGAGGCAGAGGATTATTCAGAGGGGCTGATGGGAAGTTGATCTTGTAAATTGCTGTTGATGTGGTCTTCTTTAATCTCCAAAATCTGGTCTGTGGAGAGAGTTTAACACAAACTTTTTAACAAATTCTTGATAAATCTCAACATAGTTGAGTTATAACACATAACATACAACACATTACACTTTGTTTTCCAGTTCAATATGTTGAAGCGCATTACCTATATCTGTGATGCTTCTGATTATAGTAGCCGTACTGATTCAACAATCCATGAAGTGGATATGTATGTTACCAAAGTTGTACTAAGAGATTTTGACAGCGACGTTTACCACTAAACATCCTTTTCTCATAAAAAGTCACATTGACATACATCGAAGTACAACCAAAATATCATAAGCATTTAGTTCAGTTTTCTTGAATGAGCAAATGTACCTATGCAATTTATGTCAACATCAATCTCCTGTCTTTGGTTAGCAAATTGCTCATTAAAACTAGCATCTATCACCTGCCCGGACTTTTGTTTTGGTAGGTAGGTTCTCCCATCATATGAAACCTCAGATCTGACAGAAAACCATTTACTATTGAAAGGCTTCAGGATTTTTGTGGCTTAACCTTCATCCTGGCCTATTGTAAATTATAGATGGAAAATCTCACATTTTTCATTTTAATATTTCATATTTTCTATTGTCTATTGCTAGGTGAAGCTTAGAAATAGTAAGTATATCACATTTTAGTGTACGTTATCCAGGAGAAGTATTTAGACACCTCTTATTTCCCAAAGTGTTGATTGAGTAAACTCTTAATTTAGAATGTCTTAATCCTGCTTTTGCATTTGCGTGTGAGCAGCATTATGTCATCATCCTGTATGTAGTGTTCACATTCTAGCTGACCTACAAACTATTACTATGCTCTGCAAGGCAAAAATTGATTTTATACTGAGTCATAGCAATCAAGTTCTTTTTTGTGCACTGTCTTTCATTCAAAAAAATTGGCTGAAAAGTTGTGTTTTATTTTAAAAAAAATGTCAGACCAATGCAACACAGATCACAGGACTCTCCAGGTAGCATTAGAATTTTTACATTTACAAACGAAAATATAAACGCTACTTTTGGAAGTCATCCACATAAATGTATAGTTAATAAAATAATGAAAGTTTTTATTTTGTATATCTGAATGTGTGATGCTTTTTTTTCTCTTTTTTTTGTTAAAAAATACTTTTTGTCAGCTTTTATGACAAAACTAGGATGTTCTCTAACTGTGTGCCGTTATCTATAAGAGCTTCCATAGAGTCAGCAAAGCTGTCCCTGCTTGTTTGCTCAGGGGATCTCAGAGCAAAGTCTGGCAATTGCAAACCACTGGCAACATCGTTAAAAAGTAATCACAGACAATTGCAATATATATCGAGACAGCACAGAACACTAAAACCAAGGGGAAAAAAAACTACTAATGTCATCTTATCATTTTACTGTAATAGAAGAGCCATTACAGCTTATGAGTGGATGTTTTCCCATAAATTTTCAAAAACTTTTTTTCTGTTTTCTTCTTTTTTGGGGGGTGGTGAACAGTTTCAGAAGGCAGACAAATGTGGATGGATACTCACGCAAAAACACAACAGTCAGGTAACATTATGAAAAGATCAGCCCCCTAAGGATGCTGGGATAGGAATGTTGAGGATCAAAGGCAATGCAGCGTAAAGCAGAACTAGGGATCTCAGGGCTTAGGGGCTCATTAGGAATATTACAAAGGTAAGGCTGAGCATTAGGTATCTGGGACTTAGTGTCAAGACAGGTTTAGTACAAAACCCTTGGAAGAACAGCTTAGAGTGTTTTACTGGTAAAGGTAAAAGATTTGGTTGCTGGTAAAATGTACTTATTGAGTGCTGTTAAGCTTCTTGTGATCAGTATAGTTATCCGAAATATTGAGGTTGAAAATAGCACGGTGCAACAACAGGCAAGACGAGCTGCTTATTTTCCCAAGCCACATGTTTGAAATGTCAGGACATTCAGAAAAAAGTATTAAATACCATACTTTTCAGACCCCAAGGCGCATTTAAAATCCTTTAATTTTCTCAAAAATTGTGTGCCTTATAATTCTGAGCGCCTTATGTGTGAATTATGGTTGTGCTTAATGACCTCAAACAAATTTTCAGTAAAATGGTAAATGGTGTATACTTATATGGTATAGCACTTCACTACATTCTCAGAAGGCCCATGGTGTTTTACAGTCACAGTCTTATTCACACATTCACACTGATGACGGCTCCTCTGCCGAACAATGGCACCAACCTAAAAGTACCAGGAGCAATGTGGGTTTTAGTGTCTTGCCAAGAGCCTGGTCAGGCAATATTTACAACACTCCACCTCCCACTTCTCTTAGATGTCCTCCTCCTGGGCAGGAATTGGTGGCCCCTGCCTTTCTCTCTCCTGCACCTCCCGTGAGCCTGGAGTGTGGGGTGGGTCGCCCTTGTGGGACCCTGGCTGGTGCCTGAGGTGCTTAGAACCCCTGAGTGGTGGTGGGCTGCTCATCTATGGCAGAGAGTGCTCTTCCAGGGCGGAGTCTCAGGTTGGGCCCCCTGGGTGTGGTGGGGCGGGCTGCTCTTCTGGTCGGGCTGGAGCTTGTCACTCTCCCTCTTTTTTTAACATTCCATCATCCTCCCCAGAAGAACAGAACCACTCACTCGAGCACATTTGCACAAATAGTTTGTGACTGAATGAAATATTTCACTTGTTAGTCTATATGCATAAGTATGTGTGTGTCAACAATAGTTGTATTGTGTACAGGTTGACATTATATGTAAAGATTTTTGGAGCCAACGGGTATGCTTGACATTTTAGTGTGTGAGTGGACAGGCCCCACCCCTTTTAGATTTCTTATACATCTACACCATCTACAACTGGCATGAATGATTACAAACTTTCAGCAAGTTGTTGCTTTATGATACTTTATGATATTACCCCCAACCTTTTATAACCACCATCCCCCCACCATCACCACCATCCCTCTCTCTTCTTTCCTCCTCTTTTTTCCCATCCGGTTCAACAGAAAACAGATCTAAAAGATATAATTAATTTCAATGAAGTTTAGTATAAATTACAATAGGAATTTATGCAAATATAAACCTCATGTGTAAAAAGATTCATCATGATGCCACTTGGATGAGCTGCAAAACGGTTTAAGGAGGAAAATTTTAATTCCAGCTGCTGTGATTCAACTTTACTGCAACTCTGGTATACTATGAAGTTGGAGCGCTTGGGTTGTCGGAGCATTACGGCTACCCATAATCAGGAGCCTCGCAGGGTTATACACACTGTTCTTCAACATAATGAAGTAAAAAATTTGCGTGCATTGCTTTGTATTTGAAGTGATGCAACTGATCAATTTGGGGCTTGGTACCCAATCTCAAATGATATATCCCCTCTGACCTTTTGAACTGGCTCCCACTATGCAAACAACAAGAAAAAAACATAAAATATGAAAACGTATGAAATTTACATTTAAAATCATATGCTGACCGTGATTCTAGATTTAAATAAATATTTCTAAACAGTAACGGATGAAATAATGCTGGACACCGATTTCCTGAATACTGAAATGAATTAGTTTTTAACACTCACAGAAGCTAAAAAAATCAACACCATGAAAATTGACAGGAATTATTAAATATTTATAGTTCCTGACATTTGGACCTCAGGGACCTAACTGGCAGGTGCAGTTCTTTTAAAACTAAGTGAAATTTAACAAGAGATAATCTAGTTTTTTTTTTACGTTTTTTCCCCAGTTGTGAATAAAAAGTCTCCCCTCTTGCACCAACAGTTTTTATTGGAATTTGCTAATTACAGCTAGTAATAACCTGATCTTTCCATACTTTAACATTTAAGAGTACCAGGTACTTAGCTAGGTTCCACGTTTAAACTTAAATTGTCTTTCTACCTTGAATTTTGTAGAATTAGTATTTTTCAAAATAAAAAAATAAAAATTGAATGCCTTCCATCCTTGAACAAGATTTGTTTTATTCAACTTAGACTGATTACTACTACTAAGACTGATTTTAATAAAAACTTGTATGACTTTGGACCAGTTCAAAATGTTTTTTTCGTTTAATCCAACTTTTAGCAGGGTTTTGGGTGTTATTAAGATAGCAAGCCAGCTGTTTGCATTACAAATTTCCTCCACTTTGTAAGGAAGACTTTGGATTCTTTGTTATAATGACATTATGCAGGTATTCACAGTGACCATATGCACCGTCAACGCCCAAGGGCAACATTCGATTGGCATTTTCAGCATACAAAAAATAAAAAAGAAACAGGGAGTTATGCTGCACCACGCCATCTGGGCAGGGGTGTCAGGATGCAGTGGAGTGTGATGGAGAGCTTTATCCAGATACCTTGGGGGCTAGCAGTAGAAGCAAAGCTCTCATTAGGATCAGCACTAATCTTCTCCTGAAACACGAGTCTTTACATCCCATAGCTTTGGATCATAGCTGCATTCATTTGTGATAAAGAAAAATGCCTGAACTGATGCAAAAGGCTGGGGGAAGCTTTGGAGGAATGTTTTTAAAATGCCGATCAACTCACATCCTCTACACATGCACTGTTTTATGAATCCTTAAATAAAAAGAATGCTCACTTGCACCAAGGATGAGAAAATTACAAATGAGTAAAAAGCTCATCATATTTTTTGCAACCATATGCAGTTCTTACATAACTTTATTAATAAAAGAAAAGTAAGATTAGGTGACTAAACTTGCATTTAGTTTAAAAACAGGAAAGCACTTTAAAGTTTAAGCTACATCATAGCTCAATGTTTCTTTTTTCTCCTTTTCTTTTTTGCAAGACAGACATTTTTAATGTTTTAATTATATATATGAGCTTCTGAATTTTAAGGTAGGATTTTAAATCATTGAATCACTCCATTTAAATACAAGTAAAATTAAATGAAAATGTAACGTCAATAACAACGAAAACGAAAAAAATACCCCAGACCCAGGAGGAGATTTAAGGTTTTCATTTAAGCTTGAGTAAATTACGGGACATTCAGCTGACGACTGCAGAAGAAAACTGTGCCGAGTCCCCCCAAACCACCAAGCACTAAAGGGCAACTAGACGAGATGCAGGTAAGTTTGTTTTTGATCTGCGCACAAGATTGATTTTATTGCTTTTGACTGTTCTGACTGGTTCTCTAAGGTTGAGCTTGGGAGATAAACAAGAGCACTGCTGGTAAGAGGTTGGTGAGGCAGCAGGCTGACGCACAATCAAACTCACAGACACAGATGACGAAGATTCTTGAATTGGGAAGTGTTCCTATTCTCAGCTGCATCAATGAATTCTCTTTTAAAATGTAGTCTCCTTCCAAGTATATTTCTCATCACAAAGAATGTTTTCTTCTCAGAATAAGACACAATGACTCATCATGTAATGGTTTACAAAGACAGAGTGATTCATTTTAAGAAAATACATTTTAAAACATGATCTGAACCAAAACATGCAGCAAAATCTAATTAATAAATACAAAAAAAATTCCAGTTATTGTTGTTAGCGTTGCATTTGTTTAACTAAAAACGACTTTAATTTTTCATTTTGATTTCAGGCACCACCTGAATGTGCATGCAAACCTTTCTGTATTGCACTAATGTGTCATACAAAGTAGCCAATGTCATTTTTGTGCCGGCAAACATTGAAAAGAAAAAACAATAAAAAAGGTCTATTTTTTGCAAATGATAACGCAGGTCAAACTGTTCTCAATACCATTAAATGATCAATATGCCAATGGATTTTGCTGTCAAATGTGAGGATATTTCTATAAGATAACTGGTCGAAATTACTGTCTTTGAACTTGTTTTTTTTTGTCTGTGCTGGGTTATAGAAACGTTATAAATCTTGATAAAAAGCTTTCTAAAGTACAAGAGGTAGCCTGTGTTGCTTTGTTTTGAACTTCCTAATGGTTAACGATAAAACTGTGACAAAGACTTGGACTTTTTCTGGTTCGACATGACAGTTTGGAGACACAGTTTTCTTCATTTGCATTCCTCTGCCTCTTTTTATCTTGAGCTCACTGTTGTGTGGGAACAAGAGGAGCAAATCCCATTGGCATTTGTTATTTAATTGTTAATGCTAAACATAAGGTTATGTTACTTGCTTTCCATGTTGGCCTCACTCTCTTTGTTAACATGGGTCCCAGGGTGCATTTTGTTTCAGTGCTGCATGATTCATCAGTGCAGGCAGGGTCAGGCAATATATGCAGTGCTTTTCTCAGGCGTGAAAGCAAACACTTAGATCTCTGTCATGAGAATACTGAAGGAGTTTATTCTTGGACTGCTTAACTTGAATCACAGTGTGACAGTTTGTAAAATTAATAAATTACTTTCTTCTGTTCATGAATACAAGAATTATATTTTGCTCCCTTTTTTCTTTTTTAAGGTGGAACAGCAGGGAACAAAAAGTAAATAATTTGAAGTTTTCACAAGATCTAATAAGAAAGAAAACAACTAAAAGAAGGAAAGTTTGAGCTCTAACATTTATTTTGCAGCTGTGTCTTCATCAGCCAGAACAGAAACTGAACAAACACAGTCAATCAAATAACTTTGAACAGGTATCTCCTAAAAGTGAGGGTTTAATAACATCCTCATAGGTCTTTGGACTACCAAATTATTGGTATTATGCCTTTTACAAAATGTTGAAAAGTTGTCAGATATAATACATTTGCAAAACATTAGTAAACAGAAAAAAATGTAAAGATTTTTTAAAATCACAGCACTTCTTATACACAACAATTTTAAATAGTATACTCAAGTCTTACACAATAAATGTACCAATCAAGTTAAGTCTATTTCTCTTGTTCCTATATATCTATGAATGCGTCATTTAAAAACTGTATTTGATAATATTTAGAAAATTCTTTTGATAATTGACATTTTCTTAAAACGTAATTAGAGAAATTTTTGGTAAAAGCCTATAAAAAGTGGGATAGATTCTATTTGTTTCCTTGAGGGGAGAAAGTAATAAGCTACGTTCACACCAGTCATATGACGCGCATAAGAACGCACATTGCTGTATGCGCATTTAGTCCATGGTGCTCACACTAGATAAGTAGGGAGGAGAATCTTCTTTTCTTTTTCTACTGTTGGAAGAAGCTTGGTGCAAAGTGTCCCGTGCAAATCTCGCAAATTTTGTTCCTGGCCTTTTATTTCACAACACTTTTATATGAAAGCCTTGCTGTCATATGATTCTGGCCAGGAACAAACCACATTTCTTAATTTCTCCTTCATGATCAATATACAAAGAGTTGGCATCACAACCAAATCCGAGTCCCTGACTGATCAAAGTCAAACCCGGTTTAACTTTCCACCTGCATTCAATGGCAGCACGTTTTGTGAGGGTGAAACGTCATGCAGTTATAGATAGTTGCATAGCTACGCATGAACATGAGTTTTGAATGTGGAACCCCAAAATGTGCGTTTACGTGCATTTACATTTTCAGTGGAAGTGATCGCTTGAACCCGTGTTGCAGAGGGCGGTGTAAAGGCGACCTTGAGTGCCCAGAAAGGAGCCATATAAATAAAACTGATTATTATTATTATTATTATTAAATGTATTTATAGAATGTATGTAATTCTTATGTTACCTATTACATTCTCTTACCTGAACCATCTCCCATGTTTGTCATAAATGTGCGTCTACATGCACTATTATCCTAGCTGTGTCTCTATATTCAGCCAATTTCTTTTGTTCACAGAAAACATGTTTCTCAAATCTGAAAGTTCCTCTTTGACCCATGCTTATGGCACACTTTTTGTGAATAGTAAGTTTAACATCACATTTGTTTTCTACTGGTCAAATAAAGTCTTATTAAAATAAAACCTGAAAGTCGTAAATATTTTTTAAATCTCACTCAAGATCATTTGATTGAAATTCATAATATGCATTTCAGTGAGACCTGTTTTGGTGACACAGAGTTTACAGCAAATCCAGTTATTAAAATGCCTTCCCTTGTGCTGTCCAAGGCATGTTAGCATTGGTAGGGGGGGGTCATCTGAAACCTGCAAGACAGCGAGTGGAACTTTTTTTCCAATGATTTTTGATCTTCACTGGTGTCCACGGCAGACATGAAATCCTGTCCACCATTGTCATAGGAGGGATGACATGTCAATGTAAGGTTGGGGTTAATCTGGACAACACAAGGGTTAAAAAAAACACCTGAAAACATATTTACAACAAATAGTTTATACCTATGTTTTATGCAAAATGGATACAAATGAATATTCTGTGTTTGAAATGATTTAGAAGCCATTTATTTTAATGTTTAACTTTTTTATTGTTTATATGTATGAAATGATGATGAAACTTGCAGAAACAAAACAGTTTTGTTTTTTGACGACATTGCAGGATAAGTCATTGCTCAGAAACTAAACCTGATATTACTCTTTCTTCTCTTATAATTTTCAATGGCAGCAGGCAAAGATAAATGAACTTTAGGCATTCATGTACTTACCCTGCTATCTTGGCCAAATCTATTAGTCCTTACAAGAAGAGTAAAAATGCTAAAAGTAACAATTAATAAACATTTGTCACTAAGTATTTTGCACACATCCATTTTACAAAATATAATCTGACTGGCTACTTTTTTGTGCAGAGCTCTGCGTCCAGATCCTGGAGGACGTAACATGTCATACATGCTAATTATCAACTGAGCTGTCCTGGCTGGATCTACAGTTCAGGGTTGATTTCAGTATATGTTATTCATGTTTAACACCCTATGAGGTGTGGCTTGAGGCTATAACATTGAGCTTCTAAGGCTCTTTAAGCCTCAAGTTGCTGCCTAAGATCATCAGGAAGGTCACTCTTGGCTGTATCCAAATCTAATTTGAAAATGTGGGGTGACCTTGTTTTCTGTATTAGAGCTGAAAAGCTTTAGAATGACCTCCCCGAGGAGAGCAGGTTTCATTAACACCACTGAATCTATTTTTCAAACTTTGGACTTACTTTGTCCTAACCTACTTCTTTAATAGGAGAATACAGCACAGTGGTTATTATAAGGTTTCCAGTAAGTGTAAGACATATGGCCTTTGGATGACAGCTTCCTCCTTTGTCACTTTTTCCCACGTTCCCATGTACATTACTGCAAAAAACAGGGATCGCATTGGATGTGATGCAATTATGCTTCCAAGTATACCAATATAAACTACTAATAATGAGAACAAATATGTATTCTGAGTTGTCTTTCTGATCTACTGACCGTAAGGGCGAACAGAATGAATTAAAAACATCATAAACAGCAAGAAAAAGACTTGTTCATTTGGGTGAAATTTGAATAATTTGGTACCACTTTCCTTGTTCATCTTTTGAAATCCTACCATTGGGTCAACAAATCTCACTTCCATCACTCTTGTTAGCTTCCTTTTTTCTTTGGGGTCGGGTGACACCCCTCAATGATTGAGCATAAATCTGTAATACATTTTGGCAAGGCAATTAATATTGCAACACGAGAAGCCGTTTCAGAAGTCCATCAGAAATGCCCTTAATAATTAATCATGAAAGCTTAGTTCCAAAGCAAAGTGTGCCCATAGCTGCTGCTCAGAGTGAGCAGCCAGATTTGGAACAGAACTGATATATGCCAGTGGCACATGGATTAGGGGGGAAAGCTGGATGCCAAGATTCTGGAACGCACCGCGGTTAAGTGATTACTCTTATTTTAGGAGGTCATTTTGTATGCCTTAATATCGCTCTTTATGCCACGCTAAAAAAAAAAATAGTTAAATTCATTTCTATTCCTGTGTTTCTCAATCAAATATAAAAAAATCTGTTCTTTTTTTGTTTAAATGCAATCTACCAGCTTCCGTTTTAACTAGTCAAATTGTTGTGTTGATTTGTAGTCAGAAAGGGAAGTGTGTCCTAAGATTATGACAAATTTGAAAGAGAAATTGAGCAAATAGAAGCTCAGAACCTCCAGTATAAACAGCTGGAAGTATAGGATAGACACTTTCAAATATGTTCTGCAAAAAGCTGAATGTAGCATTTCTCCATAAAAAACAGAACGCACTGTAGTAAATTTGATAGCAACAAATTACAAGAAAAAGATGCGCCATATAAGTAATCACCTATGAAACATAAAACTCTTTGTTTCATTAATAATACAAATCAGATTGGTCCAAATGTTTGTGTGACATGCCATTTGATTTTTTTTAATTATGACTTTGAAAAAGATAATGTGAACCAAATGGAACTCTTTCAACCTCCCCAGTTCTTAAAGACCCACTTGAATGAAGATAGTTTTTGGTGTTTTTATCATGTTTTTGTGGAATTTTTCTGATGTTGGAGGACTTATATAAAGAAAATTAAGATTAAAAATACATTTCTGAGTATTTCTTTAATAAAATCATTGTGAATTAAGAACAGACAAAAAAAATGACATATGAAAAAGTCTACAGTGACGTAGGTAATACAGTCGGCTACAAGCTCCCTGCTCTGCTCTATTTTGATGAATCCACTTGTAGAGGTCTAGATCCATGCACGTCTTCATTTCCCTTTGGTATCTGGCTCAAAACTGTACGGTTAGATAGCACCAATGTTGGTCGCCTTTTTTGTTGCACCGGTAATGTTGGGTTGGGGGTTGTACTCCAGCTGTTAATGGGAGAGCCAAAAAAACAGATAGCTCAGTTATGGGTAACAGTAATGGGGGCCTCATGGTTGAATTTTCTAATAAACTACTGCCTTTTCTGCAGAAACTATGCCCTAGAAAATTACACCGATTTTGTTTTAATTTAACCTAAAAACAGCATAATTATAAATAAACAGAACACTATTACAACAGATCAAGAAGTGACTGGAGTGGGACTTTAAAAATACTTTTTTTTAAAGTTCCCATTCATTTTAATGCAAATATCAAATGTTTTATTTTTCCATGATTTGTAAGCATTGCATTGTTGTGTCAGGATTCTGACATTTTGGGACTAATATCTGTCCTCCAAAAATTTCAAATGGGTGTACGTTTGAAGGATAATTGGTGTACATAAAAAAACTACAAGTAGAAAGACTTCTAGGCTTTCTACTTGTTTGGATTGAGCACTTGTCAAAAAATAAAAAAAGTGTGGGGTTTAGCAACTAAGCATATTTTCATGACTGAATAACCTACAAGGCTTTGGTGTTCATGTTTAATTATTTTGTAAACTTGGCTCATTTCACACAAGTACTGTCCTGCTTGTCAGAAGAGATCCAAAATGGTTTCCGTTTGGCTTGCCTATGATAGGTTGAAAACAAGTTTTATTTGTTGTTGTTAATTAAACCATAGACATGTTTATAAGTAAACAATGTACTGCTGTCTTACAATGCCTGCATGAGTACCCAGTTGACTGTTGGTATTGGGTTTAGTAAAAAAAAATAGCAGAGTTTTATATTTCAGCTAAACCCTGGTGTGTTTGCAACAATTAGAATATATGTATATATATATATATTTTTTTTTAATTTGTACGCACTTCATTGTTGTGTCAGGATTCTGACAGTTTGGAACTAACCTCTGTCCTCTAACACTCCTAATGGGAGTACGTTTAAAGCATAATTGGTGTATGAATTTTCAAAGAACTGAGTCAAAATTTAAGAGTGTGGAAAAAAAAAAAATCAGAAAAAGTTGCTTTCACACACTTACACATATATGAGCACAGCATTCAAGATCATTAAACCCACCCTGAGCACTTACAGAGTTCCTCTAAACATCATCAAGAAGGGCTTCGGGCTTTAGTATCATGGCTTAATGAACTCTAAGTGCTTTTGCTTTTTGCCAAATTACAGCTGTACTTTAGTTTCACACAGCAATTAGTTTGTCCAGGCAGGAGAGGAGCGTTGTGTGTTGTTAATTGATCAGCTGATCTCAGTGTAGACAAACACAATCCATCCTAAAACATCCCTGCAACACCAAATGGTGCACAGTTTGTTGCCTGTTAAAGGTTTATCTCCAGCTACCCAGCCTCCACCTGCGCCAGCCTATCTCCTTGAGCCAATAGCAGCTCTTAAAGTGATAATACAGCACAATGTTGCTACCCTGCTGCTCATCATTATGCCTCTTCTCCACCAGCAGCATGGTTGCTGGATAAGTAGGCAGCAGCTTAATGCAGCACAAGGACTGCCAAACATGTGTATCACCTCTTGTTCTTATAACTGGCTTATGATTAGTGAACAATATTTGGTGGCAAATTTGTTTTGAATCAAATAGTGCTGCCACGCTGCATTAGTCATAAAATTTTAATGCAACATGTTGAAAAGGATACATTGTGAGTCAAAGACACACTTTGTTGCCAGGTCTGAGCAGTCTATTTTTATAAAACCTTGTTTGTATTCAAATTTATGCAAAAAAAAGTGAGATTAGTTTTGTGTCACAGCTGAAATCAAACTGAGTTAAATTGTTTTCCGGCTCGCTGATGCCCCTTTACCTGTGCTGAAAACCAGCTCAACTCACATGACATGAAATCTCTGCCACAATCTTTTTCAAGGACTGGCAGTTATTTGTGGCAGCTGCATCACATAAACACGCTGCTTTGCAAGACTTAGGCAATAACAAATGTTTGTTTTCTTCATCTGTTGGGCCACTGAATGTGCCTAAGTGCACTGAGTGGCTTCATTTATGTCTGTGATTGTCATCTATGCTCTCCCTTATGCAGCATTAAACAGATGGCAGTGTCACGGTCCTTATAGCTGTTGGGAAACCAGGATTAGCTACATTGAAGCAGAAAGGCTCATTTTCAAATTTAAAGACACTCAAAAGATTTTTAAAAATTGCCTTTTTTGTCACATAAATAATCTTCGTTTGTGCTTGGTTAGATAGAATGTTCCTCATGCCATTTAAGTAAATGCATTTAATCGCTGAGGTTGGATTTATTTCTGGTTGGATTCCATTTATTTACCATCCAAATGTCCTAATTTGTAAAGTTTGGTTTCTCTTAACAGTTTTTTCTTTTTTTTTTTGCACTTGTAGCCACAATGCGAAATCAGCAGATCTGTTCTTGACTGGTTTAGGAATACTCTGTCTTTCAGTACACTGCTCTTCCTGGAGGAAAGATAAGACATTGATCTTTTGCTGTCTCTTAAGATTGTGCTGACTTTCAAAAATGCTACCACAAAAAAAAAGGAAAAGAAAGAAAAATATCTAAGAGATAGAATAAAAAAATCTACATGCAGATGATCTGTCTATAGAACTGGGAAAAAAGGGAGTACATAACGCATAGGCAATTAAGGAATTATACAGGCAAGAAAAACTTTTGACTGAGTACCTAGAAATGCAAAGAGCTTTAGACTTTATGTCTTAGACACAGCTGCTTTTACGGGTAGATATAGGTCTGTGGGCGAAAAACAGGTAAAGGTGTGTAGGGCACGCAGATAGCCAACATGGAATGTTTAGATTGTAGACCATTTCGTGAGCCTGTAGAGCAGGGGTCGGGAACCTATGGCTCGCAAGCCATATATGGCTCTTTTGATGGTCACATTTGGCTTGCAGACAAATCTTTAATTATACAATTTTTTTTCATCAGACCAGTCCTTCTCAGGGCGCGATGCGATGCCAGAGGGGGCACAGTAGTAGCAGTGCTTGGAGAAAACAAAATCTGCACGATTATCAGTTTACTATTATCTATTATATCACAGAGTTTGTAACAGCCTGAAACCTGTGAATTGCCGCTGCGCGTTCCCGTCTCTGAGAAAGAGCCCGCAGTTGCAGGGACAGGATGTGTGAGGAAGAAAGCGCGGCGGGGCACAGGCAGCAAGGTGAATCGGGATTGTCAAAACTTAAAACCCACTGCCCGTCACTCACTGCAGCGTGTGAGTGTGTGTTTGGTTCCACGTTTGCATGTGAGCAGTCTTTCTCACATCTAAAGAACATTCAGACCTACGATCACGTTTAAAGTCTCAACGCCTGCATGAAGCTGAAACTCACCACGAATCAGCCAGACTAGACCATCAGCAAAACCATGCAGCACCAGGAGTCATAAATCATTTATTAGCAACAGCATAACAGTGTTATTAAAAATAATCCACATATTAATTTTACTTTAAAAGTGTTGAAATTACATCAAATGCTCACATTCACTTGTATTTTTAGTTTTAAACATATTTTTGCGGACTGAGTTAGACTGGGTGGCTGTTGTTGGGTCGCGTTCTAAATTCTGGAGTTCATTGAACGCATCAAGCAGAGATCTGATTGGCTCTCAGTTCTATTGTTAGCCTGTTGTTAGGTAGTTTGGACCAATGGGGTTCAGCTATGGGCCGAATAAGGGAAATAGGAGGGATGGAGCAGGAGGGGGAGAATAAGAAGTTGGGAGAAGCGCTCTCAGCGGGAGAGATTGAGGAATTGCTGAATTAGTTGTACGGTGTTTGTTACGGCCTGCATTAACCAGAATAAAGAACCTTAAAAGAGGTTAAGTCTCTGGGCCTCAGTGTGGGAAAGGGACAGTACATTATTGTATGGCTCTTTTGAAATTACATTTTAAAATATGTGGCGTTTATGGCTCTCTCTGCCGAAAAGGTTCCCGACCCCTGCTGTAGAGGGAAAATGTTCATATCCATTCTTTTCTGTGGGTATGCTGGGGGCAAAAGATCATAGCAAAAACAAAAACAACATGTAAAGTAAGTAAATTTGAAGTGGGTGAGACACAGACACGTCATACAGAGTTTTCATTTTCCACCCCCCTGAAACCTGAGCCTTGTGTAAGGGATTCATTAGTGCTGTTTCAGTGATAAGTGATTGCAGTCTCACTGTGAGAATTCAGGAAATTAGACAACCAGAGCATAGTTTGTGCGGGCATGCCATGGGTTCCTTACTGACTGCACACAAATGTTGCGTGCACAGGTTGTGCACGCAACATTTGTGTGCAGTCAGTAAGGAGGCAGTGCGCACACCTCACTAATGTGCGGCGTAAGGGCACAGCACGACAGCATCACCCATACTTCATTGGAGCGTGTAACTTACAAGATCTGTACAACAACTTCACAATACACTTCCCATACGCACATACATTCCATTTTTATGCGGTAGTCACACAGACCTGAAAGGAACTGCAGGACATGCCTGCGCTCCCCTTAAGATGCGGTCACACCTGTCTATGACCCTCCACATGCCCGTACAACTCAAAAACCTGCACCCATATGGGTCAGCCCCCATATAGGTGCATGTTACTAAGACATTATTCTATGCATTAACACAAAATGACAGATTTTTGCTAAAGCAATGACCCACTGGCAGCTTACTGTCTTTGGATTTTCCCTATATGGATTGAACTGCAGTGAACCTTAGACATATCAGTCTTCAGGTCCTCTGATGAATGCTGTGGGTTTTGCAGAATAAAGAACATTGTGTTTCAAAAGGGGAGAATTACAAAGTTTTATAGAAGTTAGCATGTGACTTAAAGGTAAAATTACTGTGCAAGCTATATGCTTTGTGACAACATAGTCAAGTTGTCTGCTTTCCTATCCTCTCTACAGCTGGTTGAGTTATACCATATTATTTCAAAAAAGCATGCGGATACAGTATGTTTGCTACAATTCCAAAAATACCTCAAACATAATCACAAATATGAGTTCAACAGTTCACAAGATTATAGACAAAGCTGCCAATCAGTTGTTTTGAATTGTAATTTAAATGACAGGATGTGATTAAACTTGTCATAGCTTGCCAGTTGTTGTTACACTATAACAAAAAGAAAACTGTACAACAATATTTTTCAATCAGCTAGAATCTCTAAACTTTCCAGTTTCAATGAAGTACAATAAAAAAAGATAAAATAAATTACATTTGACAAAACCCACTTGAGGCATTTTGTCTTTTTATGTCCCTGCTATGCTTAATTTAAAAACATCATGCATGTGCAAAAAATGCATTTTATTTGTATTCCTCTGTGGCTTCCAGTCCTTTATGTTTTCATCATTGCTAAATGATGATTTATACTTTTCTTGACTTCAGTCTTGGCAATAAATCTAAAATATAATTATTTTCCCTGTTTGAATCAAACTTTGTTTAGAAAGACCATTCTGACCATTCTAGCCTAATCTAATTTGACTGCTTAGTTTTTCTACAATTACTCTGCAGTGAAAACTAATCTCACAGAGTCTGAACAAAAAAATTCAAGGCTCCCCTTTCTGTGTCCCATTATTCCATGTTCAATCTCCACATTTAATTTAAAGAAGAACAAATCATAACAAAGGTGCAACAGTTCTACCTTGACTAGGCTGTATGCAATTGGGCTCGGGATCAATTGCCCATCTCTTTCCAAGCCCCAAGAGAAGTCAGTCTGATAAAACAGGGAGACCTCCCTCTTTTGCAACAGGTCACGCACTGCTGACCTCCCTGAGGAGGGCCCAAAGTGAAAAGGTCTGTAATAAAATATGAAGTACGCCTGTTGAAATCAATAAAGTGTCAGGCTGGTAATATTTTATTTTATTTTAAATTATTTTTTACAGGGTGTCATTCTTTGAATGCCAATTGGGGGTATGACATGTCTTAGGTAAAAGTTTAGGATTTTTTGATCTTGCATTAGAAGCATGACTGTGGCAGAAACTTGCAGCAGTGCTGCTATTATCACCAATCTCTCCCTCCAGCAGCCCTGCGCTCTAACTCCAAATCCAGATGGGGTTGCTCCCTTTTCTTGGGCTTGACCAGTAGTTGTAATCTCGTTTTACTGAACTCTAAGGACCCCATCGTCTTGTTAGCTCCAGCGCAAAGAACAAGTCCATTCATTATTTGGAGGCTGATGAATGACTGGGTCCGACAGTAAGGGAAAGCCAAGGTGTAAATGTTCAACCTCTCATAAATCACATTGACGGGCAAGTCTAGACCTTAACCTACATGTACTCAGGAGTGATGATACCTTTGTATATTCCAAGCAAGTTGTGGGGATTTTTTTTCCTGAGCTTGTGTTGTACTGCTGCCAGTCTACAAGTAGCAAAGTGTTAGCATATAAACAGTGAAAAAAATACTCAAACGCTGAAGTATCTTCTTGTAATGCAGCATCAAATATAGGATGCAATGGTGTTGTGTCACATTTTTTTGAGACCAACTTCTTATAGTTTTCAATGAACCCATCAATACCTCTGAAATCAGGCATTCTGTAGAGGATGAAATTCCCATGATCCAATGTTTGACCGGTGCACAGAGCAGAACAACATGGAGCTCCAGCCCACTCTTCATCACTTGAAAGGGTTCTGCATTTTGTTGCTGTTTTGGTATGGAGCTCAGCTCTTAGCAGACACTTTGCTTTCCTTTTCATTAAAAATAACGTTGTCAGCAAACTCAACTGCAATGCAGATTAGTCATCTGAGAGGAAAAGCTAATGTCTGGGAAAATTGATTCACTTAAGGGTTCACAAACCCACTATGATTAAAAAAAAAAAAAAAAAAAAAGTTTTGTTTTACTTTTGTTTAACTTATTTATTCAATAAATACATTTTAACAGTTTGTCTATTTTGTAATGCTGTGATCTTTAGTTTGAAAGGTGCTCTGGGGTTATAGTTCCAATTTTTTGATTTTTGGACACAAAAATGTTAGATTTGTTCTAAAAATATTTGGAATATTTGAAAAAAGTTTACTTCTTTTTTTGACTCTTCACAGCTATGTTGCTGCTAGTTATTTACAAAAAATAAAAAATAAATAAAAAATAAAAAATACTTACTAACCTGAATAAGGAGTCAACACACAACATTAACCTGTAAAAAAATATATATATATATACGAATTTACTTACTAACTTGAATAAGAAGGATTCAACACATGACATTACCCTGTACAATGTAACTTTGGGACTTTAAACAGTGATTTTGTCAGGATAAGCAAGTAGCTTTAACAGTTTGTTTGTTTGGAGTGGAAGCCACATGAGGCCCATTTGGGGTAGTTTGGGTTTTGCCCTTTGAATAAACTGGACCACGTGAGTGTGACGTCACCCATCAAAAAAAGACTACTGGCTCCAGCGGAAAAAAGTTAATTTAGCTGGCATTTTTTCACGATACAGCTGTCGCCATGTTGGAACCAGAAATCGTCAGTACGCAGTGATTGGTCCAAGTTGGTCTGAGTCTGCATTTCTATGGCAACCACTCTCTCCATTCAGGAAGGAACATGTGAGAAGGCCACAGCCCTTCCACTGAAAGCAGCCTCTGGAGATTCCGTCAATGAAACTCTTTGAACATTTGATGCAAGACCAGATGCTTTTATTCAGGCATCTGATTGGCTGGTTTATAACTTGAATAACCTGCACTACAGAAAAAATAGGGGGAAAAAATAACAAGAGTGAGACAAGAATGGTTATTCTAACAAATATAATAACCGAGAAATAGCTGTTAATTTCTCAATAGAAATCTATGGGATATTGGCTTTTTTTGTAATACAAAGCGGTAGGGGATACTCAGTCCATTTCTTTTATACAGTTAATGCTTTTTTTTAACTGTCTCTGTGGGGGTTTTGGAATAAAAAAACAAAAACTTGCTTTGTTTAATGCCATGTTTTTTCAGCAGTTGTGCTAGGGGAACGGGGTTAGGCATCCGCGTACCATGTGAGTGGAGGGAAGGTGCTGATGTCTCTTTTGCCTCCCTCTCTTCCAGTGGGCTTCTGGGAGTTAAACAAGATGCCTGAAGGTGTAACTGATGGCCCAGCATATTTCAGAGTCTAATGGAAAAATGAATTGGAAGTCCAAAGAAATCCAGATGTTTTTGAAAATCAGATTACATTTTCCAAAGCACTGAAATAAAACAGAATAGCTAAAATATTATGAACCAGACATTAGGAATGTGAGTTCAAACTTTAACCTGAAAAATGTAAATATTTTCAGATTTAATCATTACACTAGTAGGTCATGTCAGAAAAAGGAGTTAAAACAGATGCAGAAGATTCCTAACTCAAAACCCTGGGCAGTTCCAACAAATGTTAAAAAAATAAAGAAACCCCAAAGATGTTCTTTTTTTTCCTATTGCTTGGATGTTTCTTTGTTTGTTTGTTTCCTTACAACAAATGCTACTAATGTCACATTAAAATTGCTGTGAATTGAAAGTTTGTTTTAGCCATCTCCAAATGTGTTTCAGAGAATTTGGCAGTTCATCTTCACAACCAGATAAGACCTTTATATCCAACATCTTTACCTCCAGAATCATCTGATACCACCTATACAGACAGGTGCTGCAGCATCTGGTTTGTGTGGTCAAATAATTGCTGAACAAACTTTTAGGAACATCTCAGGAAAAGTCTTCTGCATGCTTTTGGCATTGTAATGGACTTCAGTGAGCAAAAGTTTACTTTATGTAGCATTTCATATTTAATAATAATAATAATAATAATAATAATTGATATCCTTTATTTATGTAGCACCTTTCAAGATAAAGATCACAAAGTGCTTCACAGTAAAACACAAAGTAAAACATAGAGTGTAAAAGCAGAATTAGGAAAAAGCAATTTCAAGATGTGTTTTTAGCTGCTTTTTAAAAAGACAGTCTACGGATCTGAGGCTGAGAAGAATTAAGTTTCAGAAGGATAGAGCCACTGCTGTAAAGGCTATATCACCTTTAGTTTTTAACCGGGTTCTCTTACAACCAGCAGCCCCTGGTCACAGGATCTCAGGAACCTGCTTGGAGTGTATGGCCACACAAGGTCTTTTATACAGACCCGTGCTCAAAAGCTCTATATTTTAAAAGCAGGATTTTAAAATGCACTGTGAAGTAGATGGGGAGCCAGTGGAGCTGGATTAGTAATGAGGTGAGGTGTACATTTTTGGAAAATTTGGTTAAAAGCCCTGCCTGCAGCCATTGAAGAGATTTTTTTTAACCTCCACATGTGTAGATAGAGTTGCAATAATCAATACGAGAAGAAACAAAGGCGTGGATGAGCATCCCCATTTCAGAGCTCACCACAATCGGACTCAGTTTGGCCATGTTATTTTAATAGGAATGGACAAGTAACCCAATGTGAGAGTCAAATGATGAAATAGGGTCTAGAGTTATCCCAGAGTTTCCTTACAGATGGCCTATTAAAGGAAACAAGTGGACCACGCCCGTGGACTGTCAGAGGGAGGCAATTGTCAGGAACAGAGATTAGAACCTCAGTTTGAACTTCATTTTGTTGGAGACAATTATCATTCATCCAACTCTTGATCAAATCCAGACTGTCCTTCAATGGATGCTCCATGGTCCATAGTGGGGTTTTGGCATCTTCAGGGGTATAGTTTGGGCATGAACACATCTGGATAGATTTTATTGCATTTTGAATTCCCATGTACCAAAACAAGATCCCATTGTTGTGCCATTCATCTACAAACTTCCATGAATGCTTGTAGCAAAACAATTCCCAGTCCTATGTTGCAGTAATAAGTACATATTAGAAAGGATGCAAAAAAAAAAAAAAAAAAAAAATCAATCAAGTTCTGTATGGCTAGCATACTGGATAATCTGATGGATAATGCTCCATCAGGGCATTAGCACAACATTTTTTCACTTTCTATTTTAGAATGGCATCAAACTTGTCAACATAACGTCGCAGAAAGGTCAACACCTCAATTTATCCTCCTCCTGGCACCACCTGTTCCAGATCTAACTAAATGCAATTCTAAACCACTATTTTTACCCAAAATATTCACCTCTTTTTTTGAAGCAAAAAAAAAAAAAAGTATTCAGTTGGAGAAAATTTGTATTTTGGAGTCAATTGCAAGATTATCCATGACATTTAAACTTTTCCAAAATGAACCTTAGAGACAATTCTTAGTTAGGAAAATTAGTCTATATTAAACTAGTTTCTAGCTTGCTGTTAAGAAGATTAATGGTGAAAGGTTAACCATTTTCTGAAAACATTAATACAAGAATGCATCCATTGAAAACATGCCTCAATGTAACATTAATACTTAATAAAGTGTTTAAGCTGTTACATTAATTTTTATGATCATCTATTTTTTTTTAAATAATGCCCTTTCTTCTTCAATTCCCCCAAATCTTTAATGTTTCTTTAGCCCTTATTCTTATTTTTTTCTCTTTGTACGTCCCTTACTTGCTTTTACCTTAGATTTCGTTAATGTTAAAATGTCGGATCTTTGTCCAATCTGTTTATTCAATTTGCAATTATTAATAACAAATATGCTTCCATTATTATAATTTGCCCAGACATAAAAGACTCAGTTTTCCTCAGACCAAGGTTGAACACTTTTCTTTAGACTGTTTTCATTTTGTATCTTTTTTTTTTTTTATTCCATAGTTGTCAAACAGGAGACTGTGGCTTATTTGTTGATTCACTGCTTTCACCACTCTAAAACTATATTACACAAAGCCATCTGTGTCCTCAGTCTGTAATAAATCTTGCAAAAGTATATTGTTACATTTACTTTGGAACTGCCTTCAATTTATGCAGTGTGGCAAAAATTGTTTTAGACTTATTTAAGAGTTTACTTCATGATTCTATTTTCCCCCACACTTTCTCTGCAAAGACATGGATTCATTTATGGAAAAGCTTAATGGAATGCATTAGTGACTCAAAATACATGAAGAAATTACATATATTCTATATCCTTAATGTAATAACAGAAAAGGAAAGACCCTCAATATTTTTTTTTCCCTTTTTTTTCCTCTTTGGCTTTTTCAGTAAGAGTGTGGATAGTATCTTTTTCTGCTCGAACTTTTTGGAAGTATTTTTTATTCATTACATTTTACATAGTATGGTAATATGTACACAGAACAGGACTTAAAAAAATGTTTTGTTAAATGTTTTTGTTGTGTTTGGTCCAGTGTTCCCTCGCTATATTGCGGTTGACCTTATGCAGTCTCACAGATAATATTCAGTGTCATTTTGTATGCTTTTATTTTTCCTCTCTTTACAGTGCATTGTGGTCTGTTTCCTGATTTACATGCAGTTCACAAATCTACATAAATCTTTAATCGCAACCAGATCTTTGTTTATATTCTATAATACTAGACTCCTTTTTTATATGAGATTAGAACTTTGAGAGTTTAAGCAAGAGAGAAAAGTGAAATGTTCACGTCTGTCTGAAAGGTGTATGAAGTGTGTAGTGATGCGTTTTGCAACCTTAAAACATCTATAGTCCAACCTCGCTGATTTCACCTCTTGCAAGTAATTTCTGGAACGTAACTGTAATAATGTAATGATAAACGAGGGCACACTGTGTACAAGTTTCTACATATTTTGCAAGTGTTCAATTTGCTGACATAAACAAGCACTAGTGTCCTGCAGAAACTTGTCCTTAAACTGTTCATTGTGTTGGTTTTCCAACTAAAGAAAGCAATGCATTTACTGAGAATACGAAGGTTATGGCCACAACACTATAAGGATTCTCTTTATTCTACTTAATAATATTAATTAATAATAATAATAATACTATTAATTAATAATTAATAATATGGTTTAAATGTGAATGACTTACATGTGCCATCAAGTTAGATTGTAATAAACCAACAAAGATTCATGGTCCCTATTGGTATTTTGCAGCAATGGCAAATTCTGTTTCTTTATTTAAAATTATACTGTTTGAGTATTATTTTCTTAATTTTGTAACCCCTGTTTCACTGCTTTACTATGTCAGTCTACAAGAACCCGTCTTCATCTTTAAAGATTCATTTTTTGTTGAATAGGATGTAATTTAGAACTTTTTTAAACATCAGTATCAATGTTTTTATTTTTAATAAAATAAATAACAGGGCCTCCTGTTTCCCCGAGTGACTTGGGATATAAGGTTAAGGTAATTGTTGGTGTACAGGTCACAGAAAACGACCTTATTGAGAGCCAGTAACTTGTTTTTAAACTAGTCTAAAAACAAAATAGCTTGGGAAACAGACTGGAAGGTAAACTCCCCAAACATTCCCACACCATGTTTCCTGTAACATTTTAATGATATAGTAGACCATTAAAAAAACTAATTAAAATATTATTGCAGCACGTAGATGCTGTTAAATATCACAGGTGTACTGAAATAATGAATACAGAAATCCAACCAAAGAAGGGGTTTTTTATGAACAAACACAGCAAAGGTTTCATACGACCGCCGGACATGTGACACCAGCCTCTGTGTCCCTTCAGAGTACAGTGTGTTAGCCTCACCATGAAATGGTGGCATGTTAGTGCCATGGGTGCACATCCACCTCACCAAGTTAATTGGACAGCGGTTCAGCATCAACATTCATATACACACCCTCCTCCTTGAGTCTGATGGCTGCTTTATTGTGACAAATATGGGAGCAATTTACTGGTCTCCCTGGACAGTAAATAGAAGGTTACTTGCAGCACCACAACTTTAATTGCCTTGTCAAGGAAAGGTTGATGTCTAGGTATGGAAACTGATGGGCATTTGTAAACTCCCAAAAATAACTACACACACTGCCTAAAGTTTGTGTACACACACACTATTGTACTGTGACTGAACTGTATATTTAAACTATGTATCAATATACGCGTAGTTTTTATGTTTGTTTCTCTGTGAGTTTTTACTATTAGTTTGATAGCACTAAAAATGCATGGCTGACAAGGACAATTTAAGTATTCCTTTGCTCAGATAATGAAGTAACTTCTTGTAAGAACCTACTTTTTACAATGTAGATACACTTTAGACCCACTACCAACAGGATTCTCCAATCTGTCATCAGAATGTGCTCCAAATTGTCTATTACCTAATAAACATAAAAAAAAATGCAATATATGCTTCTTACAAATATCTCTAAGCATTTTTACCACAACGCTACTAAACTGTAGGGGCAACATATAGGCTACGGTCATATTTGCCAAAATGCCACCGCATCGCAACCTAAATATCAGTTTTTCAGCAATTTCAACAGGTGATTGTGCAGTGGCCACACAACGGCACTTGTAATTGGGTGGGGGAAGTCGCATTTTTTCCCGCTGCGCAGTAGCCACCGGGGTTTTAAAACATTTTCAAATTCAACGTTGACCGGAAAACTTTTTTAACATCGGTCAGCCACCGCTCTGGCACATTTAGATGTAGCACGGTGGCAGGAATGCTCCCTTTAATTTTTCATGTGCCTGCGCGTACACACAAGCTCCCTGAGAACCACTGTGAGTAACCCCCCACGCGCTCATGCAACTCTGAGGTTGTCTTTTTCTCCTTTTTCGTGAGATCGGGTGTGCACAACTTGTGATATTTGCATTTCAAATAACAAAGGGAGAGTTTTTTTTTGAGCATTTATATGAATGTGTGAAGGAAAAAAAAGGAAATAAGGAATGGTTCCCTCCCGACCGCGGGTCCATTCCAATGGTAATGATCCATTTGGTTTGTTTGTGAATGCCACATCATTAATAAATTTGATTTTGTAACTTTGTTTTTTATCTAAATAGTATAATTATGTTTGTAAGAAGTGTGGAATTTTATTTTGTGCGCTGCACATATTGTCTTGTGCGCTGAGTGCTTGTGCGCGAACAGTGCGCAATTGCACAAGAGCACAGGGAACATTTTCCTGGGTCACCGGGAGGCTGGCGGCTAGTGGCACTTGATATAGACCGCCGTTGGGAGACATTTACACATCATCCAGTCAGAGCTGTTGTCGGCCGGCGATCCGACTGTGACCACCCCTCTGTCATGCACTTTTGTAATGACTTTATCCCTGTCTGACTCACTGCTGCTGGACTGCCGCTAAATGCCGCCCAATGATTTTCAAAAAGCAGAAGCAAATTTTGAAGATTCTTCCGATGCTTTCCTGTCAGTGGCGGTGGCAGTTGTATATGTGATCATGTGATTTGCCATCCACTGCAAACATTTCTGCGAAAGAGAACAATCTTTTGACAATGAAAAAATTGGGACTGCAGAAACCCCTAACAGTTACCTTCCATCCATCTATCCATTATTTGAGCCGTGAGGGCAGCACTTTCTGTAACGAAGCCTGGAGCTCCCTCTCCCCAGCCACCCCTTTTAGTATCCTATAGGAGGATACTAAGGAGTTCCCAAACCGGCCAAGAGAACATAACCTCACTAGCGTGTCTTGGGTCTGCTGCTACTAATGCAGACAATCCATCAATCTCACGCTCCATCCTTCCCACACTCGTAAAGACAAATTCTTCTACCTGGGGAAGTGACTCATTTCTAACCTTAGAGTTGCACAAATAAATATATAGGAAATAATAATAGCACAGAATGTCATGATTTTTTTTTTTTTTTTGTCTTATGTTCAGTGACTGGTCACAAATTTAGTGCTTGTTGGAGGAATTGCTGAAAAAAGATTTGGCATCCCATTAAGTCGAAACATACTCTTTAAGGTTAATGTTCTATTAAATCAAGGTTACATTCTAAAAACATTTCATTTATTTATTTAAACATATGTTTAAGAAATTACAATTATATTGGAATACACTTCTACTTCATAAATTGTGCATTGTCGTCTCTTGCTGTGTTAATGAAGGAATAACATCAACTCATCAGTGTCAGCCTTTTACATTTAGCAGAGATAATTGATAATTTAGTGGTATCATAATTGGGTTATTTTTAAATTTGTTATTATTTTATGGTATAAAATGTTCAACCAACAGGATACTTAAAACAACTACCCTTAAACAAAACCCCTTTGCAACAGAACTTAATTGCTGCTGGATCTTAAAATATGATTGCATTAGATCACTTCAACAGCCTGGGTTTTAATCAGCTTATGATTTGTTTTTTGTTTTTTCTTAATAAGTAAGATATGAATTATATATAATCATTTTGAAAGTTTATAAAGTTAGAAGTCAATTTTAAAAGTGTTTAAAAGTCAGAAGTTGGGTCTTTTATCGGCTGCATTGTACTGCAAGCTGTTGGCTTTTAACCATTCAGTCAAACAGCATCACTTAACGTCCATTTTATTGCATAAACTTGACTCACCAATGCTTGTTTTTACCTTCAAAAAAGGAGGAATATTCCATTCATATTTTATATTTCATCATTATTGCACTCTGTCCCGTACATTTCTTTTCTGTCTCTCCTTTTGTTTCATTATCAGTTTGTGGGTACTGATAAATCTTTATCATCCTCACAGGAATGGAAGCCAATAAAGCAAACTCTAAATGAATATGACATAATGAGTGCCGAACAGAAGTGAGAAGTTTAATGCATAACTCTCTAATTGGTGTCTGCTTTGGCATGGGGTGGAAGACCACCAGAAGGATAGAGCACAACTGGGGATAGATGCAATAAATAGGAGGGAGCAGATGGTCTGCTCCAGAGGACAGACACCCAAACACATGCAACAAACTGGACACACTAAAAATTAGACATATTATGTTTGTGTGTGGGTGGGTGTGCATGTGTGTGCGCGCATCTGTGTGTGCAGCGTGCAAATTTTGCTACACCTTTCAACAGGGAGTATACAATATAAAACGGTTGTCTGATGTATAAACGCATAAAGAAGGATTCTGTTCATCAAAGTTAATTTTCTAATCATGAGATCAATCATATGATGTTAAAGCATGTACAACTTGCATTTTGTCTTTATATCAAAGTAACATTCACATTTTCTCTGAGTCTTTTATCTGGTGCTTTTATCTGGAGCGCTACAACTTTGGGAAAGAGTGGCTTTCAACAAAAGACAGAAATAAAATCTGTTCTGCAAGTGCAAAGGAAGCACTGCAATTAAAAGTAAAAGGTTTAAGTATGGAAGTGCGGAACAACATGCACAAGGTTAATTGCTTTTGTTAATTGTATTAAGTTAACATCACCACATCAGTAAATTAACTTATTCCACATACAGGTCATTTAGATGCAAGCAAAGATTTTTTTCAGAGGTGGTTCACAAAATGGCAAACATGGAAAAAAAGGCTAATTTTCTGGGTAGAATATGCTTTAAACAAATTATGGATATTAAAGTATTTTCTGTGAATAGAAACAGTGCTTTTCTTTTTTTTTTTTTTTGAGAGTGGGGGCTGGCAGATGTCAGACTCAATTCCACAGGTAATCCAGCTGTTTCTCCCCTGAGGAATGTGTGTCTTTGTCGACCTGCAATCCAGATGTGGTCCAGGTGTGTAGCTCAGACTGAATTTGGCATGTGCAAACACATAAGCCAGTGGGGACATAAAACAAACACATTCAGCTGCTTCTTTATTATGTGGAACCTTTCAGTGCAACCCTGTTCAATACTACAGTACTGCTATGAAATGTGATCTTACAAAAGATAAATTGTTATTACTCAATATATTTATTACGTAAAAATAGGGAAATTTTAAATAAACTTTCCATTAGGGTACAGCTACAGTGATGTTTTGATTAATTGTAAAAGCATTACCAGCGGTCTTTTAACTATGATAATGTCATTTTTAGGGAATGAAAAAAAAATCCAATAACCTGTGTCATTTTTTTAGGACAGTTTCTGCAGGTTATCTGAAATTAACATCTGAGTTCTGGGCTTGTGAGGCTGGCACATTGAAAGCCTTCCCTCATTTCCCATCATCCCTTTGTTTACGCTCTCGCCCACCATCTTGCAGTCCCTCACAAACTGAACATAGCATTAGCGGAGCAACAAAAATGACGAGCAATATTGGAGCGATCCAGCTGTACAGTTTTGAGCCAGATCCCTACTCAGATGAGGAACATGAAGATGTACATGGATCTATTGGTCTACAAGTGGATGCATCAGAATGGAGCAGAGAACAGGGTGTGTGACCTACCTTGACTGTAGCAGCCATTTCACTGCTACAGGTATTTTCCAACAGGACATTTTCATCTGCTCCTAAAACACAACAATATTGGTAAAAGGAAAAACAATGAAATAGTCAGACATGGAATTTTAATCTTAATTTCTTTATACATGTCCTCCATCGCGAGGAAAAATGCCACAGGGACATATTAAAAACCCCAAAGAAACAATTTTCATTGGATTGGGTCTTTAAACTATATGTAGCTCCAATTATTGTATTGCAAGTCAAACATACTGAAAACAATTATATTTTAAAATCATGCTGAACATATTTCACATCATGGAAATAGTCTTGCGACTTTGAAGAGGAAGGGTGAGTGGAGCAGAGCTGCTGCCTGGATCTGAATGCAAGCAAAGACAGGATTAGCCAGCTTTCCCCTTATACTTCAAAGGATTATTTAAGTAACTGTCAAGACACCCTGCCACTTAAATAGACAGTCTAGCAACAAGTGCAGCAGAGTCTGGCTTTTATTCGGCAACGTGTGATGAGTGGATGAGGTTCAGGTGTGTCAGCTGCTGCCTTCCTTTTCCATCTGCAGGTGTAAGTAATCAGGGATGAGAAAAGAAAAGACAGTCATGACAGATGTACATAGATCTTATCCCCTGACAGATTTTTTTTAACACGTCACATTGATAGGAAATAGCTGTATACATTGATATATATATATTTTTTAAGAGTAAGCTTTGAAATAACTTTTAAACTTTGAACAAATTAGGCAGCCTGTTTTTGTCTAGCTGTGAAAGATAAGACTGACATGTGATGCACCATCATCTTCAATAATGATCTCACCACTTATCAGCAGAGAAAGGTTCACAAAAGAGATAACACCAGGTGCAACGTTTGGCCTGACTGGTATCTTGGGCAGTATACAAAACTGGCTCTTTATTAGAGGTACTGTGTATTTAAACAATGAAGAAATTACTGTAAATTAAGCTTTCACAAAAGCTATTCAAAATGTTGAAATTATATGATTATTAAGTATATTAAAGTGAATAACATAATCTACCTATGAAAAAACTGTTCATATACGCTAAAATAATCAATTCCAGCATTCACACATCCTCCTTGTATAAAAAATGTCTTTGTGCAACCATTTAACACAAAAAACGTCCACAAAAAAAAGTCAAACTGTGTTATAAATATAGACATATTGTAATAATGTAGTTCAATGTAGTTCTTAAAGCTCCACTCCAAGCATATTTTGGTTTGTTTAAAAAGCTTTGCAGATATCCCATCATCCCTTTGTTTTATATTGCCTCTTGCAACCCTTACATGCACAAGCTACCATGGCGAGCAATATTAACAGTTTTGAGCCAGAAACAAAGACGGTAATGTCTGCAAGTGGATGCATCAGAACGGAGCGGGGCAGGGGGACTTCGGTTGCCCATTGCACTTGCTGTGTCACAACTAAGAGATTTTTCAATGCATCATTTTCATCTTTTTCTGATTCATCCTGATTTCAGTAAAGAAATACTCAGAAATGCAGTTTTAATCTTAAATCATTTTCTATATGTCCTGGTCTTCAATCTCTAAGAAGGTCTTTTTTCCTACCACACAAAACTAGGAAGAAACAAACAAACAGAAAAAAAATGCAAAAGAACATGTTGTTCACAACATGTCATTATAAAGGGTCGTCTTCTGTCGCCACCTACTTAAGCATGCATGGTCAAGCAGCAGCAGAGTCTGCTCATTTGTCTCATTAGTGGAGGAGACAGAAAGAAGTATGACTCCCCTGAAATACCTGCCCTTGCTCAAAACTGGGGGCGGGTGTAATGAAAGATGACCATATTGAAATCCTGCGTCTGATAGATTTTCTATATTAAAACATTAACAGAAGTGCGAGGGAAGAACCCTGGCAATTATTTTTTTTTTTTTTTGCAATTCATGGCCACCGTCCTTGAGCATAACAGTTAGATGGGATTCAAACAGATGCTCACTGCATTTGTGTGACTGCACCGGCTTGAACAATGATGTGATCAGTAGGTTGAGAGGACTGTCACTTAATTTGTCAAAATGTTTAATTGCCTAGTATCTTTTACTAAAAGATATTTTTATAAAGAAATGAGGCAAAACATTTCCAAAGCACATGCATGTGAACTCTCCTTCAGTCCTGCAGAAAGCGTGTGCAGTTTACAACTTGTTAAGGTTAATCTTCGGATCTAACAATTGTAAAGACAGCAAATAAACATTGAACATATTTGCACACATATATATATACATATATATATTGGAACTGCTGATTTGCCGAAAAAGGATGCTTTTATATTGTCAAAACCTTTGACAAATTGGATTTTGAATAAAGTCACATTTGATATGCAGAATTATTCTAGTAACTTATATATGAATCTTTGCATGTTTTACTTTTCATACAGTATCAATTCAAAGAAACAAGTTTGTACTGGAGAAGTTCTCAAATGTTCACTGTAAACTTTGAAGTCTCAAAAGTATGCAAGTTTTTTTTTTTTTCTTTGAAGGTACTCCAGATGTCTTTTCATATCAATGTTACATTAGTTTAGAGGTAACTTTCTTTCAAGTTGAAACCTCATAGCCAAAAGGCCATGGCTTCTGCATTCATTATTATTAGTTCTTTAGAAAATCCTCATAAATAATATAAAGGCTTGCACTTAGGGGGAAGCTTCTAACCATCTAAATTTCAGTTGCAATAGTGTGATGCACCTGAGCTCAAAAAGCATAATAGACATTTTAATCCAAAAAACAACATGAGGTTGACACAACTGTTTAAATAGATTCTTGTAAATAAGCTGCATCCAAAGAGTTATCACAAGTAAATGAGGCAGGTGTGTGTTTATTAACTATTTGTGTAAAATTTTGAACTATACACATTCGAAATGCTTTGGTCACAGCTCTCAAACAGCGTATCGATTGGTGCAGAAGAAGGGTCACTAAATCATTTCAGCTCGAGTTGTTTAAACTCTTGTTCGAGAATGTGAACTAAAGGATGGTACTATACTCCTAAAAATAGTTTCAAGTGTGTTTTACAAATAGAATTTAAACATCTGAGCAAAAATGTTGTAAAAGCAGTCATTTATAATTGAACATGGACACGACATGGCTGTTTTAGGCATGGCCTACTATTATGCTGCGCCCCAGGAGCAGGAACATTGTCTAAGTGATGAATAGCCACAGAAGTCACTGTCTACTCGACCTACTTTATCCTCAATTGACATAATTCAAGTTCAGGGTATAGGTAACATTTATCATTGACCACAAACCAGCTTACAGTGCAGGGGTTTCTTTTCAGTTATGCTCCTCTAAACTAACTATGTGCCTGCAGTGACTTTAAGCTAAGAGAGGCATACCTGTACTCTCCCTTTAAAAGACCGCAGGACATACTGGATGTCAACACAAGTGCATGTCCCAGCGGACATTGTGTATATTGGGGATGGTCTTTCAAAAAACTGAGAAAGAGACTAGCTGTAATGCAATGGCTGTTTTAAGACTCTTCCAGACCATGAAAGCCCGACATAGTTTCACTAAACAGGTATGAGAAAGTTTTTGGTTTTTTTTACTTGTCCTGTCCAACAGCTGGGCAAACAGATGAGAGCTGAAGGCCTCTTGCGTTGGACATATTTTACTTTAACACGTGCCTGAAAACAACATGAACTTAACACTGCTCATTTTGAAGAGGTATGGCTCTAATTGAGCACCAAAAAGAAAACCTTGCTTGTTCCAATAGTTCTTTACTGGAGGTTTTGGAAATACAGTATATATCAAAGTGCATGCATGTTAATTCAAAATTTCCACCTTTTTTCAGTCTTTTTTTGTGCTTCTAGCTTGGGCTTTGTTTCAGTTTTTATTCTATACTAAAACTGAATTACCCTTCATCACTTCATCAGATGTTTCTGGTTCTCTGACACCAAGCCAAGCTCTGATAAATATTTGAAAAAACTAACTGATTTTTTTTTTTTCCAGAAGTACACCACAGAAGCCCTGTATATTTAGAACATACAAAAAATAAGGTGTGAAGCTTCTCCTGAAGCAACGTTGCACAGAAGCTATATAAATATTTGACTGATTTATTTTAGTGATAACCTCTAGCCCGACGGACTTTTAGGTTTGCAGTTGTTCATTGTTTTTCCTGAACTTTCAGTTTGTCTCATTCTGATAAAAACATGATTAAAAATTGTACAAATTGTGCAACATTCAACATAGAAAGATATAATTTAAAAAGTGCTATATTGTGTCCTTTGAACAACATATAGCATGTGTATATTGACATTGTCACTCAAGAGTGGGAAAAAAAGCACTGTCCCTGTAGAACAACGTTCATCAATATCAAGTAAAAAATCATTGGCTTAAATCTTGTGTGACAGTGCAGTCGGTGTGTCCTTAGGACCATAACTTATATTGGATCTTATTATTTTTAGATCTTTTCTCCTTCTGTGTTTTGATATTGGAAGAATCACCCATGCTTTTATGTCATTCTCTCTTTATTGACATACACATAGCTGCATTCAGAGGTAAGTCAGAAATCAATGCCAGCGCTGAAAACAGTGCTGCAGCTGAGGGTGACTCAAAGACACAAGATCATGTAACTCTAGTCTTTTTTGATGGGACAGCAGTCAGTTTTAGAATTGAATTTGAGATGTTTGAAATTATCTTTATATCACTACATGATGCAGCAGGGTTATCAAGTTCTTTTTTGTCTTCCATGAGCCGTTGTACACCTTTTTGTCAGTGTTATAAAAATTGAATAACAAAGATTTACCCTGAGATGTTTCCACTGCTGACCTCTTTGAAGAGGGTTTTGTGTTGTGTCACTATCAGGTCAGTACTCACAAAACGTTAAAATAAATTACACCTTTATCCTTCAATTTTTCTAAGAAAAATAAAACAGACATATGCACTATAATAATTCACTAAACTGAAAGTTGATTAATTCAATTGGATGCCAAAGGAGGAAGTGTTTCCTCTGCCAAGCATTTTCCTTTCTTCAAACACCCTGCCATTAAATGCAATTTAATACTTTCAATTTACTCATTTTGGAAATTCATTTTACCAACCATTTTCTTTTAAACTTTCTTTTAAATTGCTTAAGAATATGGCTAATTATTTAAGTCATAATTATACAGTAATAACCCATTGTATTCAATGTATATGACTTTACAGCGGATGTAGTTAATATGCCTTTGAAAGCCAAAAAAATATGCATTACAAGTTCCTAAAGTAGAGCCTTAATTTGGGAATTTTTCGTCTACTCTGTAGATGAAAAGGAGGAAGTGCCCAGTTTTTGGAAAAGTAAGTATTGTTATTACTTTTATTTTTAAATTGATATAAATACATAAATGAATAAATAAATAAATAAATAAATAAATAAATAAATAAAACAAAAATAGATCTCACAAAGGTACTTGTGAGGATTGTGCCCTTTTGTTTGATTTTTAGTTATGTATTTTTGGTTTTTGTCATATTTTCTGTCTTCCCCTGCCTCAGTATCACCTGGTTTTTCTTTACTAATTACCCACAGATGTCTTCCTTAGAGCATTCAAGTTTAGTGTACTCAGACTGGACATATTTTGTCAACTTTAAGTGAACCAGAGTTTGTTTCCCCCGATAATCAAGAACAAATTTTCCATCTTAATACACCCAAGTGGACCCTGGTCCGGGACCAGTAACCTATCTCTGACCCATCTTTCGAGATGGTCTCGGTTTGTTTCCAATTGGACTGAGCTTCAGTTCGCTCTGAGATTCCTTAGTCTGAATACAATCTGTCCTCGGAGCGGAATAGCTGAACCAAAATGGCCACCGTAGCCAACATAAACAGGGTAGGAATGTAGCAACGGATAAGCCGCAGACAAATGTAAAGTAACAATTTTCGTGTTATCAAACAGAAAAAAGGCTCCAACTGTTTATTTGTGGGAACTTTTTTTTTTAACGCAGCTGAAAACGCTTCTCACACACTTTTCTGTGTCTCGTTGCACGGCACATGCAAGGCACTGCTATGTCATCATCCTAAAAGCTACCTTAGTTTCCTTAACAGAATTCCCTTAAAAACAATGCACAACTATAAGACACAGCTACTCATTGAAATGTGGTCGGATGAATACAGGCTCATTAAAAAACTTTTAACGTGACACATTGCTTCACACACTAGTTTCCCAACAATCTATTTGTCATAAACACTCATCAGCGTACCTTCATACCTGACATCTCCTCATCACAACTAAAGTTGCTCTGAGTTAAAGCACACACGGCACCAGTACCCAACTTGCAGTATGCCTCTGCCGTGCCAAAGTAATAAGCACAAAATGTTATACCAGACGTTCAAAGCTGGTAATCAAAACAAAAAGTTTTACTAAGTTAACTGTCCTGATAAGGATTGTAAAACGCAGCACATCCGTCTTTCTCTTGTTGCTTTGACCTGCCCTTGTAGCTCCTGGCCATTGACTGAAGAGATGTTTAGTCATGTGGTTTTGTTCACAAGCTTTGGTCCGTAACAGAATGGTCTACTTGATGCCAGTCTAAATACAGACCAAAGTTTCGGGACTCGATCCTGAACAAATTAAGCAGACTCGATCCAAAAACGAAAGATATTTCTCGCCCAAATACTGTACAACCTAAGTATCTTTCAGGGCACCTGCTTTGTCGTCTTTTTGTTTCTAAGGTTTTTCATGCTTGAGTTTATTAAATAAGCTTTTAAGTTCCTGCCATCAAGCCTTCTCTCCTGCATTTTTGAGTATTTCACCACTGTTTCCCACCAATTTGTGATTAAAGGAAAATCTGTATTTAAGCGCTTCTAAACCTATTATGAAATAAAAACTAGCATATCTTGAGAAAAACTGAGGTAAAGAGACAAAGTCAAACCAAAAGTGGAAAAAAGGTTAAAGGACCATAGCAAGAAAATTTGAAAATCAACTTTAGTTCTTATAGTCTCAAAAACTTCTCAATTTTCTTTTCTATCTTGGTTGATACTGATTCTTTGTTTTGTCTTTTTTAGGTCAATCTTGCAGTACACTTCAAAGCAAGATATTTACAGACAGAACATGTAAATTTAGACTACATGGGACGTGAGAACAAAAAACATAACATTTAAACTTTGAAACTAGCTGAACCCTTCATATTTTTCTTGGGGTTTTTTTGTGTATAACTTCAGTCATGGTACTTTCAGACTCTGGCTAGGTGTAAAAGTGCATGCCTCTATGAATAGAAAAAATGGTTTAAGTTTAACTTCCATTGGATCTTATATTGTTTGCAAAGAGGAAATCTTTGCTCTCTAAGATAAACATCAAGGCCAGTCTGAAGTTTGTCAGAGTAAATGTTGACAAATGTTGCAGCAGCACCACCTTATCAAGTCACTAGGGCTTGAGGAAAGTATTAAACTATATATCAAAAATGTAGGTGGAAGCAGAACTGGACCACCCAATAGACACTGATCCAAGACGTAACAGTAACTCAACCGAGGACTGAATAAAATCTAACAAATGGAGAATCCTAGAATGGCTGAACCACAGGGCACACCTTGCATTCGTGCACCCGTGCTGCAGGTTTTTGGTTGTCCAGGCCCTCAGGCTTACCATCCCCTGGCTCTGTCTGGGGCCTGTGCTTGTTGCCTGTGTCCGCCTTTCTAGTCGGGCGGTCGGTTTCTGCCTCTTCCCCCATTTTGTCCTCAGTAGGGCTGGTGGATAGGTTGCACAGGTGTGCAGTGCGGGCTGGCCATGGGTTGTCCCGGCCTGCCTCTGGGGTTGGGGGCTCAGGACTCCCTTTGGCGGTGGTGTGCCTCTCGTCTAGGCACCGGCGTAGGTCTTGAGCAGTCGGGGCATTGGGTATAGGCCCGGAGCCCCTTGGGGTGGGCCGGGTACCCACCCGGGCGGGGGCTTTGCGCGCTTTCTCTTCTTCCTACTCCTCGGCCGGGGGGCTGCGGGGTCTTGGCCTCTGGCTCTGTCTCCATGGTGGAGGTCAGGTGCGCGAGAGGGTGGGTGCTGTTGGGTCTTTGTCTGACGGGGGTCTGACAGGGCTCTTGGATGACTGGATGGGCCGGGTTGCTACGCTGCCTACCCTAGCTCTGGGGTTTGGGGTGCCGGGCCTCCTGCCTTTGATGGAGCATTCAGTATGATGAAGGTACACTTTGAGAAGCACACATTTATTCAACACACTTGCTTATTCACTTTTGCGCAAATATGGGTATGGGTATTTTTTTTACACCCATCTTCGAGAATATTGGTAATGCAAATCTTTTGTGTACCTGTCTGTGTGCATAACTCTAGTGAGATAAATCTTCCGTCATTAATGTATGAATATATTTAAAACCTGTAAATAGTTATGTGGAGACTAATTGATGGTGTGTGAACTAAGTCATGCAATTTACTTATGACACTCTTATGTTTTGACCTTGTATTATCGACTGGCCCCCCATCTCCCCCATTCTAACCCCTTATCCCTCATCTCTAACATCCCACTCTAGTTCCTTATCTCTTCTTCCGTTCATTCCAACAAGGAATGCAGACAAATTTAATTATCATGAATAAAGCTTAGCCTTAAATACAAAGGGATTTATACAAGTGTACATTCTGTTTGTCTAAAGATCCATAAATCCCTGTTGTAACAGTAAAATCTGTCCAACACAAGAGGTCTTCATTTCTGATCTGCTTGCTCAGCTGTTGGACAGAACAAGTTAAATACAATAAAAAATTTTAAAAAGAGGTGCAGAGGGAGTTAAAAAACCAGAGGGGCAGCAAATTTTGAGCACCAGGGTTGGGCAACCCAAAAGTAGCGTGACCTAATATAGGTTGTACAGACATAAAACCAGTCACAGATTAAATGGTAAAAATCTATATTGAGGACTTTCCAAGCAAAACAGAGACTAAGAGTTGGCAACAAGTAGCATCTCACTTAGCCATCTCAGCCAAAAAGGACAAAAACAGCGTTTAGATGTTTGAGTGTTCTATATTATCTTCAACTAGGATTTGCATTTGTGTGGAATTACATTAAATGTATATCAACAGTATTTTTTTCCTCAATTTTATCGATTTGTTTCATTTTGAAAACAAAATTCATTATGAAAACATCAGTTCTTTGTTAGACTTTTGTCAAGAATCTCCAATAGTTATCTAACCAGTAAAATTTGTCAGATACAGTGAGTGGCTTTGTAAACAAACTGGTGGTATCTCATGATTTACGCCTAGCAGTTCCTGGACATGAACAAAATAAAAGCTGCCATTACAGCTCCATGTGAATTTTCAGCTCCACACAGATGCCCCTCTGCCACAGTTCAGTGACAAATTGTTGACGCATTACGTGAAACCTAAAAATGTGCGGTTGCATCCACAGAGTCATCAGTCCTGTGGTGTGGAGTTTGGCCTGTTTGATCTTTCCAAACATCTCGTTAAATGTGTGTTTTTAAGGTGCCTGGCCCTGTGGTTGCCAGATAATTCCAAGATTGCCTGTCTTGTGCCAACAGGGTCTTTGTCTAACTTCTGCTCTAATAAAAAAATAAATAAATACATGGTTGGACCTGGTCAAAGAAGTTACTTTCTGATGGGTGTCTAATTTACTCAGCTCTCTTTGAGCACTTTACTGTCTTTTCCTATTGTCCTATCATACATGTCTTTTGCAATAATGTCCTCTTTTAATTATGCACACAAACCAATGTACTTCCTATACCAACTAGATTAAGTAAAAAATGTAATAATCTTGGTTTTCATTAAACCAGCAGTGCAATCCAAAAGGTGAGCCCAGCAATTGATTGTTTTGACATGGGGTGTGATGAACATTTATACATTTTTTGTATCACACATTCATGCATAAGCCATGAAGCCATTTCAGACTAAGTAAATGACTTAGAAAGGTATAGGGTTTAGTTACCACTAGTATTAGCCCAGTCATGGCTGTGTCCTCACCTCTGGGCTGATTACTTCCACCTCCTCCCCTGTCCTGCTTGGTCCTCAAATCCTCTCAGGACCCACAGCTTATCTGTCACATCTTCACAGTCTCAATATTTCAGTTACAATGTTAAAAAAGTTACATCATCATCTCACCTTACATCTGCCGCACACACAAAGAGCAGTTTAAGATGCTGTCACCTGTTGTGATACCACAATCAAAGCTTCTCATTCAAACTAAATGAACAAAATGATACAAAAGAGAAAGTTGTGTTGATGAATCTGAATACTCTGGAACTCATTTTGCTCACAAGAATGTTTCATAAGTTGCACTTCACAATTGATTTTACTAAAAAAAAAAAAAAAGCATATGCACAAAGCACTGATGAGGCAACTTGTTTTCACATGGCACTTTTTTGAGTTTGCAACAACTGAGAGCTACTGAAAAGAAGTCCATTCTGCAATTACTGCAACATGTCGTGGCTTTCTGCAAGTATTTGTTTATTTCCTAATATGGAAAATCACAACTTAAACTGTGTGTAGTTTTCAATAATTTTTTAAAGCTTGCACCTAAAGTATGCAAGCATTTGTATTTAGAGTGAATGTTGAACCAAATGTTAAATGTCTTTGAAGTTAAGGATTCAGAAACCCTTTTTTTAGTTGAGCACATGCTGGTCAGTCTCAGATAAAGGAAAATATTTTGTTGATGCTGCAATAATAGATCCCAATGGGAGCTCATACAAGCTAAATGAAGTCAGGCCTAAAGAATGGAAACACAACTTGCAAGCAGAGCAGAAGAAGCAACATTGACACATAGCAGAATGTTCATTTTACAATACAGCACGGTTTACACAACATTTTAAAATATTTGATACTCTACATCCAATAGCAACAAGATTAGATTACTAAAAAGATGAGATGCACTTCCATTTGTAGTCACAGTTTGGTTTAGATAACAGAAGATGCACTGCATGCTTGTCAAAATGAGACTCAACCTCTCAACAGAGAACAAACTGCTGAAAATAAGAAAGAAAAGCCAAGGGAGGAGATGAGGCTCTTTTCTCAAGCCTTAGCAACATTATCTTTCAGGTGAACACCAAATACTTGTTTGGCTTCTTTTGTATTTTATTACTTTATTGTGAAATGTTAGCACTTAGCTCTGTGGGTGGGTTTTAAAGCATTGTTTCCTATTGGGAGATAATATTTAAGTCAGCGGTTCTCAAATTGTAATGATAGAGTACCCAAAAATGTAATCCCTTCTTGACTATCTCCCATGGAGAGTCAATGACATAACTGACAAAGCTATTACTTTTGACAAATGTCTCTGGCAAATTCACACCAGGACACTCGAGCAAAAAATAATAAGCCACTTTTTTCATAATACCAAAACTTCTATTAACTTTCTCTTTGATTTAATTTTCCATTTAAATATGTCACATCAATTTTTGTCTTTACTAACAACTCAAACTTAAAGTCAACAAATCACAGCTCTTCATAGCTATATTACTTGCAACCATGAAATAATACATGATGTGTGAAACATCAGTCAAAGTGTTTGGTATTATTTTACAGGCCTGCGGAAGCTCACTAGTTGTTTAAGACATAAATCAAATCTTGTCAAAATGCCATTTTTGTGTCCAGTCACAGTTCAGTTTCCTGTAACATCATCTTCACAAAGTTCTCACATATGAGATTTTGTGATTCCAATAAACTTTGTTGAATAAATCGGTCTGCACTCTACATCTAAAATAAAATAAAATAAAATAAAATAAAAAACTGTAGGTGGTACAGTTTGACTTATTTTGAATTAATTGGACTGTCAAGACAGTTGAGGCAATATCCAAAAACAGTTCTTAGACAATGAAGTGGCTACACAACAAGGGGATATAGGAACTTCAAAATCAAATTGATAAGAAACGCAATGAAAAGTTTCTGTGTGCCAGTGTGCGGCACTAAACTTTGGAACAGGTTATGCAATGAGCTCAATATCCTTAAATTCAAGAAGATGGATATTGAAACTTTTGTTTTACTCTATGGAGGAGAGAGGACCCAAAGGTAATTGGTATAAGGCTGTGTAAACTCGAATGTTCTGAAAAATGTGTGTTTTCTGACGATAATCAACGAGTATTTCCTATCTGTTACACAACATGTGATACATGCTAATGCTTAACAAAAAGATGTAGAAGTGTTTTTTGATTAAAAACCTGTTGATTTTCTTGATTTGATTACCAATTTGTAGTGATAATCACTGGATAAATCTGATGAAGTATTCTAAGGACAACCAATACATTTTCTATTTTGTCACTAAGTACTCTGCACTTGATCTGAAAAGAACTGATTGTTAAACTATATAAAAGGAAGTAACTCTGTAGGAGTGGGATAACATGTATTTCAAACTCTACTTGACTTTGTTGGTAATCAATATATTTATTGAATCTAATGTGACAGCGTGTGTACTGTATGCATATCAGTTCAAATCGTTGGCAAAAATCACAGCACCAGCTTTTTGCTTTGTTCTCCTTGTACGTGATGAGCCTGCTGAACGAAGATCCCATGTAGTCTTTTTGGGTTAAATCCTTTCGAAAAAGGCCCCGCCACCAGGCCTGTGAACACCAATCCCAACCCCATGCCTGCCTCCAGTGTGAAGTCAATGTGACTTCAGCCTGAGCAACATGACACATCTTTTTAGTTTAGCTAGGAGTTGTTTCCTTTAGGGGACCCAACCAGGGGCACTTGTTCCAGCAATTATATGACCAAGGATCACTTTACTTCTCAAGCCCTCCACTGTGATAAGACGATGATTATGATAAATCCACTATATTGTTGGTCTATGTAGGGCTCGCGCTTTAAAGGACATAAACAGACAGTTACACACAATAGATTGAATTTAAGCTTCTGTATTACTGCGGATATACAAAAAAAGGAAGAAGGGAAACGGATCAAATACATAAAAATACATAAAACAAAACCAGACTTAACTTTTCAGTCACTAAAACAATACAAGAAAACACAAGTCTCCCTAACTTCTTCTGTAAAAATTGTGTTCAAAACACGCAAGCCAACCAACTTTTCTAGTGTCTATGATAGAAAAAGACTATGTGTAATGTACAGGATACAATGTCTAACCTGTCCACAAACCGCCCACACACTCTAGCACACGGGGGACTTTCTGCTGCTCACAGACATTAACACAACTGAAAGGCGGATTATGAAGGGGGTTTCTTAGTATCTCTCCAGGAGCTTCATAGTATAAGGCTGTCGGGTCAGATTGGTCAGCTTGTCAGGCCTCCACCAGGCGTCTTCCGTTAGTTTATCTGAGAAGAACACATAGATGGGATAGAGAGACAGAAAACGGGGATTCATAAGAACTCTGCATGAATTGCTATGTTAACACCGGCATCTGCATCACGCATACAAGCAACCACTTCTAACCTCTCTCCTTTAACTACCACTGACCGCGCGTTGAAAGTCAAACCAGTTAAATTTTGACCAATCAGGAACTCTGATTTGGTAGTGACCTATGGGTACCATCCCTTTTAAGTGCCAACTGTTTGAAAAGTGATCATGAAGGAGAAATTACTCATTGTGGTTTGTTAAAATAATTTTTTTTAATGTTCTCTCAAACTTAATTTTTACTTGATGTTACATATACCAGAGCATTGTTAACCATGGGAATAGAAGGCATTCAACTTCTAAAATGATTTCAATGTGATCCAGACAAGAAGACAGACAATAGCCACCATCGCTGCTCAATTAATGTACTGTGTGATAGCTACCAGCAGTTTGTTTCACCCATCTCTCTGATTAGAGAGAGCTGAATCTGCATCCGGACAGTGAGTTGTTGAGCACATGAAATATTGTTCAAATAAGGCAAGACAAACAAAGTTATACTTTGAAGACTTGTCTGTGGTAATTGACTGTGCATTTCACAGTAAAGCTGTCTCTGCAGCACCACTCCACAGCTACAGCCACCTTTCACCTCTCCACAGGAAATGATTGATTGTCTTTTCCCACTGAGTCCAGATGGCCACATTCTACATTTGGAATATGGCCTTGTCAGTTGGAGCGCATCACTCTTGAAATGTGAAATAAGTAAAGGGTCACTGAAGCATCAGAGGTGCTCTACATTAGGTTGGTTTAGACTTCAATTCAGTGGGATTTTACATCATTGCGTGTTCATACCCCAATCTTAAAAATATAACATACCTTTATAAATATTACTATAATTCATGAGATATTTCTATCTAATATGTACTATCAACGATTCACGATGAAGGTTAAAATGTGTCATATAATGGTGCCTGAAAATTAAAGAACAGGTAAATCTTTAATACATTATTTGTGTTTTTTTAATCATAGCATTTTGAGTAAGATTTTTTGATAATTGCATCTATTAGATATTTTTTTCTTCAACTTTTTTTTTTTTACCCATCTCTCCTGAGTGTATTTTTGCTATTTCTAATTCTTTAGTTTAAGGTTATAAATATTTACATCTGCTGCTCTGTATGATTTTCTGTGGAACAAACTCTTGAATCGTCTTTGGAAAATGTCAGATTTTCTTCCAGTTTTTTAAGCATAAAGCACTGAGATTGCTGTATTTCTTTCATTGTATCTTCTCTTAGACAAAGATTTACGTCTGTTTTTTTATAGCAAAGATTACAATTGCAGGGATGCTTAATATAATTAGAACTTAAAAAAGAAAAATATTCTAAATGTATAAATATACTTTTTTTTCTGTAACCAGAAATGTTTGGTTGCATTTTTGTTTGTTTTTGATATCATTAGCTGTAACTTGAAAAACAAAACAAAATGATCATTAAAAATGTGAAAAAAAGTATTCATCTAGACATTGTTGCATTTTATTTTGCCATAACCAAACACTATTTTAAACACATACATTATATTTGTCTAAGTGTGGACATCATATCAGATCCAACTATTCCCAGCTCTTTAACTGCTAGGGAAATGAAAACCAGGGAAGCAGCTTATCTTGCTCCACTACTTTAAATGCAAATGAGCCCATGATGGCTAAATAAACTACTTAGCAGCATAATAGATGCCAACATGCTGCACTCTGTGCTGACCTCGTCATCTTATTACAAAGACTTAAACTTTACATGAAGATCAAAGGTACTGCTTTGAATAGGTTTAAGTCATGTCAGCTAAATTCATGTTTGAGAATTCTGACAATTTACTTTACTTTTACTTTTTTCGCAGTCCAGAGATATGGCAGCTTTTGTACTCCACAGAGAGACATAAGCCTCATCAGTCAGATGGCATGCTTCTTCAACAAGTTTCCAATAGTTACCTACAGGAATTTATTGGTTTAAAGGGAAACTAGTGAATAAAACCTGTTCCCTTCATTTAAACTAATATATACACTGACTTAAAATATAAACGCAACACTTTTGCTATTGCTCCCATTTTTTATGGTATGAACTCAAAGATGTGAAACATTTTCCACATACACAAAATAACCAGTTCTCTGAAATATTGTTCACAAATCTGTCTAAATCTGTGATAGTGAGCACTTCTCCTTTGCCAAGACAATCCATCCCACCTCACAGGTGTGCCATATCAAGAAATATTTCCCCCCAAAAAATGTGACTATTACCACTACAGTATAAGTTATTTAATGAGAACATGTAAATAATGGATGCTTTAGTCACATATAGAATATTTTTATAGGCAGTTTAAGTGCAGCTTGACCCATGTTCTTGTTTGACCGCAGTGATAGAACTTAAAAATAAGCAGAATCAGACATAAATGAATAAGATATGTCATAACAGTCCCCTTTCCTCCCCTCTTTATTGGTCTCCTTGCCCCCTCTTGACATTATGAGCTTTTGCCAGACAACTGCAAGGACATATGCAAATGGCTGTGGCTGACAGCAGATAAGTCTCTGGCACCACCACTGGCACTGACAGATGCTTGAGACAGACACACACCACAGAACATTTTGTTTCATGGAGGCAAAGCTTTAGGCATTAGCACTAAGATTTGCTGGCAATTAACTAGCTAACAAGGTTTTGACAACATGACTGTGAAGTGAGCAGGCCAGAACTGTGACGTATGAACGGTCAAAAATCATGTTTGACCAATGCAAAACTGGAAGCCAATGCAGATAGACAGGCAAATATTTAAAAGGAAGTCAAATAAGTTGACTGTCAACTTATTCAGGGATGTTTGATCTAGATACGGCAAAATAATATTTCACCTAGAAATGTCCAATTTCAATCACAATTTTAATGAAAATGGTAATTTGAACAGATTTAATTACAGTTGCTTTCATGTAGTGTGTCTTGTTGTGTTTCTCTTTATTTCTTTCCCCTCAGTATTTGTTTTGGTCTTTTTTCTCTTATCAGCATGCTAAATAGCCGCAAATGCATCGTACCACACCCCAGTTATTTGCATGTAATTTTATGCCCTTTCAGAAAATTGTGATGATTCCACATTTTCTTCAGATAATTATATTTCATTGAGTGAAAAAAGGAGTTGTGACGCATTGAGAATATTGTCCTGGGTCTAAATGTGCATATGTATGTGTCAAGAGAAAGGGGTCTCTTTTTATCTTATATGCCTCCTTGCAGAGTTTTCTACCTTTTAACAGTCGCTTCCAAGCAGCAAGACTAAATAGAAACCTTACCTTGTATTTACTGTTATTTATGCATCTTTCTTTTAAACTTTTCTGTTTCTTTCTTCCCCTTGTGAAAGTGCATAGAATTAGGGCAGTCTCTTGATTCTCAAAAAGAAAAGTTTCGTGTTTGAATCTTAAGTTCTTGAGAAAAGTTTTATGTTTGAATCTTAAGTTCTGTAATGCCACAGAGGGATTGAAGTTTGTACGTTTCATTGTGGAACCACCTACTGACTTTTCAAGAGTTTCAGAATGAGCCGGAACCCTTTCATCTGCGCGAAAGAACAGTTTAGGGTCAAATTTGGTTATGGGGACTTTTCACCAAGGGGGATTTTTTTTTTTTTTTTTTCATTAGTCTGAAACTTGAACTTTCTTTTCTAAAATGCTCAGACCCACAGTGATCTTAGAAGATCCAACTTGCTTTATGTAATCCACACACTCTCTAAAAGAATAATAAAAACATAGATAAAAACATAAAAACATTTATGTTACCCCTGTAATAGGTATGAGAACAAAATAATTAAAAAAAACAAAAAATATATATATTTGGTAGTATTTTGGAATGCCAGGTGTGTTTTAGCCTAATTTTAATGGATTTTACTTAAAAGTCTAATAATGTTTCAGAGGCCACAAATTTATTCAACTTTCATGAAAGTTGGCTCAAATTTACATAGCCAATTTTCCAACCAGTCCTCCTAAGTTAATGCATTCATTCGCTTTCCATCTTTTTTTCTTTTTTTTTTTCTTTTCAGGGTCGATGGGTTTTGCTGGAGCACTTCCCAGCTTTTTACTGGGCAGAAGGTGAAGTACCAGTCCATCACTGCGTCAGATATAAACATGAATTCACATAAACTCCAACACATTCAAAAGGGTAATTTAGTATTAGCAATTATGATTATACATTTACACAGAAATTTAAACTTGTTTTAAACTGATATTTGGTCTGTTAAGGCAGTGTGTTTAGCAACTGCTCAGACCGTGGCTTAACAATTGATGCATTGATTAGGAAATATAGTTTTTGTGTGTTTTTGCCCAAGGAAAAAAAATATGTTTACACATTCCCATTAAAAAATAAATAAATAAATAAATGAACTTTAAAATGTCTTACAACAAAAAAAATAAGTCAATACATTTTTACTTGTATGCAATTGTTTTTCATGAATTAAACAAGTAGAAAATATGCCTAATTATTGATGTATATGCTTCTATGTGGTTGAGGAATGGAAATAGGTTAGTTGCTCTCATATATATCCATCTAAAGAATTACAAAGAAAGGAAAATTATGAAGAAATTTGAATAATGCTTCTTGCGAAGACCATGCTCTCTCTAGTATTAAGAAAGCTCAGAGAGTTTGCGCTCAGTAAATTTAAACACATGTCTGCAGTGACGTATGTGTCAGAGGATGTCCGATTGGCCGTTCTGCATGTCAGTTAAGTCCCGTACTTCTCGGTGAGGATTTTGAGTGGCTGGTAGATTTTTAAGAAGTACTTTATATTTATTATTTATTTTAATCTTTTCTGGCCCGTGATCTACCCTCTTGTCCTTGAAGATCAACTGGTCGATCGGGATCGACGTAATGAGCATCCCTGGACTCAAGGTTTAAAATTGTTGGTTAAGCTCAAATTATGACTTAGACTGTGTAGTTGTGTGGCCCTGCAACAGACCAGTGACCTGTCCAGGGTGTACCCCGCCTTCGCCCAACCCTATGACCCCGAAAGGTATTCAGTGGGTTTAGAAGATGGATGGATGGTCAATTCTTCACAAGTGAGTGAATGTGTCCAGACAAACAAATTCAACCTTCCAAAAGAACATGCTTTTTGAATATTTGACAGAATAGGGATAGTATATCATGTGGTTACTATGTTGTGACAAATTTCAATTGATAGCTAGACTTACTTTACGAACAGGGCTGTTCTTGGGTTAAAACCATGTATCACTGTCAGACTGGATCAAGAGTGAACAGCATATATCCAGCAGTCATATCCTTGACAATATAACACCATGCTGCAAAAGTGACAGACAGACCACTCTCTAAGAATCTTCTGCTTGAGCCTAGGGAATGAGAATGTGCTAAACACAGAGAAAACCAATCTAGTTTTCATAATCATTCCTGGGATTTTCTTCAGGCTCCAAATGCAGGAGTGACACTAAGCCCTATAGCAGCAGGATTGGCCTATAGTTAGATTTGCACCCTATCACACCCCCCTAACCCACCCCACTGCTCCGTTTCACTCAGTCTTTGCTATCATAGCTCTGACACACACACAGCCCAGCTACCCTCACCGAAAACCTTAAGTGTACAAACAACTGACAAAGAGAACATTGAAATTAACATACTGAACCACAGATCCGCATTCATGTTGTCACACATACGCACATCTGCACACAGAAAAAACACACCCCCACACACAATATTTAAAGCTCATTTAAAGCTCAATCTTAATGCCCATATAGTTAAACACAATGCAAAAAAAAAAAAAAAAAATCAAACTCAAGAGGCTTAGCCCTTGGGCTTACAATCCAATGGGTCAGACTTTCGTATAAAAAAGACCTGTTTCGCCTTAAAAACCGTTTGGCTTTTTTTCAGCAGCATTTAAAATTTAAAATGCAGTTTCAACAATGAATGTATATCCAGCAATTAACCCCCTGAGTCTGGTAGAGATGATTCAATTCTGTTACATTACAATTCCACACAAAATGTCTTCTCTACATGGACCTTAAGAGACTACCGTGTTGCAGCATGTCAGAGGATTGTCTTTTCCTCACTGTGCATTTTAGCATTTCCTCCATTCTTTGTTTAAATGTACATTTCGCTTTTGTCTTTGTTTTGTGTAAATCAAAGGCTTGATGCATTCAGCTTTCAGTATGTAATGAAGGAAAATGAGCAACAGAGAGAGCCTATAACTTGTTTTTCTAGCATGTGTCGCAGCATAATGCTCTCTGTTCTGGCACAGAAAATGCCTGCTGCTACCAAGTAAGAAAATTGTATTTTTGCTCTTGGACTGTTCACTAAGGGTGTGTAGGCACACATATCTAGTACACTTACTGCAGCATGGACTGCCATCGTAAAGAACTTAAAATAGGTGATGTGGCTCAGCAGACACATCTGTGTTTTGAAAATGCTAATCTAAAAACCAGTTCAAAATAAAATCATTACTTGATCAAAATAATAATTTTAGCCACAGTCGTGCAGAATCTGGTCATCTCAATGTTTAACAGAGGATGCTTTAAGTCTATAAGGAACTATACCACATTAGTGACTTCATCATTCTAATATAAATCACTATAAGTCAAGAAGGTCAGTGTTTCTTATAGCACTGAAAAAAAAAATGGATGCCAAACTTTACACTACAAGTCCTAAAAAATGATTATACTTTTTTTCATGCATTTTCTGAGGTTTTTCCTGCTATGGTCAAACAACATCATCACTTCTAACTTTCACAGTCACACTCCTGCCCACCACAGTGACAGCAGCGTCACTTCTGCCCACAGACAGTCACAGGGAGATATTAAATTTAGATGGGAGTCCAGGCTCCCTCCACTAAGAGGGCAGAAACAGGCAGCGTGTCAGGCTAAGTCTGCTGAAGTGCAGAAGTGAGGGTCATCTTTCTTTGACTTGCAAGGCCCATATACCTCCCCCTTTGACTGGATGTGTCACACTACAGCCACTGCTGAAGCAGCAGGGAAGACTCCTGTTTGGATTTTTATCACTAAACTTGTACCATTACATTTGTTAAAAAAGACTTTTCACTGCAGCAGTGCAGGCCCGTGTGTCAAGCAAAACTTTCCAGAGGGAGCTATATTTTTGCTGGTTTGCCCATAGCTTTAATAGAACGACTTGTGGCATTCAAAATGTATTTAATCTACAAGAATTTCCTGTTTCACAAATGATGTATTTTAGGAACCCAGCGTTCTCAAAACACCATGTTAATGAGATGTGAAGTCAAAACAAGATTACTGTATTTACCAGTTAATGAGCTGTGCCACCAAACTCTCATTCTGTGGCAGTGGCACTTTTTCAGTGGAAATTGTGCAAAGGGCTGATGCAGGGGACACCATTTTTGTTTTTATGTGTTTCACACAGTGTCACAGCATCCTAGAAAACATTTTTGCTATAATTATTTTGGTCCTGACAAGTTCTCCTTACTGCCAGGCAGCGCCTTGTGACCAGAGCTGTCACGTGCAAACGTTAGCTCACAGCTTCATAAAGCTGCGTTATGTGTTATATCATGAATGACTCATATAACAACCTGTCTCCACTGGACATTAGAGGAACTACCTTTGCAGTAGATTATCTGTGCCTTAATCAGTCCATGTTAGACCTGAAGAATGCATAGTTAGAGCAAGATGGTTTACTGTTAAGATCAGATGATAAAAAAAGGATAGGTTATCTACACTTTAAAAACGAAATGTTTTAAGTAAATTTCTCTCATACCACAGTACCTGTTATTGCTCATAACATTAGTCATTGCTGTTTTTCTTTTCTATGATTCCCTTTATTATTTCTGTTTAATCTGTAGTTGGAGGCAACAAAAGAGCATCAGACTTAAGACAAGTCCCAAGAGGTCCTCTAACAACTTCAAGTTCATCTAAGGAGATGTTAAAGATTTCCTTAGGCAGACAACTTCCCATCATGTCCTGAGCCTGTATCAAAACACTGGACATGTTAAAAGCACCTCCATTACAAGATCTGCAGTGAGCAGGTTGACAAGATGCCCAAACAACGTCACCTGACTCCTTTCACTGAAGAAAAACTTGTTTTCTAAAAAGAAAAAAGAAAAAAAAAACGTTAACTTGGTCCTCTGAGGAGTTTCAAAAGTATGTATTTGTAATTTATTGTTTTTTTTCTTTTCATCATCTCCAAATTTTGGAGTTTGGTAAGTTGATTTGTAGGTTAACCATAGCTTAACTTTTAGATTTATTCTCTCCCCTAACATTCGCAGCTGCAGTGCTCATATTTCACATTTGGAATTAGAACATCCAATTTTACATTCCTTAATTAAATACATTTGCAAGAAGATTATGTTTTGGCTAAATTAAATTGAGTAGTGTAATATATTATAAACAAAACAACAGCAGCATGAAAAAAACAACGCAACTTTAACAAAACCGTATGTTTTTTAACACAAAAAAGTGATGGACTGACAAACAATACAAATTGACAATGTTCATGATGTATTATGCATAAACTTGAACAGTCATGGATAAAGTCCAAAAAGCTTTTAAAAAGTTTCCAAAATGTCTTTGAATGGCTAGGTACTGTCTCAATTCCTGTGAGAGTCACATTGCTTTTGTCCTGATTTTGCTACAAATTAAAAAATAAGAAAAAAAAAAAGAAGTAAAAAATACTAGGAACTAAAAGACTGGAGCACAAGAAGGATTTATTTTTTCTTTTCTGTTTTTTGCAGATTCATGATTTTACAGAAGAGGATCGGGGTCATAGAAGAAATTGAAGTAAAGACAAAATTATTGGATTATAGTTATAATACTGAGAAAAGTCCTAATTGTATGATTAAAGTAATAATTCTATGAAAAAAGTCACAATTGTAGGATTTAAGTAGTTGTTTTGAGGAAAAAAATATTCAAAAAAGACCACAGTTCGGAAAATAAAGTGTGAATTACCTGAAGAAAAAAAATTTAAAATTTTTTCACCCTTCCTCTTTTTTTCTCTTTATTCCCAACCATCTGTTTAATTTAAATGATAACTCTGCAATATCAAATTTGTAGTATCACATTCATTTGTTTAGCTTTAGGCCCAGCCTTTAAAAAAAAAAAGAGGAAATAAAATAAAATGTAATTAGTTTAATGCCAAAAAGCAAGGTTTTACATTCTTTTTTGTACATCAGAGTTCAATAATGTAAAAATAAAACATAAAAAACGTTGGAAAATGAATGCAAAATAAACATTATTTTTGAATAAGCCAGCCATAAGCATACCATGGTGATAATAAAATAAGTAAAAAAGAAAACAAATCTCAATTGATTGGCACTGACATATCCAGTAAGTTAAACTTGGAAACTTAAATGCCCAAACCTCAGTAATATTCCTACATTTGAATGCAATGTATGCTAATGTAACAAGCATAAGCATTTAAACCAATTTAGCTTTTCTTTTTAGTTTATATCTAAGTTCCACAGTGTGCTTAGCAATGCATTCATTATAAAGCATCAATGCACTCTATAGACAGAAGTATGGAGCCCACTCTTACTTTGACACATAGCAATGCTTAGGATTGAATGGCAAAATGCTGCAGCTGGACAGAACCCCCTGAGTTAAGGTAGAAAACAGCCTGAAAAACAAGAAGTGATGACAGTGTCACCTTTGATAAGTTCTGGCAATTTCACTTTGGGAGTTCAGAGCAGCTTCCTAAAAAAGTAGCTCTCTGAGAAACTACCTTACAAGCAGAGAAGGGAAAAACTTGCATTTAAGGAAATGTGTGAACTTACATTTAGGGTAGTTGGTTAAAAAGTGTCCAGTGGAATTTTTTATCATATATACAATACAGACCAAAAGTCTGGACACACCTTCTCATTCAAATGAATGGGAAGGTGTGTCTAAACTTTTGGTCTGTACTGTATATATATTCAGAAACTAACATTTAACAATAATAATAAAAAGACAATTGGTCAAATAAAAATAAAATGATAATATAAATAGAACACCAGGATTTGAAGTGAAAAAGGGCATTACAGTATGGATGCAGGTAAATTGATGGTAACAGTAGGGAAAGTCTGGATTTTACTTGTGGACAAGCCAGGAAACTTCTGTGTGCCCTGAAGCTAGTCACTACTCACTGTCTTTCTGTCACACACAAGCAATTCAGCCTGATTACTTGAACCCTTTTGGTGCTGCTTCCAAGTGTAATGTAAAAAAATCACCTACGATTCTGGTCATGTCATCTCACATTTGCCAATCTGAAAATGCTTCTATTTATACAATAAAACATTTATGACTAAGGTAACACATTTCACTTACTGGCTAAATGGCATGTGCAGATCAGTGTGTTGCCTCAGCTTTCTGTTTGATCATCATGTTCGGAACAGATTCTAATACGTTTTTTTTTCTTTTCTTTTCTTTTTTACAAAAATAATGTTAGGCAGTCCCCCACTAAAGCTTGGTAGCTTTCAGATAAAAAATGTTCACAAATACGGCTCTCTTTCTTGTTCTTGTGCTTAAGCTCTACTTGAAAAGACTATAATGCATACATGTACACAAGATTCCATGGCAACTGTGGTGCTGACAGTGATTGACACATGTTTTAAACTTCTCTTGGGTCTCACTTGTTTTCTCACTCGGGCACAGTGCACTCTTGGAAATTAAATAAAAAAAGAAATGTTTGTTTCCTGTCCTACCATCAGGACATAGTGACAGATTCAGCAAATATTACAAAAGTTATTTATTTTCAGCTTTCCAAGTTTGGCTTTAAACAGCCTTTCCTGGGGAAAAGCTCTCAGTGAAACAGCTCTTCTGTGGTTGTTTTTCATCCATGAATAGCAAGGGGCAGCGGTCCATTCAAATTTTCTGCAGCCAGACAGAACACTTTTTTCCACCCCCCAAAGTAACTACTTTTGCCTCTTGCTATGTCTATGTATTAAATGTACCAAAATAAGTTATTTTCATCCAATACATCAACTGATTCTAGAGTAAAAATTTACAGTATTAAAATTCTATAACAAATAAAGCTTTAAATAATTTAAGGTAATTCTTCACTGCCCCACAACAGACAGGAAAGGCTTTAGTAGACCCATGAGATCTTGTTTAAAAGCCAATATAAAAATAGATTCTTGTTTTTTTTTGTATAATTTCAGCTTTTTTAATTCAAAAATCCAAGCTGCACTATCAAGATGACTTCTTAAATGTGCTATTGTTTCATTCTTTTTGAAAACTCTGAATTCTTACCTTGGTTTGACACTCATTTACTTCTTATCACCTAAACCTTGACCACACCACTGCAGAAAATGTCCCTGGAATTACAAAGCAGCGTGTCAAATCACAGCTTTATCTCCTGGTACTTCACATTAGTCTTTGCCCAGCTGAAGTGCATCTGTCTCGTCTTAGAACTTGCTGAGCGTGTTGAAACGTTGAAACAAATAATTATGCTGAGGAGAAAAAAAAAGACTCTTTGGAGTTCTGGAGACTTTTATTTTCCCCCTGCTGCTATTGCAGAGAGAAGGAATAAAATAAAGGCATGACTCCAAACGCTGCTTGCTGTCTATTGGAGATACCCATAGGTGCTTCTTTGCAGAATCATTTCACACTTCCTTCCTAGCTCCAGCTTTCTTCCTGACCAAGCAACTGAGCTGAAATGCATGTTACAGGAAATGATTTAAACTTAAATGGAGTAGCTTAGTTCAGGTTAAAAAAGTTCAACATGCTGTGTCGATTCAAAGGGAGTAATAAGAGATCCTGAACACATGCATCAATAATGAAGGACCGTTTACGATGTCTACAAGTTTGTCAAACACCTAGGGCTCCCAGGCGCAATAGTTGGTAAATATGAGAAACCTAACTTGTGTGCCTTTTATTCTGCTTTTTGCATCAAAGCCACATAAAATCTTTTAAAAGATGCATTTAAAAAATAATGCAACAAAAGGTTCCTCGTTGTGTCTCGTTTGATTAACCCTCATTTATTGGCTGTTGCCCTTGAAATTGTCTGTATGAACTCTTTAGTAACCCTCCTGTCCGTTACACCATAGGTTTATGATCAACTTATTTCTTCTTTTTTTTTTTTCCTTGACAGTGTTTGCCTTCATACTCTGATATTTAGTCATTAAATCCATTCCTTTTCAAAATAAGTCAACGTTTCTGTGACAAATAATCTGTTTGTAGTTGGAACATGCCCAGTGACACCCACAATTCAACACTTGTCAGTCTAATGCTAGATTCACACAGAGCATGTGACGTGCGTTCAAGAAGCTGCTAAAAGTGGGTTTTTGAATGTGCTTTAGGTATATAGTGTTCTCACTGGACTGTCGCTACTCGGAACTAGTGCATGTACTCACAATTTGGAAGAGGCTCAGTACGGAATGACGAAGCAGTGCAAATCTTGCTCCAGGTTTTTTCTTTCACAGCTCTATTTCGATACATGAAAGACTTGAAAAAGGGATGCTATCCATGCATCACAACAAAATCTAAGTCGTTGATTGGTCAAAGATCAACTGGTTTAACTTTCAACACATGTTCAGTGGCTGCACATTTTATATGTAAAGCCAGAAAATGGTCTTAAAAACCTGCGTAGAGACATGTGAATGTAAGAGTTTTGAGCGAGGAATCCCGAAACACACATACACACACACATACCTGTACATAGACATTTTATTGGAAGTTCGTTGACGAAGCCGGTACGGTGTACATTCTAGTTTTATATCATAGACGCCCATTCAATGTCCATGAGATGCATGAGCAGTTATCTCTGCGTGAACTTGGAAGTCCCATTTGCAAATCCCTTTGCTGGTTTAAATTGCATTTTTAAAAACCCTTCTGCTTGGAAGAGTGTAGAACTTAGAATGGGAGACACAGTGTTCCTAGCGATTTACACGTAGCTGAATATCTCAGCATAGTAAAGATGTTTTGCCCTCAAGCGTAGCTTTTCTTTACTTTATTGTCCTACACACTGCTTGAGTTATCATGATAGTATGTCTAAGTTTAAATTTCATCCCAAGGCTTTCTTGTGCGTTTTGCTCCATGCCAGCATACAGAGTGCAATGGGTTCCTAAAACCTGGAGGAATCATACTCAAGTCTGAATCCGTCTTTGTTTGTCCACTGGATATAGCGTAACTTTGCTACACAACAATACAGAATTGCTAAAGAAAGCTAACAGAATGTCACGGTCAAAATGAAGCAGAACACAAAACAGTTCTCATTGTGGTGAATGGCTGTCACATCACAAAAAAACTTGTTGAGATCGTAGGAGTAACCTTGTAGGGTCAGTGTTAAAACTGAGCAAGAACCTTTTACAGAGCAAGTCTGGAGCGCAAAGAGGTCAAATATGACTTTTTTTCTCAATAGATCATTTCTATCAGCCGTCCTTGAGGCGACAGGGAACAGTCAAAGCTCAGTGAGGATAGTGCTATAGAACAAAAGTATAACAAGCCAGCATGCAAAAATTTGAAAATTTACGTGAAGAAAAATGTTTCTTTTTTTAATTTTTATTTTTATTTAAGGACATTTGTTTGGTGCTTAGCCAAAGGGGACAACAACATAGGTTTGCATTATAAATGAAAATGTATGGGGATTTAGTAATTTATCAAGCATAAATACATAAATATCAAGAAGAAAAAAGGAATATATGTCCTTCTGGTGATAGTCTTTTGAGGGCCAATAAGCCTTTTACTGAAGCAATGAAAAAAGAAGGTTTTTTTTTTCTTTACAGTTAAACGTAAAGGAAGTGTGTTGAACAAAACTGAAAAATAATTTAAAAAAAATGTACCTGGGAAAATATTGCTATATTTCTTCACCTACATAGAGTTTTGACATGATATCATATAAAAACGTTTTGGTTGGAAAAACTATGTTTAATGGTTCTTGGAAGGAAAGGCACTCAAGTACATCAGTGCAAACCAAAAAGAACGTTGCTGAGCCACTCTAAGATATCAGATGAGCCCATATGTTCAAGTGCTGAGATTCTTGCCAAAAAGCACAAAAAGCCTGCAGTGGTCAATGTCCTTTGTCACTGCCTGTCTGCAAAAGTTTAACTGCCTCAATAGAATTCCAGAAACATTCTCAGCGGAAAGGAAATATGGGAGACAACAGCTGTGGCTGGTTAATTGAGATGAAGAGGACATCTGGAGAGTTGAGTGAAATAATAGGCCTCTCTATCAGACAGCTTTCCTGGCCTTTAATTTTGTCATAAGTGCAGACAAAACACTGATTAACAATGTCAGAGCTGTTATGAAATACTGCAACCCTTTTTTGTGGATTCATTCTTTTCTTCTGTGATACAGTGGGGTAAAAGGCGGCAGGATGGCTCAGTTGGCTGCGTGTAGGACTGGCGAATGGGAAACCAGGGTTTGTGTCCCAGGGGGCACATTGAGCTTCATCTAGTGTGGGTCCTTGGGTGAGATGATTCGGACTGCTGCCTAACTAAGTAGCCACAAGGGGCTCACGTCCAGGTCTCCCTGTGCCAGTTCTGAGTCCGGAAAAAAAACAGTCTTATGTCAGGAAGGGCATCTGACGTACAAATCGCTGCCAAACCACCTGTGGGAATGAGTGAAAGCTGTGGTGATCCTTGTAGAGATATGCCGAAAGGTGAACAACATATAGTGGGGTAAAATAACTGGTCTGTCACAGATTCTGCAAGTTATCCCACTTAAAAAGATGAGAGGTCTGTAACATTTAGCGTAGATACCACAACCCTATAACAATCATATGATTTGATCATATTTTGTCATATTAGATACATGCATTTCTGAGATCCCTATCTCATTAGAATGATCAAACTGTCTTTAAACATATATTGTACATAACTTGGTCCTTTTTTTGCCCTTTAGTTCATTATTAGTATAAGAGCTTTCCCCGCTTACTTTAAAATGGCTGCTTCTATGAAATATTTAAAAAAATGCTTTTGGTTGAAACGTTTTACTAATTTTAAAAACTTCATAGTGAGAATGAGTCATATGCTCTTATTCAATACTGTCTGTATTAAATGAAATCAAACTTCGTTGATAATTAATTCTTTATAATACAAGCATATCATGTTAAAATGTATGGATCAAATTTGAGACTGAGGGTAAATAAGGTGCTTTAAATCACCCAATGTTCATTAGTGAAACCATTCATATCTCGTAAACTAACATTATAAAGCATTTTAATGGATTCTATCAAAGGGTTTAAAAACACAGTGATTTAAATGCAATTTAAAAAAAAAACAACTTTCTTTTAATTAATTTGATGCAGTAGTCTTTCCAACGTTAAATGTGAGACAGAAATATAAAAAAAATACTCTAGAAATTTATATTGTTTGATTTCAATTTTTTTTTTATCTTTTATTTTTTTATGATAGTGCAGAAAATATGTTTTTCCCCAACAAACAAGCAAGAATGTAGGCCCTTGCAAATGTTGAGAAGCTATATAAACACCACTTGCAACACCTTTTTTTTTTTTTTATATATAAAAAAGTGGCTGCATAACTCTAAACTCTTTAATGAAAGCAGTGGCACATCCCTACCACTCTTTGTTTCTTTCCAACTTTCTTACATCTTTTCTTAGCTCCGCTTCTCCTTTCACATCAGCATGATTTGCTACATTGACGATGTAAAAAGAACATCGCTAACAATAGTTAAGAGGCTCTTGAAGACGACAAGAAAGAAGTAACACTGATTGCAGTTCTTTATATTTCTGTCATCATTTATACATACCGATACGTTTTTGCAAGCTATTAGAATAATCATGGATATTCATCTGATATTTCTCTCATTCTGACTAGCTTTCTATTTAACCATGCAGGTTCAACAAGGCTGGAACATTAAAAATATTTCAAGAGATGTGTTTCTTGCTGAGCAGCATTTTCAACTTGACAGATATTTTATTCCACATGAATGGCAATCAAGCGTGTTTGTCTGAAAAATCTCAGCACTCATAATTTCAATTGTTCCATATTCAAAATAGTCATTTGCTGGATTTATTTTGTTATTTACACTAATAGTGAGTTTGTTGATTTATAGCAATTCAAATGACAAAATATTTAAACAACACAGACAATTGTATTTGTTGTTTCATTTTCTCCGTCTCGTAAAATTAAACGTGACTTCCTAATTAAAGTTATCAGAACTTGTATGAAAGTTATTGACTAAAATGAATGAAAACAATGAAACTTGTTTTCACAAATGTTTTCTTTTTATACTGTTCTAAAAGGTGGTTGCAATAGAGCTCACTGCATCACTGCATTTACTTAATAACAACCCTTACCCTTAATTGTACCTTCTCTACCACTTGAAGAAATGTATTGATCTTTAATGGGAACCACCACTACGAAATGGCATTCCATCAGTGTAACTAATAGAGTCCAGGAATGTGCGAATATTGATCCTGAGTCACAGCCAGTAGTTTTAGCATGTTTTTTTCAGACTGTGTCACTGCATTTTAGCAGAAAAGAGAAAGTCAAGGCATGTTTCAAAAAATGTAATGCACACAAAATTCAAAAAAAAAAAAAAAAAGCTGCAATGCTATTTACAATCATATTAAGTTTGGTTAGGATTTAAGTATCCATAAAGTAACTATTTATTCTTATTTGCAGCAATTTGAGGAAATGCTAAAAAGCTACCATGACCTTAGTGACCCTGGGACTCCATCCATCAACTTTCTCAACCTGCTGTATCCCTTTCAGGGTTACTGGAATGCTTAAGCCTGTCCTGGCTCTATTTGGGTGTGGGCAGATAACACCCTGGACAGGTTGCCTGTCTGTCTGTCGCAGGTCACACAATCACTCCCATCAAATAACCTATGAAGCATGTTTTTTTAGTGTGGTAGGAAGCAGGAGTGCTAGGAGATAACCCATGCATTCACAGAGAGAACATGCAAACTCCACAAAGAAAGGTCCCAGCTAGAATTTGAACCAGGGCTTTTCGCTGTGAGGTGAGAGTGCTAACCAATGCACCACCATGCAGCTGCATAAAACTTTTTTTTCATTCATAAACAATGAAAGTAAATGAGTTTGAGGCATAAACAGTTTGTACCTCTTCCTTTGCTTGAGGTTGTACAATCATTACAAAGTAATGACTTGTAAAATTTCAAAGTTTACCAAGCGGAGCTTAATCATTGCTTTTATTTTGTAGTATGTGCCCCTTCCTGTTGTATTATGATTTTTGGAGTCACTTTTTACCTGGCTTTTTTTTACAGTCGCCAAAGCTGCTTCTTGAAATATTTGCCAGGCTGTGAAGTCCTACACTTGGGTCCTTGACCTGGACTCTGTCTTTGGCATCACACGCCAATGAAAGAACATCTGAAATGGACAAGAGTGAAGATTTCCAGCTGTTCTTATGTTTTACTGGGAAGAGGAAGGAGGGCAGGCCTGGTCAACAGAGTTTTTTCTTTTGGGTGCCATGTATTTGGGTGACACGTGTTTTTGTTTTTTATCCTTTGTTTTCCTTTTCCTTTTTTTTTAACAAATATTTTTACCTCAATAAAAATCGATTTTACCTAAATCTTATTTTGATTTTTGTTCTTGTACTTGATGTTAACAAGATTATCTTGGCAATACCAAGCCCAGCACATCATTTGTCTGTCAGCATTTCAAAAAAGAAGATGGCGGAGGTTTCACAAAGCTGGAAATCTATCACATCCTCACATCCCTTTTTCCGTTCGTTTGTGACTGTATGAATCCACAGCAAATTATGACAAAATGCTGAGATTGTGTTTGCTAACTGAGCACATCAGTTAAATGCATTCTAATTACCTGTCTTGTAGGAAGTAGAGAGAGGCCTTTACATTTCCAGTTCATTCCCACTTGCCAGGATATGGATTCAGCTTTGTGGCACTCTAGAGACTACTGATGGGAGTGATGGCATAGAGAAAAAGAACCCAGAGCTATTTTAACCAGGTGGTTTTGTGGGCAAGTCATCATTGCCTCAGGGAGGCAAAAAGAGAATGCATGCTGCAGCCTACATGTCAGCAGTTATGGAGCTTTCTAGGAATGAACCAGGATTTAACTGACACGGTTAAAATGTTTAAAAATAAAATTTTGTATTATGACATCTCAAAGTTGAATATTAGACATTAAGAAGACACACAACATTGACAGCTGAAGTATTAGAACTTTTTGTTATTCTGTTGCTATATTTTTACAACAAATTAAAAGATAAAGAAAATCATAACATTTTCTTGTGTAACTGACCAGAACTACTGTTGGGCGACACAAAGTATAATGTGGAAAAAATTCAAAACTGAGACATTATGGCAGACTAATGAAATCAAAATGACCAATGTCCAAGGATATGGAATAAATAGCTAATGGTAACATTGACCAAGTGTTGCAGGATTTAATGATATCTGTACCACTGTGAAAACTGCTTTATTTATGCTTGTATCATCAGGTTGTGGCAGGGTTGTGGGAGCAGATGTGGAGCAGCAGCTCAGGGAAAAGCATTAGGAAAGGCATTTTTACAGCTGTGAGCATTTTCTAGACAGTTTCCCTTTTTTTGTGTGCACTGGGACAGAGATGATGTGCAAATGCCACTCTGTGCCAAGGCCAGAAAATGTGAGACTGCTCTCTTTAAAAAAATTGGATAAAATAAGGAACCTTTAACTGGCTTTCTGTTGGTGTGTGCCTTAGAAGCGAGGTCACAAAGCAAGGTTGTCCAAGACTGCTGAAGGGAATGTGGAAGTAGAGTGGCCTTCACGGGAGACTATTGGTTCCTGGGATGTGTCCCATCGATGATTTTGCCTTCAGGCTGTCTTGTTACTCTAGGTTTAGCCTTGGACTGGGGGATGAAAACAGATGATCATAAGACTCCTGTGACACAGCCCTTGCATATCCACATTTTTCTGTTATAAAAGATGGCCTCTACCAGGGAAGTCATGACACCCAGACTGTCTTAAACAGTGCATTTGTGCATCTAGTTTACTTCTCATACTCTTTCAATTACTAAAAATGTAATTTATTCAGACCAGTTTCTGGCCATTAGACTGGCAGGAGCAGCCTTAGGTTCTGTTATTTTTAGTTTTGATGACAACAGTTGTCTAAATATATTTTTAAATGAATCCAGTCCATGATGTTGGCACTACAGAAGGTTCATGTCTTCAAAAGACACAGTGTCTTAAACCATGCTATAAATATTTCTAACTTAAGGTTGAGGTACAGCACAGACTTTTTGGTATACTAATTTATTGGTTTATAATTGGATTTATTGATCATTTATGGTTATTTTAAAAGCATCTTTTGCTTTCATCCTTTGCTTTCATCCCACGTCAGTTAAAGTTGATGCAGTAGAAAGGATCTTTAACACTGGAGATGTTGCCGAAGATATTTAAACAACACTCTCTTTGACATGCCGTAACTCTATACTAACGTAAAGTGTTGCATAACAGTGCAAAGCCACTTTTAAAACAAGTTTCTTATTGGTCTTGGTCAAGACATTTCTGTGACTGGGAACAGAACAGAAAAAGCCAAAAGCAAAAGATAAAATAGGAGAAAAGTAAAGAGACAATAAAAAAGACAATAATCAATAATTGAAAATGAGAGACCACATACAATTTAAACCAAGAAAACTGAAAAGAAACCTGGACCAGAATGGAGAAAAAAAGGAATAGGAGGATCAGAGCAGGGAAATAATTAATGTTTTATAGGTATCAGAAAAACACACAAAATGGTTTGAATTATAATGTGTGATTATAGCCAAGATAAGCCACTTCTTAGAAGAAGAGAGAACAAAAAAAAGTTATTATCCCCTAAAGGGAAATTGCTTTAAGGAGTTAGCAACTTTGCATCTTACTACCAAGGAAAAATCTCCCATTTTCAATGTGTGTAATTCTATGTTAGTGTGTGATGGTGCAGTGGTGTTCTGGGTGAGTATTTTCATGTCTGCAGCCTGCACAGTAAGTCTGGCAAACCAGAGTATTTAGACTTATTTTAATCTAAACTTATTTTAATAAAGTAAAATAGGAACACATGAATATTTAGCTTCTGCGCATAAATATTATGTTACTTTTACTTCCAGTGGTGGGCTCCAGCTCTCGTTTTCAACTTGATTTGGGTTTTTCAATGTGATGTACGTATTAATGCCAACTTTATGTGTATGGCAGTACACATTTATCAAACTGTATTACACACACATGGTTCATTGCTACTATAAGAACTGAGAGTGTTGGTGCAGAGCAACCCTCTGCGCCAACAGTCACGCCCACAACTCAGAGGTGAATTTCTAATAAACTACTGCCACTCTGCAGAAACTATGTCCTAGAAAATGAAATAAGTTTTTAGATTGTGGCTAAAAATGGCATAATCATGACTAAAAGACCTCTGGGAATACTTTTACAATCAATTGAAAGATGATTGAGTGGGTCTTTAAGCTTTTTCTTTTTGTAGTTTAGTATTGCTTCTATAGAGCTCTTTGTTCTATGCAATTTTCCTTTATTTGCTTTTCCTTTTTTGTTTTTCTATTTATATGTATCTCAGTTGAGTTTTACCTGGAGATGCTAAGCGGTCAAACCTGACAGGGTACTGCTGAAATTGCCTGTCATTCTGTCTTCCTATCATTATTTTTATTTGAGTAAAAGTTGAAGTTTTTTGTTTACAGATGAATTCTTATTACACAACAGAAAATATTTAAATCTGTGAATATCGGGACAAGAAAGGTATAAACTTAAATTGATTGAAAAACACAAAGAAAAAAATTCACACCACGTTTTATCAGTAACATTGGACAGAAAAATGTTTACATGAACATCAGTGTAGTCTTTTAAAGCCGTTTATATTGTTATACACTATGGTATCATAATAAAACAACTGCAAACAAATAAAAAAAAATACGGATCATAGCTTTACATTTGCTCATAATAATTAATAAAGGAAATTTAAAATTTGATCATACAATAAAAGTGCGGAATTGCACATTATTGCAGGGATAACATTATAATGCATTTTGTCATAAAATACAACAAATGTGTTTTTTGCAGAAGAGTATTGGTCAACTGAAATAGAACAATTACTGTTGTTTTGATGGATACAATTTAAATGATGTGCCTTGGTGAGCCTGACCTGCATATTACTCTTTTGTCTTACTATTCTTTTCTTGGAGGGAGGGGAGATGTTTGTGTATTTCAGCATTATTCCATAACATGTTGACATTTTAGGTTAAATATTTATAGGATGTAATTGTGAATGTTCCCAGGCTTTTGTAACTGTGTAGCCCTTTAATGAACTGCCATCCTAATTAAGTGGTATACCAGGTCGCTGAATGTTACATTTGAAAGACTCCAACACTCCCTTTGAGGCTTTTAACTCTTCAAGACTCAAGGTGTCCCTTATACATGGGAAATTGAATAGCCATATGTTGTGTGAGGGCTTAAAGGATTAATTAAAGCATTACCAGATGGGACTTTTAGATAAAGTAATATATCTGAGGAAATGTGGACTTTGATATATTGGAGTATATCCAGACTTTTTATGGCTTTTGCCTCAGATGAGAAGAAGAGATTAATGAGACGACAGCTCCATCAGACATATAATATTTGTCCAATATAACAAGCTTTCTGACCTTCAAGAACATAAATGTATATTGGTGGAGGGGGGCATGATCGACTACCTTTCCTTACATTTTTCTCCTGTCCCCATCCAGTATACAAAAAGTAATCCTTCAGAAAGAGTTTTGTGCAGTATTTCGGGCGCAATTTTACCTGAGGACATCCTGTTTTTCCATTAAAACTTCATTGATTTTTGCCTACACCTTCATCAAACCACTTCTCATCAAATGTATGAAGAGACTGATACACAAAAATATTTATACACTAAAAAAAATAAAAAAAGACTTTTGAAAGCAGAATGTATTTTACGTAATCTCTGAGGTAATTAAATCCAATCCTCTAACTCCCAATATTCACACTACCAAGCTCCTGTACTAAATGAGCTTTAGTTTTGTGAACAATTACGTCATGCATTGCATGAATCCTGTAATGTTAATTTGTTGGACTCCCTTTATTTAATAGTTTTAAAATAGTTTCTTTCTCAATCCTAGAATTACAGCTTTTATATGCAGAATGTTGTTTTATAAAGCATTCTACAAAATACCTTGTCTTTGGTTCCTTAATTCTGTTACAGTGCCAAAGTTTTCCTAGTCCTTGTTCTATGTTGTAATAATGTCTTAAAGGTCTTGTCCCATAGGCTCTGTGGGAGGTTGATTGCCCTCTGTGGCAGTTGCATGTATATATGTAGATCCTGGGGCATTGATCTTTATCTTCTGCTTCTTTTTAAACCTCCACATACAGTCCCTTGTAATCACAGAATTGGATTCCTGTATTCACTCTAATCAACTCATCAGTAAAAGCAGAAGTTTTAATTATAAAATGCAAATTGTTTTATTTGCCAGCACTGATGGCATGGATAGTATTGTTTATACTTTGTTTGTGTACTTTGTGTCTATGTGTACTTTGATTGTTAACAATTTCTTTGTTTATGTGAATTTTTGTTTGGTGGACCTCCAATGGACTGCCGTGCTCCCCACCTTTGCAGTAAAGTAGATGGGAAAAACTCCATGAGGGATTAAAAATAATAGAATCAGGATTTGTGAATTTCTGGGACTTTTCCTGAATCATCTTTACAGACATTGTTGAACTGTAGAACGTAGAGTCATCAAATAAGGAAATATTGACAGACCAAACACATGGTTTACCTTTAAGAGTATTAAAAGTCCTTTCCTCTGTGAAATTGCAGTAACCAATGCCAGAGGAACACAGAAAGTAAACAAAAAAGGTTACATTTTCAATCACCAAGTGGATGAAATCCATTTAGATTTGGCAAAAGCCAGGATCGAATTAAAATGTAGGTATCTTTTAAAACTGGACAAAACTAACTCATGGGTGGGGGAGAAAAGGATTTTAACAATAAAATCTGGATATCTTCAGAATAAATTAAGACAAACATATTTATTTGTTCAAGGTAATAAGTTATTAAAGACTAGGCACTAGGGCGGGGGTCGGCAACCCGCGGCTCAGGAGCCATATGCGGCTCTTTAGCGCTGCCCTAGTGGCTCCCTGGAGCATTTTCAAAAATATTTGAAAATGTAAAAAGATGGGAGAGATTTTTTGTTTTAATATGGTTTATGTAGGAGGAAAAACAAGACACAAACATTAGTAATGTTTTCCAATACTGTAAGACTGTGTAAAATAAATATTAAATTTCAACATTTCTGTCATCGAAGATATGCGTCATAGCCTGCGACACCCGTTTCTACCAGCAGGGTAGAAACAAAAAGAAATTACAGAATCATCTGTAAAAAGAAAAACAAACACTTTTTTTTGCAAAATCTTATTAAAGAAGAATTGTTGGAGTTAAGTAACATACTGTTGCCATGAGCCACACTGGCAGGCAAGAAGAGGGTTTACAATGCAGGGAAGGATAGAGTCATTTGTGAAAATACATCATACATGTCATTTTAGCCCCACTGTGCCAGATATGAATATAAATTAGATAACATACATATCACCGCCTGAATGCATTTTTCACCACTAGTTAGAAAGGCAGTTAGCTCACAGATCTGTGTATTTACTTCAGACAACAACCATCTTATACGTCTTGTGACATATTTGCGCCAAGAAAAATTGCTCTTGTGGAAGGTACCATTTATGTAACTGTGGCATATCTGTGGATCGATACATCACACTCAGTGTCTGACTTGCATCTCCACAGAGATGCAACCATGAGTCGTGCCTATACCAGACGCCAGATTTCAGGCAGATCTCTTTAAAAAAAGAAAATAAAAAATAGAAACATAAATGTGTAGATAGTTGTACAAGAAATAATCAAATTTTTCACAGAATTTAGCTCCATGCAACTTTACCACTGCAATTTTTAAGTCGTATAAGCAAACAGAGGTATGGTCTGAGATTGTCATCATAATGTCTTCCTGGCTGTGATTTGTCAGCAAAACCTACAACGTTGATGTTGCAATGCTTTTCTATACCATCCTTGTTACACTTGTGGTTAAGAAAAAGCAATATTTTGTTTTGAATTCTCAAGAATTAACAGCACCAACAGGGAAGTGTATATTCCTATTGAATGCATTTATTCTATATTTAAAGCTTTTTAAGAATGTCAACCTCTTTATGACTGATCCCTCTCAAGTTAACCAATCAATCAGCAACTCGAAATGTATTTCAGAATGTCTAATGTTATATACCTCATACAAAAGCCATCACACTTTATTTCTAATGCCAAAGCTGATGAATTGTCAGAGTAACTTAAACAACAGTGCTCAACAAATCTGGTTCTTTACTTTGTATAAAGAAATATGAATAGCGTCTTTAGTTACTACTTTTATAAGTATAAAAAAATAATCATGATAATAAAAAGAATAAAAGGACAAGGAGGCCTGGAAGATCTTAAAATCTGAAATAATTTTATACAGGAGATAAACAAAATCTGTTTCATGAAGATGTATGTGGTATTGAACCCTAACACTTAAAACATGTGAAATGATTGGACCAAATTTTGGTACATAGTGCATACAATACAACCTTAACCTTCTTGTTTCGCAATAATTAATAAAGTCTGGGCATAGAAATATTTTATTCTGTGCTTATGAATTATGTGCTCCAAGCTATGTACTAGTCCAGGGGTGGCCAACCCTGGTCCTCAAGAGCCTCAACCCCGACTGTTTTCCAGCTCTCCCTCACCAGCATGCTGTTGATTAGCTGACTTAAGTGATTTCACAACCTGATTGACTGAACACACCTGATTTAGGTTATCAGCATCAAGCAATCCAGCGAGACCTAGAAAACAGACAGGATTGAGGCTCTTGAGGACCAGGGTGGGCCATCCCTGTACTAGTCAGCATTTATTATACATATTTTGATAGAGTGTTCTAGAGATCCATTATTATGTTAATACACAGTACAAATTAATATGAAAATGCTCGATATTTTTCTGTTTTTGCTATTTATAAAACACAGCTATGCGAAAAAACCTTGGGATTAGAGGAAAGATCATGATTCAGAATAAGGCTAGTAGATGATAATTTTTGCCACAAAATTATGAAATTACGGCCGAATATTTAAGCAAAACTGACAATTTTTTATTTAATTATGTATTATTTATTTATTGTTGTTGCCAACATGTACAAGACCGTTCTCATTTTTTAGCTAGACCAGTAGTTTATGCCTATGTACAAATAAAAATATCCCTCAATCTAAAGCTGCAAAAAACATATTTTGTTGGCATGCAAAATACATTATTTTGGCATATTTGTTTCTGGCCTTCCAAGCAGATGATGCCATCCCATGCCTGTTTTTTTCAAACACACTTCTGCAGGCGCTGAATGTTAAAAAGAGTCTGGCACATTATTTGGTGTTTGAGCCTTGGGTTAATTCCAAAGCACAGCTGAGCAAATAATTTTACCTATTAGACAGTACAAGGGTACTTTTTCTGGATGTGTGTGTGAAGGGGGATGTGGAAAATTAAACAGATGAAAAAAAAAAATAAATAAATAAAAACATTTAGTAAAATGTATTTATTTCATATAAAAAACATACAACTTGTATGAACAAAGAAAGTTGTGGAAAACGTTTTCAGATGTCTCTGTCTTGGTCCCAGTTTGGATTTACCATTTACTTCTGATCACTTCTTTAAAAAGCACTTGTTTTTTAAGTAAAAAAGAAAAAGAAAAAAATTTGAGCATCCAATGGATTCTTATGGATCTTATCAGGAGACAATAATATTTTCTCATAAGACAAGAGGACTTCAAAAGAAAATTAGGATTTGAAATGAATATCTGAGCATTTAAGGAGAGGCAAATGTTTTACTGATCTCAAGAGATCCTACAAATAAGAACCTAATGTTTTATTTTTTAAAACATATAGGGTGAAATCAAATAACTTTAAATTGAAGCAGTAATTATCATGAGGTATAGGTTTATATTTATATGAATATGTCAAGTTCTTGTCTTTCTTAAGCCCAATTCAAAGTCCAACCTGATTTGACTCAGAGACACTAGGATCAACTACATTTCATGGAATTTATGTCAACCACTTAGCTCTTTGAACCCAACACCTCTCTCTTGAGCTTTTAGTTCTTAGATCGAAAGCCACGTTCACACCGGCCTCATAAAAGCACATTCAAGCAGACACTTTCAATGGATAGTCTATGTAAACGTGCCTATATGCATGTTCCAGGCTTTTGTGTTCAAAACTCTGATGCTTACATGTTGCTACACATACACAACATGCGTCTATTGGACATGCATTGAATGTTAAACTAGGTTGCTGAGCTTTGACCATTCATGGATTCAGATTTAGTAGTGACATATAGGTTGCGTCCTTTTAATTCACGTAAGTGCCAACTGTTTGAAAATTGTTAATGGAGAAGGAATTCATTATAGTGGTTTCTTTATAGGATACTAAGTCTTTCATATATCAGAATGGGGCTGTGAAATAAAAAGCCTTAAGCAAAATTCACAAGATTTGCACCACGTCATCATTTCTCACCAAGCCTCTTCCAACAATGGACTAATATCGAGTATTCACACACCAGTGTGAACACCAAATGCTGAAAGCCTGTTCAAAAATGTCCTTGAACCTGCGTCACATGCTCTGTGTGTTTGTGGCATAAAGAGGTCACAAATGGTCACTCATTTTTCTCCATACTCTGTACATTGTTGTTCTTCAACTGGTAGAAGTGCAATCGCACATCCAACGTCCTAGTGAAAAATGGGAGCAAGACAAATTATTTTAGAAATGTTTCCCTTGGGTTTGCTCTACACATGGGATGATACATTCACATTCCCGACTGCTTCCTTTTTGTTACTTTGAGCACTCTGCCAAGTCTGTGTTGACCTCTCAGAGCATTTGAATCTGCTACAGTTATTAATTAAAGTCTCTTGAAGTTCAAATGATGTAAATAAACTCTGCAACTCATTAAATTACTGAATTTTTCCAGTTGGTCACATGCTACTGCTAGAACAGTGTATGATAACATCTTTTCTCAAAAAAAAGTTATATATACATATGGCATAACTCATGTACAGAAACACGTTGTGTTCTTTTTAGTAACACACACATTTTCCTTTCCGTAGTTATTCAAATCTGAAATTGAAATGCAATCATTTAGGCAAAACTTTTTCAACCAATTACGGATGTGGCATAATCTCATATTGGACTATTGGATAGTTAGTGATAATGTCATTCTAAATGTGTGTTGTGACTCAGATAGACAGAAGCACTGATTAGTATTTAGGCCAGAGGCAATCAGTCAGTCAGTGTGGGGTGCCTGTCTCAGTTCAGTGGGTCTGACAGCTGTTGGCAGAGGTTGGTCCATCGGCCATTAAGAACCATGACAGATTTTCCCTGGTCACAAAAAACATCTCTAAAAGAGACAATACCAACATTCATTCTGTTTAGTTTTCGTGGGATAAAAGCAAACAAGACCATTTGCATATTTATTGAATTCTATAACAGTAAGTAATCTCCTCAAGTGTGCAGTTTTGACTGTGGTGTCACTGTGGTAACAGAACAGTTTTGGGAAATGTTGCAAAAAAAATATGGTGGTCCTGAAGTAGTTGCTTGCTAAGAGCACTAAACAGGGATTCACTGATTTACATTTTTAATCATATTTTTTTTTTTTTTTTTAATCAAATGGGAACTAAATGGGATTTTTTTTTAAAGGTACAGTCTTTCAATTGTATGGATAAAAATGTCATGGAAAAAAAATCAAGAATTGTATAAATATTCATTCATTCATTTTCTATTCTGTTTTTCCCTTTCAGGGTCACGGAGCTGCTGGAGCCTATCCCGGCCACTTGTGGGCGAAGGCAGGGGACACCCTGGACAGGTCGCCAGTCTGTCGCAGGGTAGAATGTCACAATCACACACCCATTCACTCTCACACTCGCACCGATGGTAAATTTAGAGTTGCCAATTAACCTATGAAGCCTGTTTTTGGACAGTGGGAGGAAGCCGGAGATCCGGAGAGTTTAGGAAGGAGCAAAATAATACGTGACAGAAATTTTCAGAGAAAACTTCTGAGGCAGATTATCACAAAAATATACCAAGGCTTTATGATGGCAGCTATAGGATTTGGTAGACTAAGGGTTTTAACTGTAGAATCTCTAAAAAACATAAAAAGATAAAACATTGTCATAATTTGCACCTTTAAAGTGAAAGCACAAACAAGCTGGTGGTTTTTATCTACCCAAAATAAAAAATATCTGAAATAACTTTCTCTGAATATACAAAAGTTAGCTTTAGGTTGCTCCGACACCAGTATACAAAAGAGTGATTCGAATTCAACAACAGAAAAATCTTTTTTGAAGGTATTTACAAACAACTACTTCCGTCTCAGATTCGTTTACTTTTTTGAATTAGCAAGCAGAAAATACGTTTAACCATTGTTGTCTGCTTTTCAGCCAATAATGTTCCTGAACACTGAAAAACACAAAATTTGGTCTCATAAATAACACAAGTTTAGAAATATTCAAACAATGAAAACTCTAATACATTTGAACAGCTGGAAGTAGACAACTTACAGTACAGTTGTCTTTACTTCCATGCAAAGTTGTTCTTTTCACTCAGTGTTTATGCCTAAAAAAACAATAAAACATGCAGAGCAAGATTACAGAAGGTATTTCTGAGTGTTTCACAAACAAAGATGAAGTAAAAGAACAAAGATCCAGCTGATATTTCTCTTTTCTTCTTTAAAGTACTACCTTAACATGCGGTTTATAGTGACAGAATATATATCCAACTATTCTGCCTCAAGAATATGACATGAAATCATCCTTGTCAGACAATGGGTCTGTAGTTCATCAGGTTTTTTGTGTGAGCCCTTTTGTGAAAGCTGTGACTGTTGTGGATTATCCTCACCAGCCGAGGAAGTGAAGAGATGCTGAAACAGCTTGGAATAAAATAAATAAGTTAATAACCCTTTGAGCCTCTAGATGTGTCAGGGCCAGAAGCCTTACAAGTGTTAACTCAGTGCAGAATGGAGGTCACCAGCTGCTTCCTGAAAGTGAGCGCGAGACCAAAAGAGTTGGGCAGTTCCAGGTGGTGAATGTGCTGCATCTACTAAAAAAAAGTGTATAAGTTCTTCTGAAAAACAGGTGATATTTGGAGGGGGGCGTGTTTGCAGAAACACAGCAGCTGTATATTTTAGCAATTTGGTTTTCAGCTTGTGGAATTACTAAAACGCCTCATTTAGTAAAGTCACTTATTTAACCCTTTAGCCATCTGCATTTCAAGTATCAATGTTGAGTCAATGTACAGATGCAATCTGAGGTTCAGAGGCGTGATCTGGGACCTCGGGCGCGGCGTGGCAAGGTTGAGACAGCACGTCAACCAATAAGGGGCATCAAGTTTTTAGTGACTCGATGAAAGGGTAGGAAAAAAAATCCAATATGGCCACGCAATGTGAGGATTTTTGTCCTGAACTAATTTTCTTAACCCGCTGGGGCTGGGGGGTTGCCAGGGACTACCCCAGTTAATGTTGGGTGAAGGTGGAATACACCCTGGACATGTCCCCAGCCTGTCACAGGCCCATGGAGCAGGAACAATCAAGCCTGCTGAGCTAGCCAGCCACCCCGTGGACAGTGTAGCATGCCGCGCTGCCCAGGGTCTGACAGAGCTAGTGTGCGCCGGTCCCTGGGCAGCAGAGCTCACTTTGCTGGCCTGCCTGCGGTTGGCTGCTCTGCGGACATTGAGGTGGCGGGTGCCTTCATAGCAGGCACAATCACTCCAGCTCCATTGGCTTGCAATGTTTTCCTTATTTAACCCTTACCCTTCAATTTTATTACTATTTTTCTCTCTCAGGTTAATACATACACTGGGCCACAGACAGAGAGATGTAAGATTTACAGCGGCAGTCACACGCAGCTCTCGCTGCAAGAGTTTAGTACACTGCACTGGAAGGGACTGAAGGTTCTGGGGAATCAAGACACAATGACGTGCTTGCCCGCGCCTTTGTAGATCTCTCCAAAACACAAAAACCCAAGCTACTCACTCGAAATCGTCAATGTTGTCCATGATGTGGAAACGAAGAAAGTCCAGAAAAACTTTGGCGGTTGCCCCACGACTGGAGCGTCATGGTGTTGAGCAGTAAACTTGATACAGTTTAAATGCTGAATAACTACTTAATCGTTTATGCAGTTACCCTACCTCCAGTGGAGTCTAAAGCTGAAAAAGCAGCCATTTACTGTTCTGCAACAATTTACAGTAATGTAGTGTTTCCACAATCATCCTAAATCAGCTGATTCCGATGTAGAGAAAAGCACCTTTGGCACCATTATGCAACACTTTACATTACTTATGTGTTGCATATCAGTCCAATATGAAAAGCTGCTTTTCTCCATGTCAGAATTGACTGATTCACATTGATCGAGTCAAGGACTTCCAGTATGTTAAAAGTGTGTTTTTTAGGTGTTGCTGGCAACATCCCCGATTTTAAAGGTTGGCAGTGTCTAACTGCATCAGACTGCAACAGCTATAGGGTTGGTGGCTCAAAGCTCAGCTTGAGTTGGACTTTCACACCAGGCTCCATGAACCCAGAACGGTTCTGCTTAAGCCATTTAGGTAGTTGAGGTTTAAGAAAGCCAACTCTATGTAGCACTTAAACAACCAGAAGGTCAAACAGGAGACTGTCACTGAGCAAGCTTGATGAATTTAAAGTTATTGTGGAATTAATATCAAAAGGGTTCATTTGATCAGTTAAAAAAGTCTGATGCAAAATTACAATGAGCTTGTAGTATGAACAAAGATTAATAAAACAAACAAACATACAAGCAAAAATGTCATCTTGTCACAACACCAACTTATTTGAAAACAACCTCTGCAAATATTTACCATAGATAAAATCCCCCCCACCAAAAAAAAAAACATTAGTGGCTAAAGAGTCTCCTAAAAAATAAACTTCTTCCTAGTGGACTCAGTGACATCACTAAACTTGTTAGAGCTAATGAGAAACAAAAAAAAAATGTAGTAGAAAGTACAAAAAGTACAGAAGTGAAACTTCAGTAACTTAATTGTAAACTAAAAGCTTTTTTTCTCAAGCCAATGATTGATCAACAAATATTTCTACTGTATAAAGTGCACTATTTTAAAATATTTACCAATATGTTTCTCATGTATAAAGATCATACTTAAACAAAAAAGAGCTACTTACATGCTGTAGGCATAGGTGGGGTTTGCCAGAGTTTAATAGCAGAAATGTTTTAAGTATATGTAGAACAGATGCTGTTGTATATTTTATTTTTATTTTATTTTAAATTATTTTAACAATCTCTGGTATATCTCATTTTGTACTGTGTCTCTAGACTGGTGATTCACTTGATACCGTCAGTGTCAAGTCTGCCAAATATCATAAGCTGACAAGCTAAACTTGAGGCACAGTCAGTCCAACAGTAACTGTTTCTAACACTGTATATTGATTCAGCCATCCTCCTGATCTGAAGCCCTAGCTTTTGCCAAGTGTAGAAGCGGTCTTGAACGTTTTGGGTTTTATTTATGACTCCATTACTTTTTTTGTTCTTATCTCTCCAATATGACCTATGTGACATATTTTAATTTTTACTTATATATTCACACAGTTTAATAAAGACTATGTTCAATTCTATCATGTTTTAGACATTCTTTGTAGTATATGATATAGCACTTGCCTGTATTTTCTTTTGCCTTCTTATACCTTTGGGGTTACTTTCCCACCAGGATAGAACCATGGATCTGGTTGAAACCCAAGAAGTGCTAAAAAGGTTTTATATTTTTGCACAGTTGGCTATTTTTCCCTTGCCATTTGTTAAGCACAGTGCTGATGTAATTTCCTTCTTTTGGTTGGTATCACTCTTTAGTTCACTCAAAGTCTGTTTGCATTCAGACTCAAGTGAACTGAGACCCTTGTTCTTAAGTGGGGGTTCACTTGTTTAATCATACGTGAATCTGTCCAAGCCAAAAAAGCTGATTAAACCTGCCATTGTAAATGCATCCTACAGATGACAATCAGCCACAGTGGGGGAAGAATGATGTGTTAGGCTACCTTTGGAGAACAAAACCTGGATCCCCATTAATTTACTTAGTCAATCACATGCTGTTTTTTGTACTAAACAGTTGTGAGCTAATTGTGAAACTATCTTACCATTATCTGAAGTTTAGTCTGTTCTTAATCATATAAGCTAACAATGCTCCGAAGCGATGAACCAATATGCCAAATTTTACCAAAATTCTTTAAAAAAAATTGACTAAGGCCAGAGACCAAGCTTCAAATTAGAGGTAGAGTATATGAGAAACACTGAAACACAAAAAAAACTTTCTGAAACATGAGATTGAAATCAATCTAGTCCACGCTGTGTCTCCTGTACAGAATGCATTCAGTTTGCCAAATTTACATAGATCTTCAATTGCGATTAGACCTTTGTTTTCATTTTATAATACTGGATTTTTTTTTTCTGTGAATATTTGACCTTTGAAAGTTTAAACAATTTCTGTTTAAGAAAAGTTTTGCAGCCTTAAAGCCTTAAGCCTTTGCGGATTTCCTCTTTTACAGGTTATTTATGCAATGTAACTCCTGAAATGAGCAAGGGTTCACTATTCAGAACACAAATAGGGAGGGGTCACTGAGTCATGTTTTCATATATAGCCAATAGATTAATGCCATGCTGATGTTTATCTGAGGGAGTAGTTGCTCCCCACAAACACAATATTGTCTGACAGTTTACCTGCATACTTCACTTCTATTATCTTGATTACATGTAAGGTAGTGACTGCAGGGTTGCCCTAGAGTTACTGATGACTATCATGTAGTTCATTATCGTTTTACCATTTTATGGTTGATCGAACTGCACCCAAATAGTGAAATATTGTGTGCACAAGAAACATTATGTTATCTGGGTATTCCCACTGCACAGCTTCAGTCAAGGACCTACTGTATAAATAAGTCTTACGGCCAAGTTTTGATGTAAATAAATTAATCAAAAATCAAACAGATCTTCAGAGGTTTAATTTCAAAGACAACATTTCATTCCCAGCTACCATGAATAAAAAGCAAATACCTTCCGGTTATTATTAGCATGTTAAACTAGATCGCAGATACATTGCTTTCAAAGTTAAAAGTCAGGGTATTTTAAAAGTTAACAAGAAGGCAGGGAAACTCAGATTGTGAAGCCTTTTCAAGATTATGAGGTATCCAAGTCTGTGCAAGGACCAAGTATTAACAACAGAGAAGACGAGGTTTAAATGTATTCCTCGACATGCTTTTTAGCACTCCATTTGTGATACTGAGAAGAATTCAGGGAATATGATAGCAATTCATGCAGACACTGAGCCAGTTGGCACACACATAAATTTCCGTTGTAAAGCGACAGTAATGCTGCAGTTGTGGATTAAGATCATTTATATTAAATTGACTGTAGCACCAGTTGCCTCCAATGCCTTCAAGACAACCGTAAATGGACATTAACAGCATGGCAAAGCTATTTTTTACCTATGAATGAATATTAATAAAGCTAGGCTATGTTATAAGGGAAGATTAAAGTATCCCTTCTCTGAAGGATATATCTGGGGAACTTAAGCATATTACATGTCTTTATCACACTGACGGCAGCAACAGCCTCTGTCGCAGGTTTCCACCGTGAGTTATGACCTCATCATCTCGTTTGTACAAAAGGGAAAAATTAAATTAGTTAGAGTAATGAACCTAGGTGCTTTTCACAAGAAATGTTCCCGCTTATTGTTCCCCAAGTTGTTTAAGAGAGTAATCTGCTGCACATAGCCTTGTCTCATTTAAATCCAGGCTATCAAAAAAAGCTGCTGGGTATCTGCCTTTTTAAACATGGCTCCTCACGGGGGTTCTAGATCAAAGATGAAAGCACGCTGAACGATCTGGGAGACTGGGGTGAAGGGGTGGCGTGGAGGGAGTTGGGAGTGTGATACATCAAATTAACAAATTTACCTTCCTCTTCCCAGAAGGCAATGGAGTAAATTCTCTGGTACTTAAACAGGCATTGGGCTGACAAGAAAGTAAAGGGGGAGGGATGAGGTGGTAGGAAGAAGTTGTTGGCAAGACAGTTATGTGAGAGTGAATGAATTTGTAATTAATGACACTTTAACTCCTAATTAAAACCTTTTAGCTTTCTCCTTGCAAGGTTGTAGCAGCTGGTAAAGACAAGACCTTTACTGTGAGATGAACAAACATAAATTTAATGTCAGTATCACGATGTAGCACCTGGCCATGCCCACACCTGTCACCACTGGAATCATACGTCATTCTGTCAATGAATTACCTTCCTCCTAGGAGACAACAGATTTCCTCATCCCAGAATGAAATTCCTCGGTGACTCAAAGGAGGTGCTACAGATCCGTTTTTGAAATTAAATATATTGCTGTTTGGTTTAGACAGGCAAACACCTGCCTTCTCTAGTAAAAACTGCATGCTCCACATCAGAGAAATTTCCCAGAGGGGCCACATCACAGTATTGCCTTGTAACTATAACTTAATATCATGTCAAAACCTCCTGAGGATGACAGTCAAGCTACAGAAAGAGGAAAAACAAGAGCAAGTCAAATGCTTGGAGAAACAGATGGAAGTCAGGAGCAGGTGGAAGAAAAGAAAAAAAAAACAAGAGATGGGAAGTCTGCTTCAAGGTAAAAAAAAAAAAAAAAAACAGGAAACGAAACGTAACCCGATCCCCCAGATAATAAATGCATCATGGGAACAATAAAAGCCCATCAAGTCATCTGAAAAAGAGAACTACAGACAATGGCATGGCAAAACATTTTAGTATTAAAATTTCATGTTAGTTCAATAAATTATTCTGTTGTCTTTTTTTTTATAAGTGTCTTTAACCGGAGCAGAGACAGCCCCGTGGGATGGGCAAATGGTGGATGCTCTTCTTCCATGAAATCTCACTAATACTCTTTCTCTGGAGTCCACTCTTTTAGCTATAAGTCAGGTCTGTCGTGGTTTAAAAAAAGGTAGTTATCCTATGAGCTTTTCTGCTTCCTCTCTCCTTTTGACACTTTTTTTCTTGGCTGCTTGAATTCCGTTACAGTTGAATTCAACAGCTTCTTATCGAGCGAATATTATTATTATTATTCATAATTAGTAATGACACATTGATTTGTTTTTACTTTTGCTGGGATTGGCCAATAATTGTATCTATTTACAATAATGGTGCCGCATCGGCTGCGGTGGTATTCAAAGTTCAGTTCAAGTGAGTCTGGCTGAGGCTGTGCGTGGGGCTGGATGGTTGGCAGCTGCGGGAGACATCTGACAGGTGATGAACGCACAACTCACAGCCATCACCTGTTCCACTGTTCAAACCTGTTTATAATTGGCTGCTTTAGCAACAGCCACAGCTTAAATTGACTTAGTGCTTATCAAGAGCATAGAAAAAGAAAGAACCTATCATGGGGAGCACTGTGGTTTCTCAACATGAAGTCATAGGCTTCTTGAAATTGTTGAAAATTGATTTAGCCAGTGAAACAACTTGTCATCTTTGTGCTACCCGATAGCATGATGAATTGCTGTCGTGGACACCTCGATCACCTAAGGTGTCTCAGTGAGACACACTTGATCACTGTCAGAGAAGCCCAAGATGGTCAGAGATTGTTGTATAAGCTTGGGACTCACCGCCTTCAACTCTCTCTTCCTCCATCACTCCATCCATCACACAAACACAGGCTCATTTGTGCCAATCATCCTGCTTTGCTATACTGAAAATGAAAATAACCCCAAACTTACTGAGAACCTGGAAACAGAACAGAACAATTCAATATTTACTTTAAGTGTAGGGCTTAGATTGCAAAAGTATATTAAATGTCATGGAACAAAAATCCAGAATTAGGTGCCATATTCGGAGGACAGACAAGCAAACGATAAATAAATATAACAAAGGGTTTTGAAGTTAAAAAAAATAACTATGGGTGTTACAATTCCTTTAACAACAATTCAATTCATATCATAGTTTGTGGTTACTGATACGATTCATGGTTATTAATGGTTATTTTTAAACAACCCGATTTAATCTGATTGACTGACCTAAAATCGATCCACAACATATGTAGCCAAAAATCCAACAATGTGACTCAGAGATAAATCATTGGGTTCCAAACAGTGCAGGTGAAGTTTTCCACATCCCTTAAGTTTCTTGCAAGATGATTATATGTGAATAAATATGTTTAAAAATAAACAAGTAAACAAGAATTAATGTCAAATCCATTCACATTTTAGTTTAATAAATTTTAGCCCACTGTTGTTTTTCCACATCAAAATAATCCAGAGTGAAAATTATTACAACATTCTAGCACACTGTATGGTCACACGTCTTTGCTAAATTTAAAGTATTTCCACATATTGTACTGGAATGATGGACTGATCATTTTGTGCTGCCATCAACATGTATTTTGTCCACTGTGAAGCACTTTGTCGTTTTTGATCTTCTATAACTTGAACATGCCTCAATCCAAATGAAATTTTCCGACATGGATCATAATCCATTTATTTTTAGTTATGAAACGATTTTAAAATAGAATAGGTCGATTAAATTAACAACTAGCCTCAGACAAATTGATTTGGTTGGATCGTAGGAATATAAAGCAATTAATCAATAGTTGATTAATTCTTATATCCCTAGTATAAAAGAAAGTTTAAAATAAATAAATAAAATAAATAGGAACTTAAATTATTTTTGAAACACAAAAATAATGTGTTAAAGAGAAATGTTGTTTTCTAGGGGGAAAAAGTGAATTTAAGAAAAGTCCGTTATAAACTCTGTGGCTGAGTTAATGAAAACAGCATTTAGTGATAAATCACCAGTTTATACTAAAGAAGGAGAATATTTGTTTAGTTCAAAACATGTACAACCTAAAAGTTACTGACTGAGGGAAGAAAGTTTAAAACTTTCTACAATAATTAATGATGCTCGACTGCAATTCATGTGAAGAATCGAGGTGACAGTGGTCATTACGTCCACAGTTAATGTACAGATGAACTTGGAAATTCTGAGCATGTTAGGAGATGATGAAGTCATTTTTCAAGGTGATAATGCTCCTCAAAAGAGAGCAGGTAGCTCACATTTCTCTTCAGGGTAAATGTATAGGCTCATTGATAGGGACAACAATCTGGACATCAGTTTAATGAGAACCTGTGGTGGAAGAATGTTCATGTCTAGACTATTTTAGCTGATTTTACAACTACTTTTCTACTTTACTTTAAGTAAGACCTTAATAATACAGAACTTAAGTTTTATTTTAGTGAAAACAAGGCCCCAACAAGAAAAGACAAAAACAACAACGCATCTATAAGTATTTCTATTAGTGATTTATTTCACTTTTTAAATGTATTTTTCTTTTCAAAGAATACAATAAATATTTTTATAATGTCTGCAAAATCACACAATTGAACAGCAGAGTTAAATTGTTTGAACGATTCGAATCCTTTTATGTCATGCCAAAACAAACCTTGGTTTATTGGAGAAATAAAGGACACCCTCTCTGCTGTTTGCTCCAGGTGACTGAACCTGTTTCACTTGCTGTCAGAATAACAAGTGACCACAGCCAGGCCAAGACGCCACTTGTGCCAAAATGTTTTGACCATCCACCATTTATCAACAGGATGGGATCCAAACTAATTGTGAGGCAGAGACTAGGTCCTGCCAGTTTAACACATCTGTGTTTAACATTTTATTCTGCATATTTCAGACATAAGGTTGGGTAATGAAAGAAGTGATTTAGCCAAGTGACAATATAAACAATTTCTTTGAAAAGCAAACAGGTTTTGCTTTAGATGTTATATAGTTGATAGACATATTAATTAATTAAAATTAATTGATTAATATTAATATTTATTTATCTAGTATACTTTAATCAACTAAGATCTAGACACCTAGAAAGTAAATCCAAATGACTTTTTCTGATTCGGTTATAGTTTTTTCACATAACCAAATAGTGTGAGGCCAAACAAAAAACAAAATTCACATTTTCTAAAACAATATTTACTTTAAAATACAAACTGAACTTTAACATCAAATAGTTTCTGACAGGTCAATGGTTAGTTTAATAAATATGATTAAAATAATGCAAAAAATATATATATTTTTCAATTACTATCAACAGTTTGGGTAAAGAATATCTTAATAACATTCTTTTCCTCATGTTTTTTGTAGAAAGCCCTGGTGTTTATAGTTTCACCTTTTTGGAAAATAAGTCAAATTTTCAAAGGAGCATCAAACATCTAACAGAACTCAAAGGTGGTCGTGAAAAATCATTTTAAGTTTCTGAGTTCAACATTTGCTCCTCCCCTCTTGGCCTCTCACTGTTGCTTGACCGCTGTGTTATGACATCCTCTAAGGCAGGATTTTCAAAGCTGAATTGCATAATGAGTTTCTTTTCTAATTGATATAATTTCTATAAAACTGGACACGTGATCTTCTCTTTTAATTTCCTCTTCCCGGTTTTGGTTTTGCCAATTATTTTTACATTTCATCATTTTAATTCAGGCTTCCTTTAATCTGTATTTCCACCTTCATTGATAATCATGTAATTCACTCAATGCTTCAGTCCTTCTATTATTCATTTTGAAAAGGTTTCAGAAAGTGAACTTCATTTTTTGTACAAGGACACAACATAAGTGTGATGCAATATATTATAATACAAACGCAAAAAAAATCTTTTTGTTGACAAATGAAAAAAAAAGAAAGAGACCTTCTTTTAATGCCTCACAATATGCACTCATCCCCTCATTTTCAGTAACAAAATCAAACAAAGTCTCCTCTTTCTTTGACATTACTGCTTTTTTAACCATCTATCCATGCAAAATATTCTGATCACTAAGTAAAATTGAATTAGTGGTGCAGTTATTAAGTCTAAAATGCTAAAAAGTCCCAATTTCTTATCAATGTTTACAAAATATCCTATTTTTAACGATATTTAGTGAAATAATGGTCACGGGAAACACAGTGACATTTACTTTAAAATAACCTTTGGTAAAAATATGAAGGAAAAAAAAGGAATTTTATAATTCAATTATCTAAATCTTTTTACTATTGATGATAATTTAGCATTTTTTATGCTAGCCAACTTTCTTTTAAGTTGAAACAATGTCAGTTATGAAGACGTTTCTTTTGTTTGTTTGTTGTTTGTTCCACTCAGAATTGGCGAAGCTATAAAGTGTGAAAAATCACTAGCATTGTATCGAATGTGCTGCTTTTTGTAAATAATGTTGTTGCCTGTTTAGAGGTTTGCTTTAGAACAGGGGTCGGGAACCTATGGCTCACGAGCCATATATGGCTCTTTTGATGGTCACATGTGGCTTGCAGACAAATCTTTAATTATACAATTTTTTTTTTTCATTAGACCAGTCCTTCTCGGGCGCGATCCGATGCCAGGGGGGCGCGCAGTAGTAGCGGTGCTTGGAGGAAAAAGAATCTGCACCAGCACTATCAATTTACTATTATTTTTATTTCACAGAGTTTTTAACAGCCTGAAACCTGTGAATCGTCGTGCCTAAAACTGCACGCTCCCGTCTCTGAGAAAGAGCGCGCAGTTGCAGGGACGGGATGTGTGAGGAAGAAGAGGAGGGGGGGGGGGGGCACAGGCAGCATGGGGAATCGCGCAGGGATTGTCAAAATTTAAGACACGCTGCTCGTCACATACTGCATTGTGCGAGTGTGTGTTTGGCTCCGCGTCAGCATGTGAGCAGTCTTTCTCACATCTAAAGAACATTCAGACCTACGATCACGTTTAAAGTCTCAACGCCTGCATGAAGCTGAAACTCACCACTTATCAACCAGACTAGACCATCGGCAAAACCTTGCAGCACCAGAAGTCGCATTCATGCTAAGAAATACTCATCATTTATTAGCAACAGCATAACAATGTTATGAAAAAAAATCCACAGACCTATTGTACTTTAAAAGTGTTGAAATTACATAAAATGCTCACATTCACTTGTATTTTTAGTTTTAAACATATTGTAGCGGACTGAGTTGGACTGGGTGGCGGTTGTTGGGTCGCGTTCTAAATTCTGGAGTTTATTGAATGCATCAAGCAGAGATCTGATTGGCTCTCAGTTATGTCGCTCAGCCTGTTGTTAGGGAGTTTGGACCAATGGGGTTCAGCTATAGGCCGAATAAGGGAAATAGGAGGACTGTTGCAGCAGTGAGTGAATATAAAGTTGGGAGAAGCGCTCTCAGCAGGAGAGAGTGAGGAGTTGCTGAATTAGTTGTATGGTGTTGGTTACGGTCTACAGTAACCAGAATAAAGAACCTTAAAAGAGGTTAAGGCTCAGTGTGGGAAAGGGACGCTACATTACTGTATGGTTCTTTCGAATTCACATTTAAAAGTATGTGGCGTTTATGGCTCTCTCGGCCAAAAAGGTTCCCGACCCCTGCTTTAGGAACACATCACATTCTGTGAAATTGGCTTTTTTGCCTTGGTTTTCATTGATTTGTGTTTTGTTTCAGTCATGTTGTGTTTTTACTCTGTCACTGCACACGTGGGTCTTATTTTTATCTGCTATTTTTGTTTCTGCTTTTTAACTCTTATAGTGAAATGTCAATTTTTAGTTCATCCTGGTCATCTGTCAGTGTGTTTTGGTTCTCCTCTCACTCTTTTGACATGTTTGACTTTTTTTTTGTTTCTTTTTTTCATATTTTAATGCAGTCTAAATGTAGTTGTAGAGTTAAATAATTCTTCACTAAGAGTTCTGGTACATCACCTGTCTGCCTGGGGAGGATCCCTCCTTCATGTGGACATCCCTGAGATTTCTTCTTTTTTTTTCCTGAATCGCTTTTTTTATGACTTTTTGCTTGGCGAGAAGGAGGGTCTAAGGGCAGAGATGCCCAGTTTAGCTTAGTCTGTTTAGTTTAGTTTAGCAATAAGCTATTATATTTTGTACAATTACCAGTGTGAGGGCAGCTGAGACGATATTGTAATATATAAATAAATATATAATATATAAATAAAATTGAATTGAATTACATTCAAGTTTGAGTTCCTTACACTTGCTTGGTCTCCTGCGTTTGGGGTCCCGCAATATCAATATCCATCAGTATCCTGTTGGGTTTTGTTGCAGCAAAAGTTAAATAACAGCTTAATCATTTTGGAAATTCAAAGAATTGTTTTCAAAGGAGAAAGAAATTATCAGCATATAGTTCTCTAAGAATTTCTTTCTCAACTTTAAAGATAAAACCTTTCTTTAAAGTCTTCAGCTATAAAGAGAAAGAACGGGGCATTCTCTTCCTGTGATCACCCGTCGACAGATGGGTAGCACCTTGACAAACAAAGAAAAACAGACCAACTGTGTTGCTTCACGGAGAAGTGGAGAAAGTGGTGACAGGCTGTCTCCATGCATATTGATGCCAGCCAGACACACTGACCTAGCTTTGATTGAATAGTCACACAATGGGAAAAGGCAGGCTACTTTTCATGTTCGTCCATCAATCAGTGCAGCAGACTGCAGATTTCTCAGCTTTGCTGGGGTGTCAATTAGATGATGTGTTTTGGGATGCAGGAAGAAGCAGTGCAGGCTTCGGATTTTCATGGACACGGAGAGCACATTGTGCAGCTGAGGAGCCAATTAATTCTTTGAGTAAACAAACCAATAAAATGAACAAATAAATTGAACTTAAATCTATCAAAACTAATGATAAATCAAAGTAATTATTGGCTGCTAGACATAAACTTTCAATGTTTGAGATTTAACTAATAAATATATTTATTTAGCAGCTTTTATGTCCCATAACGGTTCCTAATTCAATGTTCTGTTTTTCTTGCCTCATGGCAATGAAAGTAAAATATAATAATATCAATAAAAATCTTTTTTTCTGTCTAGTTTTCTGCTTGCCAAAAATGATGAAATATTTAACAATAAACAGTAATGGGAACAAAAGTATCACTTATTGACATTTTTAACATTTTTAGCATGACATAGTGTTGTGTCTGATAGTATGTTATTTGACTTTTAAACCTTATATTTATGACAATCAAGTGTTAGGTATGCCAGACTGCACCCTTGTTTAAGCAGAAAATCAGACCCCTTAAAATGTTTTTTTGTCTGTTTTTTTTTTTCACATGTGGAAATATTATACCACTAGGAAGCTAAAAGGCTAAAATACTTCAATAAAGGAGACAAAGAGCAAGTCAAACATTTAAAATAAATACTTGTCTATATGAGCAATTTTTTTCTTTTCGGAAAAAAAAATGCAACCTTGACAATCTCATGGAGATGTTACTGTGTTACTACATGTTCCATCAGACCTTGAATACCACTGAGGTGAAGAACCAATTAAGTCTACAAGAAAGAAATTCCAAAGTTGCATGGTATTTTCCTTGCTTTTGTGTTCAAACAAAACCAACGGAAAAGCGTCATACTTCTCTATTATATATCTAGCTCCCTGTAAAAGTAATTTGCCACATTTTCTATATTTTATATGCAATAAAACAACATTTAAAACCATCTAATAACACCTTTCACACATTCACTGTGCCACACCACAGGCATGTATGACAAGAATCATTTTGAAGAATTTGAAGACTTTTGTCTCAGTAAAACAGTATCAAACAGCACATTTTAATAATCATCTAAGATCAACCTTAGCACACTGACTACTATTTGATGATTCCTTTAGTTATAAGATTGTGTTTTTTATGAATTGCAAAAGTCGCAAGTGTTTAGATGATTGCTGTTTATGTACTCTAAATGGTCAGTATTAATACAGATTGAACAAAAAAATTAAACTATTAACCTTTAATTTAATTATTAGAATCATAATTAATTAGGAAGTTAACCCCAAATCCAGGGTAGCGCTGACAGTCAGTATTGTTTGGTTTGTCAAAATGCATCATTGTGTATTTTTAGCATAAGCAGGCAATTATCTCACTGCAAAATTAGCACAACAGAATGCTCTTAAACTGCCACTGGATGAAAAAGGCTGAAATGTGACAAATTGGGTATAATTTCATGCAACTGAAACCAACCCATACTCAGAACTCAGTTCAAATGGAAAATTGAGAACATTTTCTACCTATTTACACACAGAAATGTACACAAAGGGAGAAATACATTTTTGGCTGAGATTAGCATTTTTTTCTGTCTTAATTAACTCTGATTTAAATTAAGTCAAGTTACACAGTGGTTAGCGCTCTCACCTAGGAGTGAACAGGCCCTGGTTCAAATCCCAACTAGGACCTGTGTGGAGTTTGCATGCTTATTCAATTTGTGAACTACGTCCCACAGTCTAAAATATGTGCTTTATTGGTCAAAAGACCTGCAATAAATTAACAACTGGTCCAGGGTGTACCTACCTTTGCTCAACGGACACCGGGATAAGCTCCGGCAACTGTGTGACCGCTAAAGGGACGGTGTCAGGAGTCAGGGTCGTCCCCGCGCACCTGCTTGAGGATCCGGTCTCGCACACCTGTTCAGCATCCAATCAGGGAACCTATTTCAGTCCATCTTGCCCTCCAGCCATTGTCGGTTCGTCTGCTTTAATGGAGAACTCGCCGACCCAAGCCAAAGCCAAAGCCAACAAAGAAAGCCTACGCCAAAGCCTTCGCCAAGGTCAAAGCCAAGGTCCATGCTAAAGCCTACGCCGAATCCCAAGCCAAAACCAAAGCCAAGCCAAAGCTAACGCCCACAGCCCACACCAAGCCAAGCCGACGCCCCAAGCCAAACGCCAAAGCCAAGGTCCACACCAAAGCCTCCACAACCCAAGCCACAAGAACCCAAGCCTCCAGAACAAAATTCGCAAGAAACTCTGAATCTGCCTCCAAAGAACAAAAACCCAAAGAACCAAGACCAACACCAGAAATCCAACGCCCAACACCATCTGTTTCATCCTACAATAAAACTCACTAAATCAAACCAAGTCCCGGTCTGCCTTTTTGGGTCCAGCAACTCCAAACCTAACAGATGGTGAGTTAAGAAAATCGATGGATTGATGGATGGACATTCAGATGACTACAAAGGTAACTAACAATCACACATGTAATTATGCATATATCTGTTTATCTTCTGAGGACTCATCTTAATTATAACATTTTAGATATTAGCTGGTCTTAGAAATTCAAATTTGATCGAGGTGTTGTACCTGTAAAGAGCCGGGTCTTAATTATTAATTTTTTCTTCTTCAGAGGGATTTGTAAACTGTGAAGTGTTTGTTTGGGGTTTTGTTTGAAATTTAATTTCAGCAGGTGTTCCTCAAATAATTATTCTTCCAGCCATGTTTGGATTGCGTAAGGGACGTGCTTTTGTTGTTTTAGTTGGCTGGAATACCACTGGACACCTGCCCAGTCAATTCAAGATCGTTCATTTGTTTTTTTGTGCGAAACAAACTGGATTTTACCCCACACTGAAGTGACACGCTTCATTGTCCATAAAATGAAAAAAAAAAAGAAAAAAACTGTTAAAACTGTGTGAACACAAATCAGAGCGCTGAACTGATGGACACAAACAAAATGATCACTAATTGCTCACTCAAATATTACAATTCTAAATGAATTGCACATGTTACTTAGAAAAACAGATAAGAAAAGCAATTAGATAGATTTTGAATTTGGCTTCGCATCAGAATGTTCATTATCCACATTCATCTAGCCAGCAGTGTACAGTATGTGGGTGTATGAGGATGTTTGTGTTGCTTTGACTGCTTGTAGGCATGTGTCAGTGCCAACTGATGGGCCAATGCCTGATGTAAAATGAGAATGTGGCAGAATAACATCCAGAGGCCTCTTTATCTTCCAGTTATTTTTTTTGTCACATTACAAAACTAAATTTGGCATTTGTGTCTGATCTGTGGCCGGGAGGTAGCTTTACTCAAGCAAAAAAAATATATATATATATATTACCAGACCTGAGGTATTGAGCAACACTGAATTAAATGTACAAATACTTTAAGTATTTAAATATATCCAAAAAGTCATTTTCCTTTTTTGTTTCACCATGCAGACATTCACTGGATTCTTTGTGTGTCCATGTGTTTACATGTGTGCTTTAAAGAACTGCTCCTTTAAGGCTAGATGTGCTTTAAAGAACTGCTCCTTTAAGGCTAGATGGCAGTGGATGAAGAGATAATGAATCGCAACACCTCTTTACCCCACATTGCGCCAGATGAGGTGAAGTGATTTAGCAAATTTTTTGGCCTGATGGAAAGATAAGCCTCTCGGGGCACAAGTCATCAAAACATCTGCTGCAGCATGAAAATCTCTCTGTGCCCTAGTGGCTGTTTTAATCTCCTCTAATATTAAAGATGCAGCAAGCTTGTTGTGCACATTTGCTCTTCAAGTGATAAAAAAATTGAAATATGCATTTATGCATGGATATTTTACTAACAGTTTGAAGGTAAACTGGTTTCCCTTCTTTTTTTTATATTAACCAAGTAACTCTCACATAGCACCCACAGTGCATTTAGCGGAACAAGCTAACATGCTGGTGTTGGAGCCATAGGAGAAAGTCAGCATTACCGGAGAAAACCCCCACATGCAGGCACGGACAACAGTCAAAACTCCAAAATGGCCTCCTGCCATTGCAAGTCAGCTTTCCTGTGCTATCCACCCCCCTACTGTTCTACTCAGCCTTACACTGCATCTGTAAATAAATAAATAAGCACCAAAGGGCGCTCAGCTCCATTAGCTCGGCAATGATGACAGCTGCTGTATAATGACTCCTGCTTGGATGTCTAGTCACTCCAGCGTTGAGACCTTTTGAGGGAAATTGGGCAGTGGAGTTTGTCTGGGAACTGTGTTCATTTCAATGGTCTGCCTTTTACAGCTCAGGTTTAAAGTGACAGTTTCCTTTCTTCTGCATCTAGTCTGTTTTGTTAAACGTCTGTCAATGCATGGAGTCATTTATTACTCCTGTAATGGAGCTAAAATGACATTCTATTTGTGGGTTTAATAGGAATAAGCTTTTACTTTAACAAAATACTTCCATAGGAAAACGAGTTCTGTTTAGAATATGTAGTAAATGCATTCATGTAATCGAGTTGATGCCTAAAGCTCATAATACATATGTAACTGAACCTTTTCTTTTGTGAACTCAAAGCATTTGCTTCTAATTTGGTCTCTTAGCAGTAACAGTGGTGATAATATCTGAATAGAGATAATAAAACATATTTTTATGGAATAGTAGTCTAGGCATTTGAGTACCTTGAAAAAGTCCAGCTGATGAATTTTTAAATGTTAATCTTTGAAGAAGCTGCAGGAGTGCGCTCGTCAGTGAAATGAGGGGCTGCCAGGAATCTGCAGCAGGATAATTAATTGTTCAGTCTTTGTGGTAGGGATTCATTTACCGAGACCCATTGCAAATATTATACAGCTGTTAGCTTTTGAGCCAAATTTTTTTTTTCCCAATTTCTTTTTTATACATGTACAGTGGGGCAAAAAAATATTTGGCAGTCACCAGTTCTGCAAGTTGTCCCACTTGAAGAAATGAGAGGTCTGTACACTTCAACTGTGAAAGACAGAACATTAAAAAAAAGAAAAATCCAGGAAATCGTATTGTGTGCTATTTATAGAATTTATGTATACGATGGAGCAGAAAATAAGTCTTCTGTGTCCGTCGCAGTCCTGTTACTTCTTGTTCAAGAAACAACTATATCTTACACTCTTTACCTGACATGAAAACACCTGTTTATAATAATAAAAATAAATATGGATTAGACTTATCTGCCCTTTTCAGACGCTGAAAGCACTTACAATGTGTCCATTATTCATTCACTCCTCATTCAAACTTGGTGATGACAAGAGGCGTGGCTACCAGATTGTGCCTACGGCCCCTCAGACCATCATTTATGCACATTCACACAACAGTTTTGATTTTCTAAAACAGTCATACTGTAACTCAGGGATGTGCACAGGATTTTAGAGGTGTGGGGCTCAAAGTTGGTAAAGGGCAGCAACAATACTTGTTTTTGTCCTTTAAACAATATGGAACTTAAGTGATATTTTAAAATAAACTACTGATAGATAAATACTTAGCTACTGCAGGTGAAAGTGATGCAATTGCCATTTCTTTATGTAAACAAATTATTGTCAACATGACTTATTTCACTATATCGTTTACTTGAAAGACATTAAAGGTATAAAACACTGGAGGCTTTTTTCTTTGACACAAGTTGCTGCAGACAACATTAATACAGTTTAATGCAGATGGTAATATTTTAATTACAGACATCCTACTTTTATCCCTGGAATTGTCATGGCTAGCTACGCTAGGAAGACCCAGATGCTGGAACCCGGAAGGAAGACAGGAGGTGAGTACTGGTAAGTAAGAAGTTTTATTGTTCTGATGTTGTAGTTGTAATGCTGTGGCAGGGAGGCAGCGAGGCTGGAGAGCCGTCGTGGGTCCGGAGCGAGACTTGAGATTCGGTGAAGGCTCATGATGTGAGGTCCGGCGATGGCTGGCGTGGGTGGAGGTTCGGCGAAGCTCAGCTGAGAGGTAGGTAGCTTCGGCTGAGGTTCTGCTCGGGTAGTCACGGATTCAGACGTCCACTCGTGGACGCCCACTGGCCTTTGAGCAGTGGGTGTGTAGGAAGTCCTCAGAGGTCAGGTTAAATTAGTAAAGATCTTTATTTCTCCAACACATACACAAACCAAAGAGGCCCTCGCCACTAAAATTACAGGTGGTTTAAATACTAATTAAGCATACCATCTCCTCCTTCCTGGAGGGAGGTTTACTTTTCCTGACATCTACCATTCCTATAAAAAGGCTAATTTTTTTTATTCTAAACTCCTTAAATAAATTCTAAAATCCAATTCATTTTTATTAAAACTTTTTAAAATGCTGTGTGCCCACGTACCATACCTAGAACTTTAATAAAGTAACGAAGGAAATCTTCGTTACAGGCACCATGACAGGAATACTGAAATTATTAATAACATGTAATGATATCATACTGTTGCTGTTAGGATTCTGAGGTTTAGTTCAGTTTTTCAGTGGTGTTTTTGGTCATATTTTGTCCTCCATCAGTCACTCCTGGTTCATGTTAATTATCCACAGCTGGATTCATTTTTGTTCATTGTCTTCAATGTGTAGAAGTGTCAGATTTTCAGTTCCTCCTTGACAGGTCATCTGCTTTATCTGCTTTTTGTTTCTCCACAATTTTTGTCCAGTTTAGGTTTATTTATTAAATGTTTACATTTCTGCCACCAAACCTAGTTTCCTGCATTTTGGCTCCTACACCTCCAGTTAGTGTTTTTGTTAGAAATCATACAATGTGATTTATTGGATTATTTGCATTTTCTGTCTAAGTGTGCTGGAGCCAGATGTAACAGCTTACATACAATTTTGGAGTGCTCCACCAAGTTTAATGGAAATTTTGAGGTAGTCAATTCTAGTACTTACTTAGTAGTTGGACATGGTGACTTTTTTTGTATTTTTTCCCAAATATTTTAAAATAACCTTTGGACTGAATCATGGAATAAAAAGTAAAAATAAAAAAAACCTGATCAGCTATTGATTGCACATATTTTTCTCTTGCCAAAAAAGTAATAAAACTTTCCTCAGCAGAAGGAAAAAAAAGTTATATCTGTTTGTCTCAGCATATTATCATCTAATTATGATATTGTGCTGCAAAGTTTCTGTAACAGTATCAGACTGTTTGGTTGTTCAGAACAAAATCTTTCAATTTTTTAGTAATTAACCCCAGTTGAGGCAGAAAGCTGCCCAAGTTAATGAAGTTGAGGTTTCTGGGTAGGATTAATTAGAGCTCAAATGAGGGTGGGGGGGGGTGGCTGCAGTGGTGGTGGTTACAGAAGGAGGAAGGAGGGCTAAATAAACAATGTAATAAATGACGCAGAGCTTGGTCTTTAATGCACAATTAAATTGGTATTGTCTTGGGATCAGGCAAAGCACACACAAGTTATTCTCTTAATCTAGTTTCATATATCATGTCTTCACTCCTAATGGTTAGAGCCAACCTAAGTAAGTCCCTTGGTGATATTCAAACACTATGTATATACACACACAGGAAGGTTTTGTGGTAATATGTGCCAGATACACAAAATCAAATAACCTTTTCCTAGCTCACCTGCAAGCTGAAAAAGAAAAACTGTTGATGTTTAGCACATGTAGTTCATTTAGAAAAAATAAGTATTTTGATTTGAACTATTTTTTGTTCAGCACTTTTACAAATTAAAACATTTTGCTGGAAAAGATCAATATTTTTCTAAAAAAGTATATTGCAGGAGCACAAGGACAACACTTTCAGTGCAGCACTTCAGACTAGAGTCACACATAATTACAGCTTTACTTTTATTTTTTTAATTAGGCTTTGGAAAGAAATACAATTTACTGGTGCAGAACCCCAATAGCCAGAAAAAAACATACACAAAAACATTCATTCAAACAATTACTGCCTTTAAATAACACTTGGTAGCACCTGCAATATTTAATTTTTGTTGTTGATGTTATTATTTTTTAATTATTTCATTTATTTATTTATTGCAAAATCAAATCAGATTATGTGTAAGGCACCTTTCCTACTGGTGTAACTTAAAGTGCTTTATTAGGGGGTGAATTTGGGTATCGATCTGATACCAAGTAATTACAGGGCTAGTATTGCCGATATCGATACTAATATTGATACTGATACCATTTCTTGAAATATTGTAATTCTAAAATCATTTTGGAAATACACTTTTTTGATAATTAGGTGTAGAAAAAAACACAGGACAAAGACTTTTGGCAAATATAAATGTAAATTAATTATAACAATGTGAACGGAACATACACAATTTATAGAACATATTAATTATGGCATAGTACACTAATAATAAGAAAACAGAAATTACTACAAAACTTTAAAAACTGGCCATATTTCTGCTCAATCTGGCAACACTGCAGACAGATAGACACTGTGCTTGCATGAATTCCATTAGCAAATTCAAGCACTTTACTGTACGTATTAAAAAACATAAAGTATCAATCTCATCACGAAAATAATAATACTTCACCTTGGTATAAATACCATTGACACTTATATCAATACCCCACCTTTACTTTACATTGTAAAGCATATTCCAATTTAAAAACCAACAGCAAAAAAAATACCTTACCACACAAATAATTATAAAACACACACAATACCTTAAACCCCCATGACACCCTCCACAAACACACACATACACAAAACATGATGAGATCTATCTATCTATCTATCTATCTATCTATCTATCTATCTATCTATCTATCTATCTATCTATCTATCTATCTATCTATCTATCTATCTATCTATCTATCTATCTATCTATCTATCTATCTATCTATCTATCTATCTATCTATCTATCCGATTGTTGTTCAGTGTTTTTAATATTTAAATGAAAAGCCAGCCATTGCATATTGTGTTGCTATTTATGCTTTTATTCAAATGTTCGTTTTTTGTGCGGAAGAAAATGTTTTTTATTTACAACATTATGGAACCTTATTGGTCAGCCCTTGGGCTCTTTTGAAAATAGTGCCTCCCTTTAAAAAACATGTCTTAATGATGTTTAACACTATAGTTTGTCATAGTAGGTATTAAAACAATTTTTTAAAAAGTTCTCATCCCTGCAGTATAGTAGAAGTAACCCACACAGACATGACAGTGCTACATGCTGAGATTGTATCTCTTTAGAAAAAAAAACACATAAAGTCTTAAAAGTTAGACTCATTAAATTTTATTTTTTAACCATCATCTGGCTTAACCACAATATTAAACTATCTGTTACACTTACATTATTATCTTTTAAATGTGCTCCCTGTGCACAAATCAGAGCTTTGTCTCTGTGATGACACATTGTGGGCACATTGGATACAATGTGGGTTTTAATATCTTGGAAAAGAGAATTTACCACATGGCAGATATGGGAATCGTATCAAGAATCTTCCAACTGGAAGGCAACCCCTCTGCCTGTGAGACAGAACGAGCTTTGGGCACAAATCACAATCACCCCCATGCTTTATGCTATTCGAATCAATTTTGACACTATTATATGAAGGCTTATAAAAGGACTTATTTATGTTAATTTTTTTTTAGATATTTTTTTCTTTTTTAATGGTTGTTTTAACATTCATTGCATCATAACCATAGATACTTAAATTGTAAGTAACTATGACTTTATAACTGTAAGTTATAAAGAATGCTATTTATCTTTTGCTGTTTTAATTGTTGTTTTATTTTATTCAATGTCGGCTTTTTTTTTCTTGATAGTATTTTAGCTGACTGTAATCAACTCCATATTTTAAAACATACTATTTTTTACCACATGCTTTTCACCAAAAGATTTTGACCATGACTTTATTTAATATCCTAAAACTGAAGTAATATATGTGTGCACTATTTTGAGAAAAGCTCCTAAACTCGTAAATCATGAAAATTATTTCACTGTGGAAATACTAATTTGTCTAACACAGTAGCAAGCCTTTGCAGAGATGCATTTAGCCTTTGTCCATACAACTTAGGTTCTTTGGATTTAATGTAATAATGTAATAATGTTGCTGCAGAGATTTCCATATCTGTCAGATCTAGCAGATGCCTTTTAAATTGTTCCATAGAGTTAAATGGGAAAGATAACATATTTTCAGACATAAAGCATATTCATGCAACTAATGCGTCACACGTTTACAAAAAGTCAATTGTTTCTTAATATATTTGTTTTTTAGAAAGAATTATGCACTTAGAGATGTGGTAACGCTTGAAGACAAAGAGGCTTCATGCCTGGCAGTCTGTATGACTTATTGCACAGCGGACAGCCAAGACCATGCTGGGCAAAATGCTCATTTGTCCATTTTTTTTCTTGGGTTCCCATGGGATCTTTCCTCCTTCTGTTGCCTTAGATCCTACATTTCTGAGCAGTTGTTTTTTTTTTTTTTTTTCCCAAATGATCAAAGTAAAATCTGCTCTCAACAATCCGCTTGACAGCACTGGACTCAACATTGAGGAGAAAGAAAAACTAAGGAATTGAGACGCCTAAAAGTTGCATCCACTGTTAAGTCGTTTATTGACTTTCTTTGACACTTTAGACTTCACGTTGTACCTCAAATTATTCTAAGGGGGAATGTTGCAGTTTTAATACCTTAAACTCTTCCAAAAATAGGAAAAATGAACTTAAAATAATGGTAAATGGCCTAAGACCAACAGATTTACAAAGTCAAAAGTTTAAATAAAATTCTGGTCGGAGTATCACACTTTCACAAATTAGCTATTATCATAGGAAAACAGCAACAACGGTAGTGTTTGTTTTGGTAAATATCTTTTTAAATAGAGATAAGCTCAGATATTAAACTGACTCACATGAGCTGCTTAAAGTGGTATAAATTAAAGCTGAGCAAACTTAGAGTATAGATATTGGTTGTTGCTTTGATCAAAAGTGCCCCGGAGCTCTTCTACATTTTCTTTTGAGTTGCACTGCACAGCATGTCGATGGCATACTTCCTGTTGGATCACAGCATAATGGACTTCCTCCAGTTATAAGACATGTGTTATTCATTAGAAGTCCTTTCCCCTGGCTAAAGAATGTGGAATATTTGAGTTCAGGCCATGAACCGATCAATGAAACATGCTGGCAAACACACAAAGGTTCTTACTTTGTACATCTGAGCATCTGTCTATGTAATAGCCCACACGGCATCTTATTAAAAGTATCTACTCAAATTGTTACATAAATAATAATTAAAAAGCAGTTTTTGGAGTCTAGTATTTATTTTGAACAGTGTGTGGGTTTTTCATTTTTTTTGGTAAGTATATGTAGAATTAACTTCAAATTAGAAAACTAAATCCTGACATATTCTCATTGGTAAGTTTACTATAACATAAGTATATATATATGTTTGAAATTATTTATTAATAATAAAAAAAAAAACACAGCTTTGTATTTTTTTGAATTGCTGAAAGGATAAAAAGCTTTGAAGTGCACCCAAAAAGAAAACTTTTAAAGTGATCATTCTACTAAAAAAAATGCAATCATAAAATATGAGAAGGTGCCTTAACTGCACGGCAGCTCAAATTAGTGAGAATCAATCATGTGATATGATGAGACGGCCCGCATCTTTCTTTTACACTGTGCCAGCTGTTCATGGTGGATCAAAGAGTGAAGATGGCATTTATGAGCTTTATGCGCGTCTAATACCAGTTTTCATGTTCACTCTTTCAGTTCCTTATGAAACCAAAGAAAGGTGCCAAAGAAACTGACTTTGCTTGCTCTTCATGTTATTAAGCCCTCTTCTCTAACTAAAAACAAATAATTATCTCTTTTTCTGCCCATTTATCCAATTACAAGTCCAGTCATTTAAGCAAGTTTGAAGCAACACCAAGGCAACTACACACATTCCCGCACACTAAACCGCACACAGGAACAAGGAGAATATGCTAACTCTGCACAGAGGGGGCCACAGCTAAACACAGGGAACCGTCTTGCTGTGAGGTGATAGTACTCACCTCCACATATGCAGGTGCAACTCAGACTTCTGATGAATCTTGTTCATTCAGCAGTAATAAGAAAAGGAGAAGGCAAATTAATTAAAAAAAAATCAGGTTGCATGGGTGAAAAAATGAGTTTAGAGATAGTAAACACCTTTTGCATCCAGATTTTAATGGTTGGCTGTAACCTTGGTGATCGCTCACAACAAAACCATAGACATCTGTAGCTGAAAAATATTTACAACATCCAATGGTTTAGAAATGTTGAGGAGAATGTTAAGAAAACATGACTAAATGAGTTGATGAATAAAAAAACACCGCAATGAGATGACTGAATCTGTGTTTGAGAAATTTTGACAGTAATTAAGAGTGCATACAACTCCATGTATCTTAAAAGGATGATGTGCTCCTTTTTTTTTTTGGTTTTGTTTTATTTTTGGTTTCATACATAAAGATTTGCCAAAAATGGAAAGCAACGTCTGGCCATGAGATAGGCTTCCCAGTAAATCCATTACTTGGAAGACGGATCACTGTCAGAAAAAAAAAAAAAACAGAAAAAAAAAAGTCGTTGTAATTTCTTAAAATTTCTTAATAAGCTAATATATTCAAAGTAAAATAATAACAGACAGTCACATCCAAACTGGAGTTATTGAAGTCTGTTAAATATAAGTGTAATATGTATACATATTAATAAATGAAGTAAGCCCAGATATAAGAATATATTTGGTTAAATGTTTCTTTATTTTATTAACGCTGAGCAGAATGATGTTCTTGAAAGCCTTTACCTGTGAAGGACGGATGAGCAGCAGACCTGAGCATGTGAGATGTTAGCAGTTAGCAGTCCCCTCACAGCCAAATTATAATCCTGTCGGAGATCTTTCTGTGGGAGTTTGCATGGATGGATGGATGGATGGATGGATGGATGGACGGATGTCTACAAATTTCAGCAATCAGACAACAAATGCATTGACCCAACTGTTTATTTTTCGCATTTCTAATATCATTCCTATTTTCTGAGTTAGGGAAAAAGCCATCTCCTCACTTTTATGTCACCTTGCTTTGGAAATTAAGGTCCTTCATTTGTGAATGAGGGTAAAAAAAGCCTAAATTGAAAAGTTTTGTGATCATAAAATTGTGTTCGAAGATGGAAAAAGACCAACCTTACCCAATGACTTTTTCAATATCAATTTTTTATTAATGCTCTGCATGATTTACTTCAAAACGTAACATAAGTTTTACCTTTCTTATGAATTTAGAGTAATTTTAGATAAAGACCCTTTTCAAATCAGGAAGTCTGAATTGTAAGTAATTGTATTTTATGAATAGTATAAAAATGATTGTGTTGTTGGGTTTATCATTGAAGTTCTCACTACATCTCACATCTAAAACTAGATAGGTTTGGTGTGTAAACGACATGTTTTTTTACATGTTTTTTTTTTTTTTAAGAATTGAGGTAAATGTTTTAATAGTTCCGAGAAAGAAATAGGTTAAGATTAAAGGAAAGAAAAAACTGATACAAAAATAAGCAAAGTCAAATCAAACTGGAGGACTAGTGGAAGAGGAAAGCTTTGTTAAAATATTAAGAAATCAAACCAAGTTGATTCAAGATGATGCCCCAGAACAACAGCTGCCAGAGCAGAATGTGTGACTGTGCAAAGGCCGTTGATGTCTTTGTAGCCAAAGCCAATAAAGTGCAGGGGGTCTTTTCCTCTGGCATCTTAAAGTACTGAACTCCTTGGAATGAGAGCGGTAGATCTTATACAGCTACAGCAGAAGAAAGTGCTGACTCCAGCTCCTTAGGCCAAATGAGAAAAGGTGGAATTCTTTAGACTCATGGGATCTATACATGAAACCTATTATAACCACTTGATGCCGTATAAACTTTTCAGTATATTACTGTTTTCCAAACTTGTTGGCTGTAAAACCAGGAGGTCTTGTAAATTCTTTCTTAACCCCCTTCATGTCTGAATTTATTTTTAATTATATATTAAAAAAAAAAAAGTGATGCTAAAAAAGGTGGAGTCCTGGAATAATGTAATTTCTGCACTAAAAGGTGCACTTAAAATCCTTAATTTATTTTAATAAACAAAAGTCCAGAGTGCCTTATAAATTCTGGTTGTGCTCACTAATGTCATGGCAATTTTGAAAGGTACACGACGCTCTGTCAAAATGTTTTACGAGTTTGAAACAAGGTTAGGTGTTCTTAAGACACAAATGTGTAATAGCGTCGTACACATTTTTACGTGTTGTAAACCAGGTGTTGTAGGTACTCTAACGTGTAGTGTGTTACAAACAAGTTCTAGAATTACTGTGAAAGCTGTTAATGAAGTCTGATTGACTGACTTATCTCTCCTTCTGGTCTTGCTTAACGCACCTTTTACACTGACCAAAAATATAAACGAAACACTTTTGTTATTGCTCCCATTTTTTATGGTATGAACTCAAAGATGTGAAACATTTTCCACATACACAAAATAACCAGTTCTCTGAAATATTGTTCACAAATCTGTCTAAATCTGTGATAGTGAGCACTTCTCCTTTGCCAAGACAATCCATCCCACCTCACAGGTGTGCCATATCAAGATGCTGATTAGACACCACAGGTGTGCCTTAGACTGGCCACAAGAAAAGGCCACTCGGAAATCTTCAGTTTTGTTTTATTGAGGGGGTCAGGGGACTCAGACAACCAGTCAGTATCTGGTGTGACCACCATTTGCCTCATGACTTAGAACTGGTGCGGACCGGGGGAATCCGACTGTTTAATTAAAACAAGGGCTATGTACACTCTTGAATGAAACACGAGCATGTAAAGCTTTTAGTCGGTATGACAGCGACCATGTCTGTACATTCTTCATTTGGTTACCTACACATCTCCTTCGCATAGAGTTGATCAGGTTGTCTATTGTGGCCTGTGGAATGTTGGTCCACTCTTCTTCAATGGCTGTGCGAAGTTGCTGGATATTGGCAGGAACTGGAACATGCTGTCGTAAACGCAGATACAGAGCATCCCAAACATGCTCAATGGGTGGCATGTCCGGTGAGTATGCTGGCCATGCAAGAACTGGGATTTTTTCAGCTTCCAAGAATTGTGTACAGATCCTTGCAACATGGGGCTGTGCATTATCATGCTGCAACATGAGGTCAGGTTGTTGGATGTACGGCACAACAATGGGCCCCAGGATCTCGTCACGGTATCTCTGTGCATTCAAAATGGCATCAGTGAAATTCACCTGTGTTCTTCGCCCATAGCATATACCTGCCCATACCATAACCCCACCACCACCATGGGCTACTCGATCCACAACATTGACATCAGAAAACCACTCACCCACACGACGCCACACACGCTGTCTGCCATCTGCCCTGAACAGTGTAAACCGGGATTCATCCCTGAAGAGAACACCTCTCCAACATGCCAGACGCCATCGCATGTGAGAATTTGCCCACTCAAGTCGGTTACGACGACGAACTGGAGTGAGGTCGAGACCTCGATGAGGACGACGAGCATGCAGATGAGCTTCCCTGAGATGGTTTCTGACAGTTTGTGCAGAAATTCTGTGGTTATGCAAACCGATTGTTTCAGCAGCTGTCCGAGTGGCTGGTCTCAGACCATCTTGGAGGTGGACATGCTGGATGTGGAGGTCTTGGGCTGGTGTGGTTACACGTGGTCTGCGGTCGTGAGGCCGATTGGATGTCTTGCCAAATTCTCGGAAACGCCTTTGGAGACGGCTTATGGTGGAGAAATGGACATTCCGTTCCCTAGCAACAGCTCTGGTGGACATTCCTGCTATCAGCATGCCAATTGCACGCTCCCTCAAAACTTGCGACATCTGTGGCATTGTGCTGTGTGATACAACTGAAGATTTCAGAGTGGCCTTTTCTTTTCTTGTGGCCAGTCTAAGGCACACCTGTGCAATAATCATGCTGTCTAATCGGCATCTTGATATGGCACACCTGTGAGGTGGGATGGATTGTCTTGGCAAATGAGAAGTGCTCACTATTACAGAGTTAGACAGATTTGTGAACAGTATTTCAGAGAACTGGTTATTTTGTGTATGTGGAAAATGTTTCATATCTTTGAGTTCATACCATAAAAAATGGGAGCAATAACAAAAGTGTTGCATTTATATTTTTGGTCAGTGTAGTTTGGTGCTCCTTTTATATGACAAAAGTTAAAAAATAGACCATTTGTTGACAGTGCTCTTTATGATCCAGTGCTCCCTATAGAGCTGGAAACAGCGTATATAGCATGTTGCAAATTAGCGACATACATGGTTAAGAGGTTAAAATGTTTCTGTAACATAATAAAACGAAATAATTTGGAGCAGTATGACCAAATATGACTTGGTTCACTTCATATAGAAACTCTTGTAAAAGTGCAATTTATTTTTTTTAATCATTTTCGATTAGCCATGTAATTTCAGAATGCTGGTGTAACTGGTTGCTTTCTGCGTTGTGCTGGTTAATAATATGGTGTGACACAGTGTTACCTCTTGGAGAGAAGCCTCCCTTTATTCTGGTAATAAACAAACAGAAAACAATACACCGTGTGATCCTGCCCACTCCAGTTCCTCTCTGACAGGAGGTCATACAAAAGGGCCCGTATAAGTCGCACACGGTATGTTAGCTTAAAACTTTATACAGGCTCTAAAACACATTTTACACTCACATTTTTCTCATACATACCTGGTAATAAACAAACAGAATACAATACAATATTGAAACAATATGATCCTGCCCACTCCAGTTCCTATACAAACAAAACAAACCAAAATTTAAGCTTCAACAGTGAATCCCCAAAATATTTCTCCTAAACTATCAATCCCTTTTAATCATCACATCACAAGTTCGAATCAAATATTGCTGTAGTTATACAAATAAAAATTAAAACCAAAAAGGCCAATAAACAATAGGATGGATTGGGATAATACAATTATTTTAGGATGATGGCCCCCACCTCTCTGACAGGAGGTCATACAAAAGGGGTGGGAAATGGTAACCTTTGGAATATATAGAGGAGTCGAAAGAAGTAGTAGAAGAAGAAGAAGAAGAAAGGAAGGAGGGGCTATGACTAGGAGTGTACAGCAGTTTGTTGGAGATCCCTCAGGTATGGTAACCCTTGAACAGATTTTGTGCTATTATAAAATAAGAAAAAGGTTGTCCCGGTTAGATGAATAACCCAGAAACAGCTCAAGTGGTTAAGTAAGAATTAGATAATTTGAAATATTGCTGATGGTGGTAAGTTGAACAGAGTGAATGATTGGGCAGCAACCTCTCTAAGGTAGCTAAATCAGCTCTCGCTTAAAAATTTTGAATAAAACATGTGGACTGAGGATGGCAGAGGAGCCTAACGCTGGAAGGTAAATACATCGATTCACTCTTTAACACCAGCGCTTTCTCTCCAGTGTTTACATTATTTTAATTATTGGAACTCTTCGACCATTTACACAATATAATTCCAGCACATTCTAAAGTGAAGAAAGGCAGCTTTGTGTTGAAACTTAAAACTTCACAGTAGTGAATTGCTAACGCAATCAAACAGCTGAGTATGACTTGGAGAAAAGAGCTCCGCGTCAGAAGCTGATTCACATTGAAAGTGTAAACGGCCAGAGTCATTGTAAGTCAAAGGGCATTTGTCACAGAGGAAAGGTGAGAGAATTTATAGTTTACTCCCAGTTCTTCCTGAAGATGGCAGCAATAATAATAAGGAAGGAGGAGCCAGAAAAGAGTTTGTGGAACCTTGGAAGCACAAGAAGTCGACCTAATTCGCAGTTCTTGAGGAGATTTTAGAATCTGCAAAAATAAATAAATTCCAACAGTTAGTTTGGGAGGAATCCAGGTAGAGACATTGACTTAGCATGAAGTGAGTTTGTGGACTTGACTGACATCATGCACATGGACTGAAGCGTGTTTAAGGACAGAAACAGTTTGTAATGTGGACTGGTTACCGGCTGAGATGGACAAGAAAACTCCAGCAAAACCACACTGGAGACACCAAGAGCGATATAAACAGGGAGAACCAAGTGAGTACGAGCTCAATGAGGGAGGAGACAGAGAAACTGAAGAGGAAAAAAAGCAATTGAAGAGCTGTTTGGTGGCGAAGCACAAAAACATTAGGTCATTTTATATCTTTCAAGTTAATTCTTCTAAAGTTTGTACATCATAAAAACCTATTTAAGACAAGACATTCATTGGCGTTGTTGTTGTTTGTTTTTTGTAAAAAGCTGCGAAGGAAAAAAATGCAGACACCAGCACTGCTCAGGATTCAAAATTTCACAGGATTTTCTCTGAGTTTTGTCTAACACAGTTTTAACAAATAAGGTAAGATTTGTATTTTTTGGGAAAAAGATGAATGCAAAATGTATAACTATATATATACTGTATGTATACATTTTTTTTGTTAATAGAGAAAAAAAAAACTTTCCAAGTAACATTGAAAACAAAAAAGCGTGCATTTTACCTCTACTGTTGTGCAGGTTTTTGCAACTCTAAATAAAAAATGTGCCATGCCAGTTGATGGCTTTTCCAGAAATAGTTTCATAACGTTTTATAAAAGTTTCATGATGACTCCCAAATGGTAATGTTTTCCCTTCACCAAAACAGCAGATAATTACCAAGCTCAGTTTTTATAGCACACTTCTAGTTGTCATGGTTTCAAATATTGTTAACTTGCTGATCAAACTATTTAATATATTGATTTGTTTGCAAGGCTTAAAATGTGTTATTTTTTTTTTTTTTATTTTTTTTTTTTTTTACAGAAACATGTAGAAAAAAAGAAATAAGAAAAGTTTGGGAACTTAACAGGCTTTCTATCATTGGCTTGTCAAATTGAATCTGCAAGCTGTAATATGCTCCTGAATAAGATGATGAAAAAAATGCTTTTCAATTTTGTATTTTTGTATCAACAAATATTGGTATTTTTTTTAAGTACCTAATTACAACTAGATCATTTTTTCAGTGGGTTACCAATGGTTACTTGGCAGTTTTATGGGATAATAGTGTTTCTTCTTCTTTATTTTTTCTGATTCAGATTTATATTTGTTTGTGTTCACATTAAGTGTCTAACTCTAACATACTCTGTATTCCAAACTTTATCCTAATAATGAGCTAGAAATTGCATTTGTATGCATTAAAACAAGTCAAATGCTTAGTAAAAAGTGTCACATCCTTATCAAATTTGCGATAGTGAAAAAAACAAAACAAAATTGTTTCTGCTAAAACAGCAAAAGACAAGTAATCAGACAAAGTTATCATTATAACAAACACTTAATACATCAATCTTACACTTTTTAATAAATAATTTGAAGTTTCATCAAAAAAAAGAATAGCTACATTATTAGACTGTAGTAGTAAAGTGTTCAGAGCATATTCAATTTTAGCTTTTATTGCAGTGGGTCTCAGAACATTGGAAGTTTAATTTAATAAACTTAACTTTAAAGGCTGAACTAAATACATCAAATCATTTTGTTTCTTCCCAATATTTACAGTTTCTTTTTAAATAATTCAAATTATTCCAAAATAAAAAATCAGTTAGCTGTTTACTGTCATTTTCTGCCCCATGCATCTACCAGGCATTTCAAACACTCAGGCTGACAACTTATTTGCACATCACATGGAAAATGTTAAAGCAGTTTAACTGCTTTGCCTGTAAAATTAACACTGCTGTAAACCGACTTTTATATTTCCAATAATTTTTAAGTCTTTAGCGGAATCATGCTCTACAATAAAAAGAAAAAAAAATATTTAATGGCATAAATAATACTTTATTATGTCTGGAATACTAAATTAATGTATTTATTGTCAATTAATTCAACAGCTACACACAATTTTTGTCTTCTTTTCAACTGTATAAAGTCAGAAAGAGAGGCACACACAAACATCACAGGGTCACTTCTATTGCTATTTATCACTTTATGCTGCAAAAAGAAAATGTATTAACACATAACAGAATCGCAGAATAGTTATCTTATTGAATTTGTCACTGTTTTTTAATTTAGCAGCATATTTCAATGGGCAAAAACGCACGATTTACCATCTAGCTTTTCAAAAGAAAGTTGTGATTATCAACCTGAGCAGTAAGAAGATTCGGTACTCTTGTGATTATCCAGATGTATTTATAAATGTGTATACTCAATGTAAAAACTAAAAACAAAAACAAAAAGCAACAAATTACAGATATCCATAAAATCCAAATTTGACTTTTTAACTCAAGTCTCTGTTTTCTTGAGACCAATACACTTTCATATTTACCTTTTCGTTAAAATGATGCTAAATGTTGCAATACAAGTAGTGGAGGACTGAATTGTTATCTCCATGGGAATTAATTAACACTAAGGCTCGCTGGCACAAACTAAATCAGATTACTTTGGGGAAGCAGGTTGTTGTTCAGTTTCTATCACAGTCCACAACAGGAGTTTTGCCCCACTCTGGAGTGTGCCAACTCTCCTGTGTCTTTTTTACACATTTCCTTCTCAGTTTTCAGTTTAAATAGTTAAAGTGTTAAACCACAGAAACACATTCCAGTCATTTGTTCTGGTATGTGTCATTTTCATCAAGTTAAAGTGCCTTTTTTCAAACTTTTTTTAGGAAAGTGACAAACTTAAACTTAAATAATACAACTGTAAGTTTGGTGAAAAACACTTGTAAATATTTGAAAATGTTCTGTTCCCAAAAGAAAACACGAGCTTATATCGAGCACTAAACCACTGAAGTGAGGATGTCTAGCTCAGTGAATTACACTGGCCTTGTTGATTCTGGATCGGCGGAAATCTGTGGGGACTGACTTAGAGTAATGCCTTGCCCCATATCTCCCTCAGCACTCAGCCAAATGCAGCTACGCAACAGCGGCCTCACTTAATGTGATCTTCCTTGGCTTTCTGAGGTGGAAGTGGCAGAGAGACAAAGGCCAGAGAAAGAGTCAGTTGACTCATTGATGCACACACAAAACACACACACACACTCAACAATGTCTATCCATCGTCCAAAAATAGTTGACTGGCTTGTGTGTGCGCACGCATTTACAAGTGTGCATTGTACTCATGTGTGAGTCTCCGCAGGCTCAAGCCTCTTGCATCTCAAGATTTCTCTCCCTCTTCAGTTCCCCAATAAAGCCTGCTCAGTGAAGTGGATGAAAAACACAGGAGAATCAATCTCACAATTATCCAGATTTCCACTGACGCTTCAAACTGAGAAGAACTGAGAGTTTGACCATTGTATTGGTGAGGCGTGGGCGAGCAAAACTGTTTCTATCAGCACAAATTTTGTTTTGGAAGAGCACAGGGCTGTCAGTCATTCCAGTTGAGTTCAACTACAGAGTTGTGGGAGTGAAGCAAAAAAGGAAAGCAAGAAAAAAAGTGAATGCAAGAGGCAGAAAAATATCTGTGGAAAAGTGGAGGGAAAAAAAGAAAAAATTTGCTTCCAAACAAAGCTAATCAAAGTCTTACACAGCAGCTTGCACCGTGTTTAGCCTTGTGGATGAGTGCACCCTGTGTGGGTCTTTGCATTTTAACAAGATCAAATCAGAACCGTGTCAACAAGACAAAAACTTTCAGCTGCTTCAGAATACAAAGTCATCCACAATCAGACATCAGGAGATTGGTGCAACATTTTTCTTATGTAGGTCCATGAGCTGTGATTTCCATAGCAGTAAAGCCGTATGTCTTTAGGCAAGTTTATCTCGGTTAATGATTTCATCAAGCACACTTAGGTCGTGCCAGCTGCTTACATCCATCCATTTTTAACGCCTGCTTCATCCTGTTCAGGGTCACTGGGACAACTGGAGCCAATACCAGCTGGAATTATCCTGGACGAGTTGGCGGTTCATCAGGGAAAACCATGCCCACTCACTCCTGCGGACAAACGAGAATAAATAATTAACTCTGCTTTCATGTCTCTGGGATGTTGGAGGAAGGCCCTTGCTAGGATTCAGACCATTGTGTGGCAATGCTTACCATCGCACCACAGCACATGTACTCCCTCGCTACCAACATAAAAAAATAACAAATTGAGTTTCTTTTCCTCTGTTTCTCTCTCCACGCTTTCCGCCAGTTCCAAAAACAGTTCTAACTATGAGTTTGAAAGATTTTTTTTGGTATGGAGGGGTTTAAAAACAATGCCGTAGGGTGAGAGGCTCATTGTACTTACTGATCACGTCTCTAATGAAAGAGAAGGGTTCACAAACCTGACTCGACTCATTGCTCTTCTCTCAGATGATGCTCTGGTTCTACATCATTAACCATCGAGGCTTCTGGTATCGATCACATCAAGATCCTGAAATATTCACCGCGTTTTGATGATAACAAAAATACATGGGGGAATGAGGTTTCTATACCTGAACTTCTGTGAAGGCTGTGTGGAGAGGTAAAAAATTAGAGTGATTCACATTCAGAAAAAAAAAAGTCTGTGCATCAATATTGTTGGATTTTGTTAATTCAAGCATTCAAATATTCTTTTCATGCGACTTTTGGTAATCGAAATCTCCTTAATTAACTTATCTGGCCCATATCTAATGTCAGAACTACTTTCATGCACATTAGAGAGCCTTTAAAAGAATCATCAGATCAAAACTCTATTTGCTATAATAAATGAAAGATCATTCAAAGCAAACCTTATCTTGCTGGCAGAAAATTTAACAAGTAAAAAGCAATGTCGTTTTTCTCATTGGTAGATGGTAAAATGCTGGAAAACTAAAAGGGGCTGATTATTTTTAAAGGTAATGGAAAACCGAAATGTATCTCAAAAACTGTGACAAAAATGTCCAAGTGCAATATTAGATAAATGAAACAATATTTATGAGCTTCAAAACAAATTTCAAGGGCTTTGTTTTTCCAATGCTGACTCAAAATGCTAAAGGGAAGGTTCTGGTCAAAGTTCCTTAAATTCTTCCTCATTTACAGACTGTTCATTCCAGAACCAAATTTGATGACAAAACTCTGTCACAATTAAAGTCAATTTTCTTTTTTTTTATTCCCTGGATTTCCAATAAAGAACTAAAGGGAAAGGCTTTAACTGCCAGTTTCTTAACCTAAGGACACTGCTGTAGGTTCAGCTTGTAACCATTAAGACTTAACATTTTGCCTCTTGACAACAACATACCTGTTTTAAGACTTTCCAAATGTACCTTAACTAAAGATGGTTATATTAAACTCATATGAAAACTGTATTTCTGGAAACTGAGTTTCATGGTTAATTAATTTTACAGTATGCAATGGTTATTTTATCTGAAATATCCACTTTAATTATGTCTTAAAATCATATTGACTGCTTACTTATGGTAATATCAGCAACATGTAAATGAGCCAAAGGCAAAACAAATAAGTTCAATGTATCAGGGATTCAATAAACATTACATATGGCATGCATATGAAAGAGCGACCAGAAAAATAATTACAATTTTTGGGGGTTTCATTTTTCATCAATAGCAAAGGAAATGTTATTTAAAATAGCAGTGCGAACTCTTGGTAATCATATTTTTGACTCATTTCTTTATTTTTTAAATGGGCTTGTCTAAACAGTTAGCATGTGGGCTATGTTGCTGCTTACTGACACTAATTAGCCTCACAGTTTACTGCTGAGTTTAGGGGTCATCTGAAATGTCACATTCGTCACTGATTACAATATTTACAGTTTTCAATTTCTGCATTTGTGGGTAAGCCTTTTCTAAAGCAGCTGCCGAAGGGCACAGCCAACAGAGCAGACCTGAACAGCGGACACTAAGACTGACTGGGAGATTTGCATTAACTGATTGGAAACACTCTGGTAAGTTATCGACGATGAGCTGACGGGGCTGCCACGGAAAAGCAAGTTTCTAAAGTCTTAAAAGACAAGCAGGCAGATAGAAAAACTGTAGGAAGATGTAAGAACCAGGGAACAGCTGAATGTCCAGTCGCCAACTGGTGACAGAAAAGAGAAAATGATCTGGCGCAGAGCAAAGACCATTCTGCAGCTTGGTGAGACGATGGAACACAGGTGTGGAGGATAATATCCCCTGAGATTAGAAGGCCCAACCACAACACATCATCACAGGCAGAAAAACAACCCCCCCATAACACTGCATCCGCGTTTCCCCTCTTTTTTTATGTTGGCCATATTGCAAACATTTATGCCAAGGTTCGATTGCCTCTACAAACTGGTGTTTGGTCACTTTGACACAACAGAATTATATTGTTTGCATAAAAAATGCACCCTCTGGTTTTTTGTTTGTTTCTGTACAGAGCCACACCGATTAATATCTTCAGTCTCCTTAGCAGTCAATCAGGAACATTAACAGTTTGTTTTGTTAAAGGCCTGTTTTGTGTTTGTGCAGTGATTGATCACAGGCAGAGAGGGGACAGCAGAGTTGGGACAGACTACTGATATAAATCACATCTGATAGAGGGCACATAGATAATTGGTTGTCTGGCCCTATAGTCACGCGAAACAGGCCACTATCTTCCAAAGGGAGATAAACTAGAGGGCAGCGCACAATGATAACATGGTTGACTGTCAACGGAGAAGATGCTAAATGACTCCCCTCCCCACCACTGTGTCCCTGTCCCCTTCTCCTGCCCTGTTATTGTTCAAATGGGAAGTGCATAGGTTAAGTGGATTGAAAATCACTCGACGGAATGTTTCTGTATATTCCTTTTGCTGCCCTATTTGTTAAATTATTTCGTGTGGGGGACAGAGGCAAAGTCTGATCAATACAAAGGCATCATCAAGGACTTTGAACAGTGACGCTCCACACTCCCATTTTCCTTCTTGCCCTCTATAACGTTACATTTTGTCCCCCTCATCCTTCGCACTTTTCAGGGGTTGATGCCCACCTCAGCAGTTTTACAGATAAAAGAAATGTCCATCTGACATACATAGAGCCAGCTTTGATTAAATAGTCTGACACTGCGCCAAATGCGTTGCAGTTGCCAAGGAAACCAAACTGACCTTGGGTTGCTCTTTGCAACAAAAGTTGGAGTGAATGAGCCATTAAGGTCAAAGGCAAAACACAGCAAAAGATGTTCATTTAGATAAAAGGTAAAATGTTTCACAAATTAACTTAATATTAATTAAAAAAATAAGATTTGAAAAATACACCTTGACTGGATCTTGACACTTTTGTTTCTCAAGTATCCATCAAATTAAATACTCTTCATTTACTGCAAAGAGCTTAATAGGGTATCAAACACAGCCTTGCAGAAAACAAATTCTCATTTTTCCAGTTTTTTATTCGGCCTCCATGGTGCAGCTTTCCCTTTCAGCGTTGTTGGGTAAATACTCTGATGATTAAAAGCATAGCATTATGGGGTTTTTTTACTTATCATACTTACCACATTCAAATACACGTCATTTATCCAAGATTAAACATTTCCAAAACCTGTGCAGAACAACAACAAAAAAAAGCAACTGAACTTTTGAGCTGGGGTTCGCTTACCTTCTTCTCTAACTCCACCTTATTAGAGATGTCTTTTTAAAAGGGAATGACAAAACAGAGCTTTGCATCACATTCAGAAGTATGTTAAAAGGACCATCAAAGTAGAAGAAAATACTTTTTGCTGTCAAAAAATACAGAGGATTTTCAACACAACAAAGTGGAAAGTGGTTATGCCAGATCCATCACCTCAAAGTCATACAAGAAATTACCATGAGTGCAAAGCTTATGCAGTCATTTGTATGATATTTCTTGTATGTCAAATACTTGTGTTTTTGACACATTGAGACATAGCCAGACACACCTTCAATAAATCAAGGATCAAGTAATTACTTTCCATTTTTTTAACATTCTGTTAAAGCTTCAGTGCTGCAGCATTGAAACAAGCACAGGAAAACAGATGCGGCTGACTTCTTTTTACATGTGAGATTCCTCTCTCCCCCTCTAAGGAGTCCTTTGTGCAGCTGAGCTTTTTGTTACTCCTTGGGCTTTTGACTAGGCCTCCTGCTCTTCTCTGCCAAATCTGGAACTTCACCGCAGGGTTCTCAGGTGTGGTGAGGCTCACCTGCTGCTGAGCGTGCCCATTTTATCCTGTGGGTTTACAGCAAAAAAAAAAAAAAAACAAAAAAAACCACTCCAATTCAGGCAGAAGTGTTTGCTCACAATTAGGCGCCACATTTCCATGCACTGACCTCCTGGCATCCCACAGCACACGCATTTACTATGCTACCAATTGTTCCAGCACAAGTGTCAAAACATGTTCTTTTGGGCTCTGATATTAATACAGTCATATTTGGAAATAAACACCCTAAACACACTCTCAAGCTCACACCGCCAGCCACATGGGAGAACAGAACATGAATTCATCTGCATTCATATAAGTAAATATTTCTTTGTTTGTGAGAGGTAATGTATTGTTGATGGACTCTCATTTTCAGACTCTTCTGCCAGCTTTAGTTGTTGTTTGTTATCGCGGAGGGAAGGCAGCCCTGGTTATTGTCATTCATGTCACACCGTGCCTCTGTGTGCGTCTCCTAATTGGTGGGGTTTTCATCTTATTTTCTTTGGGTGAAACAATTCAGCAGATGTACATTCATTTGCGATGAGGAGATTGCTTCCACTGCCATCATGGTCCATCCCTTGCACCGGATCAAAAGAAACAAGCACTGTGTCCTCCACAGGTAATAGGCTCATGTTTGTGTTTATGTTGCTTACTCAACTTGTCAGGTCTGTTGATTTTATTGGTGGCTAAACAAAACAAGGTGGGTTTCAGACTATTTTTGCCTACAGAAATTAGAACTTCTGGGTTTTGCTTGTATGCTTCCTGCTGATGTTTGGACAGGTTTTCTTTCTGCTTAAAGCAGTGCAGCATTTGCTGCAAACAATGCATTACTTCAAATGTAGACAGGCACTCAGTGTAGTATGTGCATTTTTTTAGTTGGCCGAACATTTTCTACATTAATAAGTATAAGCCTTTTGGTTAAGCATAAGATTTAACATCATAGTTTCATTTTTCCGTGTGTCTTTATGTGTGCCCCTCTATCAACACAAATAAACATGTGGGTAGATCTCATCCTCCGGGTAATATTGATTTCACCCAGGTTAGTCTTCGCATGAATAATCAACCCAGCTACAACAGCCCTTTCTGATCAATATCTATTTCGACAGCAAGACTCCTGAGCAACAATTCATAATAAATGGAAAGTCACGATATATACATCTGACCTCTTCGTTATGACAATGCCCATCTGAACATGATCATAACAATAGTCAAAAATCGATCTGGGCTGAGTTCATGCAGAGGTATTCCCGTTATACCAATTAACTGAGTTAAGGTAACAGCCTCTTTATTGTATTTTTATTATCAAGAGAACCTGAAATCTATGTCAATAGCAGAAATGCTGAAATGAGCAAAAACATTGCACAACCTTAGCTGTCCCTCAAGGTGCAGTTTCACCCTCAGCCAAACATAATGGTCACACTGAGGTTAATCATAAAATGATGCACCATGTCCAGTGATGGGTGTGTTTGCACGTTTATGTGTGTGTGTGTGGATGTGTGCATTCACCAGCAAGCACTTTTTCTGGGACTCATCTGTCAACAAGCCTGTCAGCCTGAAGCATTGTCCTTTTCTAGGTCTTCCACACCAGTGTTTTATAAAAGTTTCTCAGAATTTCATCATCACTGTTAGCAGGTCTTAGTCATTGGAAATGAAGAGAACTGCATGGATGTGTGCACTCTTTTAAAGGGGGCTAAATTTCAGTGAAAAAGTAATATGCTTGTTAGCGAACACTGTGGTTTTGTCTGTCTCATTTTCAGCAAAGCTTTAGTCATTGGACAAAATGCCTTATTTTGATGAAAAAGAAGATCCATTCTTTGCCCTCCTTTTGCACAATAGAGACAAATCATTACATCACTTCCACCATGCCTGACAGTGCCATGATGTATTTTTGATTGGGAGCAATGTTCTAGAGCTCAGTGTGATTCATCCTGATGCAACTTTGCCAACCTAAGTCATGTCACCGGGATATTTTTAAAGAATTACTTCTTTTGTCATCCACTCTGAGCAAACACTTTTAATTGCATGTTTTCTAAGCTTCACAGTTTTCCAATTTAATTTTTTAAAATCTGACCATTTAGTTTATCAAACTTGGTTTATATACATATATAAATATATATATGGGTGTATTTTTTGGGTTTTATTGGGCAACTTACTTTACTGTAAAATTCAAAGAAAGTTAGTGAAAGTGTTGGATGTTTTCCACTTACAAACAATCTTTCTCACTGCAGAATAATGGGCTCCAGATTGCTTGAGGATGGCCTTATAACCCTTCCCAGATGGATGAGCAGCAACAGACACTTCTGAACGATTGCTGCTGATGTCCTCCATCCTTTGCATGTTATGAACACACTTTAATGCTACAAATCAGCAAACTGCTGATTCTCTTATTTAGCCTTTGTTATCATGTAAACAAAAAGCGATAATGTCTTATTTTTGTCTAAAGCAATGTCTATCTATTTTTTTTCTAACAAGGACCCTTTTTAATTATTACTCAATGTAAAAACAGCAATTGATAACAAGGCAAATCTTCTGTTCTCCATGTCCATTTAAAGTTTTTAAAATGTAATGAAAATAATTGATTAATAACATTGAGCTAGCCAAATGTTTACTCCTTTTTTTACAGCTGTGGTTTTGATGTTTTGGTATTACAAAAAAAAAAAAAAAAACAGTGTAATTAGTAATGGCCCTAATGCATTTAAATATATCCGGAGGCTGGTTTGCACTGTGTACACAGTGGTTCATGAGCGTCATTGACGTCATTGAGCGATCATTAAAATTCATTGTGAGAAAATTGGACAATAGCTACAATACCTTGAAACAATTTAGTAGTAATCAATTAAAGACAAGGAGCACTTTTAGAAAAACTTTCCAAGTTATTTCCCTTGCTGCTCCTCATGCGTATGTGTCCTATCCCAATCCACTCAAGGTATTTAATACGTTCTTGCATTTAAATACTTGTTGTAGTTGTAGTACTGCATTTAGGACCTCTTAGTTTAGGCAGTAAGAGGGAGTTAAGTTAATGATAGTCTGATCTAAGTCCCATGGAAGCTTCTTCTGTAATGACAGATTTGAAGTCAGAATGGATTTAGATGGAGCTGAGCTGCCTGTCTTAATAGGTTTCACCTCAGAAAACATATAGTATTAGGTGTACTCCTAACCTACAGTTCATAGAGTATCCGTTCTATTACACCTAATGAACATATCCACAGCATGTGAGAGGACCATGTTCTCCATTTTTGCAATAAAAACAAAAAGACCTACTCCAAAAAAGTGTTGTTTTTTTTACATGTTCTTGTGGCATTTTTTGCATGATGGAGGACACATATAAAGACAACCGTAATTTTGCATTTCCCAGTATTTGTTTATTCAAATCGTTTTGAATCATGAGCAGAAGTGAAATGACGATGGAAAAAGCCTGTAGGTGTGACGTTGAAGCAACTATGGCAAGCCAAAAGCTCACTGCTCCGCTCCATCCTGACGCATGCGCTTATTTATGTCAACTCTTTCTTTGACAGTACAGTTCCCACAGGGTATTAATGAGGCATTTACATAGTACGTTTTTGAACCGATTAGGTATTTACAGGGTTAAAAGGGAGTGATATCCCATCTATCAACAACAAGATCCATGTATGCATTCATTGTCCTCTTGTAAACTGGCATCTGTATCAAAACTGTACGGATGGATAGCTACAATATCTCTCGCCATATTCATTGCACCGGTAATGTTAGTTTGGGGTAGTGAAGGGTTTGGCTGTAATATCCTTATTTAATTTTTAAACCCTTCTAAACTCTGATTACTAACAAGGCTCCATTTGTTTTTTGTCTATAAGATAAAGAGTAAAGTTGTGGAGGCAGTAGCGGTTTTAGGCACTGGCAAAATAGGCAATTGCCCGTGGTGCTAATTTAAAGGGGGTCGCCATACCTGTGCTTTGAAGAAAAAAAAATTGCGCCTACATCGGTTTTCTATTATCTGTTACTTCACAGACGGCCTGGAACGACCTGAAACCTGTATATTGGCGCCCCTGCAGTTGCGTGCACTCCTCTTTGAGAAGGAGCAGCCAATGTGTGTGAAGGAAAAGAGGAGGGGAGGAGGGCACAGGCAGCGAGGTGAGCACAGAGCGTAGCCCCAATTGCGTAATACCTGGATCATCGCGTGCTGTTGGATTACGCAGCTCATGCTAATAATGTCATTCTTTATTAACCATTGTAGACGTTTTTATGGCGTGTCTTTATTTTGCATGTAAAATGTATTTTTGACGACTGCCAGCTGATTAGTTGGTGTTATTTGACATAAAGACAGCAGGTAATGCAGGCAGTAAGGCAGCTGCGCTTTATGAGCTCATAAATAAACAATAGATCATTTGTTTATAAAACTATTGAGGTTTTTGGAGGATTTTTACTGTTGGTGTTGCACAAAATTAGGAAAATGTCAAATATTTTTGGAGTAATCCCACTGATTAGTTGCATAATTTAGTTTTTAATGTTTTATAAGACCTAAAAATGATATTCACAATACCAGGTTTAAAAATCCGTCTGATAAATTTCACAAAGACATACACAGGACATCACACATCAAGCAGAAATGAACTTATTGCTAAAATGATGCCAAGGAGTTCAGCTCTAAAAAAACTGACAAAAGAGCAAAGAAAATGAAATTATTTATTTGTTATTATTATTTCCATGCTTTGTTTGTTTTGTTCTGCAGCATGTTCATGTTTGTATAATTTTGACAGAATGTATTTTTATGGATAGCAAAATATTATATGTTATTTAAGGTTTAACTTGATTTATTCTGGAATAATATTTCTGTCTGTCTCCATTCATATTTATGTTCAAAAAGTTAAGTTTTAAAGGTTTAAAATGTTTAAAAGTTTATAAAAGTGTATTCGGTAAATGTTTATCTTGTTCAGCCCGCAACCTAAAGCATGTTTTGGTTTTTTGGGCGCCTTTTCAACTAAGTTTGACACCCCTTGTAATACAAGTTTATAAAATTCATGCATTTTTCGTGTAAAATTTCCAAATCAAGATAGGGAACACAAAATTGTATGTGTGAAGGGGAGGGGGGGTACTCGCCCGTGGAGTAAGTTATGTATTTGTATATTTACACTCTAAAGATGCTGTTTGTTAAATTAATAAATTGTAAAAGGGTCAACATATCATAAAGCTTCAGTTTCTCAAGCCACTAAATGCCAAACAAGGGTTCAATGGCAGAGTAAAGTGTTTGAGGCTGGCAGAAAAGGTTTTGTGATTTTTTTTTATGGACACACACTCAGATCTGCTGCACAAATGCATGTTCCATAAAAACGTTGCACCATTTAAAATGGTAAGCTACAGCCTTTCCAACAGTATACAATATAATGAGTTCTGTCTATTAAATTATCTCTTTACTTTTTTTTTGCTACATTTGGATGATGCATTGTACAGACAGAGATCAAATGAGTTTCAGGAGTTATACTGAATTGGTGTATGGATGCTAAACAGGTCTTACACATTCATTACCTGTTTCATTTCAGAAATACGAACATTGTGTCCTGGTCTTGCATCATTGCAGTTTAACATATAATTAGTTCATAAAAAGGCTTTAATTTTCATATTGACAGCAGTGTTGCGTTTTCATGACACGTAGGACAGGTTAAAAAAATGAAATGATTCATTGTGCAAATAAATAAATAAATAAATCTGCATGTAGAAGATATATTTCAAATTAAGAGTGAAAATGGTGAAAAGAGAGCGAGTTGCATTTGCATAAACCCAGGGCAATTCCCAAATGCAGTGCTCTTTGTTCAAACAGAGTATAATTTTACAAAATAACAACACATTGTAATTCTACTCAAATAACTTCTTCTCAGAAATTATTTGTTGTTTTTGTTGTTTGCCCTCTCCAGTTTCCCCAGCGGTCACTCTCCATCACGCTAAAGACATATTGAGGAGAGTACAGCCACACACATAATCTGCTTCAAGTTAATTATTTTTTTTGTTCTATTTGACTAATTATTACTAAAAAAAAAAAAAACCTCTGAGAGAGCTAAAGGTTATGACGCAGTATTAAGGTTTAATAATACACTACATTTGCGCTCTGTGTCCTGCATTGTGACAGTGCTTCAAATATGGGGAAACAATTCTCTTGTGATACTTGTCTATTCTGCAGTAAATTGACCTGCCCTTTCCTAAAAGAGCATAGCAATATAACAACAATAAGTCATAACTTATTTACTAAAGCAGACTGTGTTTTTCAACTGACAAGCAATTGTTAAGTATTTAAAGAGGCTATCATGTTTGGAAAAAAATAGGAAAATATGTCAAACTGTCCAAATAATTTCTCTGCACTGAAAATCCTCCTCAATCCAGCTGATGTGCTGAATCACTTCTGAAGTAGGCGGCATAAAAGAGAAATATCTCCTTCTGGTACTGCTCACAAGAACCTCAAGTGAAGTGTTTGTGTTGGGGGGATTTGACTCTGCTCTTTTGACAGGTTTAAACCCAGCCATCCAATCTTAATCCTATGGGCAAAATACTCTCTTGCAACAAATTCAGTCATCAGCTTTCAACCTCTGACACTGCTGGGTAACAAAAAAAAACTTTTTATCACATCACCATTGTGCTATGCTTCACGATCTGCATAATGCAGACTCACACTCCTAAATGTGCAGTTCTGGCCTGTATAACAGTTATTTTGCATTTTGTGGACATTATATTCTTTCAGAAATTGAACATTTGTTCAAAATGTGAAATTCAAAGTAGCAGCTCTTCCCAAATATCAGAGTTCAGTGTGTGAGCTTGCTGGTTATTTGGGAAAAACAACAAATAAATAAAAGATTAGATACAAAAACATGATGTGTGGGTTAAAGTTATTACCAATGTCTAATAAGCTTTAAAGAGATGACTCTGTGCCACGGAGATGTGTTGCACTGCATGAGGCAAATGGTGATCACACAAGATACTGACCGGTTTTCTGAGTCCCCGACCCCCCAATAAAACAAAACAGCACATTTCAGAGTGGCCTTGTATTGTTGCCAGTCTGAGGCACACCTCTGCAATTATCATGCTGTCAGCATCAGCATCTTGGCATGGCACACCTGTAAGGTGGGTTAGATTTTCTCAATAAAGGAGACATGCTCACCATCAGCGATTTAGACAGATTTGTGTACTACATTTGAGAGAAATGGTTATTTTGTGCATGTAGAAAAGGTTTCAGATCTTTGAGTTCTTCTCATGACAAATGGAAGCAAAACCAGAAGTGTTGTACTTATATTATTGCTTAGTATAGGTTTGAAAATATTTGATAATTTTCATTTTATGATTTGCGTTATTTTGCTGGAATTAAATCCCAAAATACATCATGAAAATTATTTAAAAATTCTACCTAATATTTGATGTTGGAATATTAAGAGTGTAATTTTTTTAGAACGCATATCTCCCGTACAGCTATAGGTTTTCTCCTGATTTGCCTTTTGTTGAATATGCTTTCACTGATAGAATGTCTATTTATGTCTGATTTTGTCTGTGGTTGACTTCTGAGATGTGGTTTTATCAATGACTTTTTCTAATTCTCTTCCTTATGTTTCAGCACTTTGTGTCAGCTGTGTTCAAATAAAAGTTTGAGTTTGTGAAGGAATGTGTGTAAACAGAACCTCTGATCCCATCAGTATTCTCAGACGACAATATTTCAAACAAGTGCTGTCCAATAGATAAAACATGACCACATCTTTGATGAACAGCGTATTTCACTGTAGTAAATATACATTTTTAGCATGTTAGACTGATGAATTTATGGTCAGTGTACAGCCTCAGTTTTTATATTCATTTTATTCTTCTTTTCCCTTTAGGGATCACCACAGCAAATCAGCTCCGTAACTGACAGACTGACTGTATAACCAACCATGACAAATGTAAATCTTTAGGGAGCGTTGGATGATGAAATAATTTTAGTACAATGCAGAAGTTGTAAATCGTAATACCATTTTTTTTTACCAAAAAAACTTAATACATATAAAGTAAAAAAAAAAAAACATAGTCACAGTGGCCACATAAGATACTCAGGATTGAGAAATACACCTGGGGTATTTTGTGTTGTGCTCTCACTGTGGGAGTAAAAGTTGCCCTACCCTCTTGACCACAAAAATCTATCATCTCCTTTCAAAGGTTACAAATGTTTTCCTGACCTTCCCCTTTAAATAGCCTCATTCCAAGGCCCAATTTTAAGATCTTTCAGGATGTTTTCCAGTACCTTTCTAAGACCCCAAGCAGGCCAGTTACTCTGAACTGCTGTTAAGATCATAAGCCGAAACCATAGTAAAAAAAAAAAAATAATCCCTTTACCATATCAGTGTATCCTTGGGAAAGGGATGAGTTCCAGTCCCTTGTATCCTTGGGGAAGGGAACTCATCCCTTTCCCAAGGATACAGGGACATGACCCTGGGTTGGGTTTGGGGCTTGCAAGCAAGGACCTGGTGGCCAAGGCTCCTCCTGTAGGCCACAGTCAGGCTTAGTCCGAAAGGACGACATGGAATCAGTCCCGTGTAGGCCAACCACCTGCAGCTCATCATGGGCCTGTGCAATATGGTTTGGATAGCAGTTGGAGGTCAGTTTTGAAGGCAAGTGTCCACGGTAGGTAGTATTCAAAGGCAAGTGCCTCAGTGACCCTATCCCTGGTCATTTCTAGATGGTGAATACAGTACAAAATAGGGGTTTCATTGGACAGCATTTACTGCTGGTAGTTAGTCTTTTACCACACTGTTGTGCAAGTGAATTTGCTTTTAAACATCAAATATTTCCTAATGTGTGAAACAGAACTGAACGTAACAGACGTCTGACCTGGACAACAGAAGGTTAGCAAAGGTAACAGGTTTGGAAAAAACGAATCCGCTTTTGTAGAAGAAGACAGTAAATGGTCATTTAATTTACTTACTTTTCAGCATTTTTGTCAACCAAAGTACCAATAATTATTTGCATAATTCTCCTAAACAAATATGTCACCTGTCACAAGCAAAACAAATTGCAGTAGTTAGCTGTTTAATAAAAACTGTACCGTTGTTATATTTATGTTAATCGTGTGAATCTGTTGACATGGAGTTGGGTAAGAAGACCTTGTCGTTTATGACTATATCATTTTGTTTTCAACATTGTTTTGGATGTGAAACAAAGTTTGAGCATTTATTACAATCCAGGCCTGGGATGCACATTCTTCTAATCTTCACATGAGTCTTTGATTCCCATAAAAAATGAACAATTCCACCTTTGCCTTTTTATCTCTGCTTGAGCTCAAATCTATTGAAATAAACTGCAATTAGCTGTTGCCTCCACCTCCTGGTGGTGCATTCATCTGATGACATTGCCAAGAAACACAATATATCTTTTTTTTGTTTTGTTTTGTTTTACTTGTACCACCAGCTGAGCAAACAGACATGACCTGAAGGCCTTTTGTGTTGGACACATGTCAATATTACAATAGGGATTATAAATATTCGGACACACAAGGTACATATTTGTATAGACCCCATTTTAGAAGCTTTTTTTTTTAAGATAAACTTTATTTTTAATTATATTTGAATATTTTTTTCTTGTTGGACCAGGAAATAGAAAAAGAGTTGAGTGAAAAGAGGAGTGGGATGTTAAATGTGGGGGATACGGGTATAAAAGAAAGGGGAGAGGAAAAATAAAAAGGTGGGTTGAAGAGGTTAGAGGATGATTAAGAAGTAACAGGGAGCAGAGTTACAAAAAAAGGACACGTTTCCACCAAAGACAAGGCAGGAGTGGTATCCAGGGTCCCCTAGACAACTATGCGGAAACGCAGATAAAGGGAAACCACCACCTGGCTACCTAATGCCAGTTACCCTGACCAGGGCAAGAAAGACAGCCACAGTCCTTCTGGACCGCCAGAGAGCAAGAAGGCGCAGGAGCATGAAGAGCCCAAGCCCAGCCAGAGAGCAGTACTCCCGCTTTGCCTGGAGCCTAGTACAAGGCCCATCTACCAGAGAGCCCTCTCCCCCACTACCCAACACCCAGTATTTCTGAGCATCCTCCCACCCCAACCCCAGGCACAAACCAGGGCCCCAAGTGAGACCTGCCTCAAGCTCCCAGCAACCACCCACCCACCCTGCAAAGAGTCCAAGAGTGAGGAGGACATCCAAGAATAGTGGGTATCCATAACGAGCGTGGTCAACATGGGACGATCAGTCTCTCTCTCAGTTGGGAATTTTATTTTCATTATCAATTTTCTTTCCATTTTAAAGACTTGTGGAGTCTATCTTAGAGTGCCCAGTATTAGTGAGTTGTAATTTTTTTTTTTAATTTCACACATTAAAGCTATGTCGTCTTACACCATTAGATAATGTATCTGCAGTGAATTATTGCAAAGCAATGATTACAAAGAGCCCAGAGTTTTTGACATGAAGCTCAATATGTGCTTTGATTTACTAGTTAATCAGAATTCATACAGCAATCCTTAAAGGGAGGCTATAGATGGATGACTCACTACTGCAGTGTTTGAAAAGGAACCATACTACAGTCATCGTTGTTTTTTTAGTATTTCTGGCTAACTTTTTTTGCTTTTTGAAACTACTAAAAACAATTTTTATCTTTTTCGACTGGAAATCATGCAGATGTAGAAATTTCTAATAATGCTTCTATCTTATAATTTAAGTTCTATACCTTGTCACATTAATAAAATGGGTTTAATGTTATAACTTTGAAAAACAATGAATTCCAACTGATATATAAACAGGTCTGATGCTTTCTGAATAAGTATATAAACTGTCTGCAACTACATAAATCAAAATCTTGCCTTTTGTGGTAAAAAATGTAAATTATTTAGAAATTGACAGAATCTTCCTCATTTGAAATTACGATGTATCTTGATCTTCCCAGTACATTAGAATAATCTGATTAAGTCCATACCTGCATTATGACTCTTTAACTCTGAAGTGTCCACATGCATGAACATCACATTTTGGGTTGCATTACCACAGATGTTAATTCTGCTTAACTAAGGGCCCAGTGACTATGTGTGTAAAGGGTTACTTCAAATATTAGCTCAGGTCGTAAGAGGTTAAAGAAATGCAGCACATCTGGATTTTTTTTTCTTAACAAAATAGAGGATGCAGGCTTTGCGGATGATAATGGTCCTGCATGTCTGACTACCATTTCCAGGTCTGTCTTTACATTGGTGGTTTAATATTCTTGAGATGATGTTTGGTTCCAATAGGGGACATATCCCCTAGAAAACCAGACCTTCTGCTGCTCTCTCTATCTGCATGTATTTTTAACAGGCGCCTCTCTAATTCACTTTTAGAAATATGTAAGCTTCCATCCCTGTCCATGTTGAAAAGGCTCCTTAAAAATGTAAAACATATTAAGATCTTATATATTCACTCGCTCATATTTCATTTCTGTGTCGTTAATTTTTCTTTACATAAACAACTTAGTGTCTACTGTTTTAAACCCTCAATAACAATTACTTGATTACTTATTAAGTTGTACCTTTTTTCTTGGGTGAACACGGCATTTCTTGGAAGACATCTTGCCCCACAGCAATGTGCGTTCAAGTGACCACTTTCATGGAAAGGTCTATGTAAACGCCTGTATATGCAGGTTTCAGGCTTCTGCATTCATAATTCTCACCTTCTTCATGTGTCGTCATGCAAGTTACAAACAGGCATCCATTGAATACACATTGATATTAAAATGTGAACTTTAATCAATCAGAGACTGGGATATTGTAGTGACGTATGGGCGGTGCCCCCTTTTCATTCACAGACGTGGCCACCGTTTTGATTGATCATGAAGGAGCGATTAATAAATGCGTTTTGGGACCGGCTGAAACTTTATCACACCAAATCTTTCATTTATCAGACTAAAGCTGTAAAACAGAGGTCTGGAGCAAGTCTTGTGAGATTTTCACCACTTGGACATTTCACACCAGCCTCTTCCAACTATAGGTGTAGGTAGAGGCGCTAGTATCAGTTAGCAAAAGTCCAGTGTGAACGCCATATGCTTAACACGCGTTCAGGAATGCACTTTAGGCCGTTTCTGAACGGGCGTCACATGCCCGCTGTGAACGTTTAGTTGTAGCATTACACCCATTGGCACCATCTCCAGGCTATAACTTGGTCTAGGTCACTAGTTTTTCACTGTCTTATAATTGCACTAAACAGTAATAACTATAATTAATATTACGAGATACATTAAGTGGTGCAAAAAAAGCAAAAAATTATTTTGAAATTCTGTAGTGTCAGGTTTATGTTTTTGTCTGCAATACTTCAAAGAGATTCATCATGAAATTACATCCAAGCTTTACCATAATAAAAATGTAAAGTTTTTAAAAAAATTAGGAGATAAAGCTAGTTTTACGTCCTCAGCTGGGAATAGTTCTCCTTAGCATTCTCTTTTCAGTCATAATTGTACTTTTTTATATTGGAAGACTTTGAATGAAGTTGAAATGTAAGTTGAGCCCTAAATCCTTCTAATTTTCGGTTTCTGTTACAGAAACTGTGGAGTATAAATACTTAATGGAACAATGCTCTAAAAAAATAGACAGGAGGGGGGGAAAAACTTCTACTGGAACAAAAGTATATCCACAGACTTTCTTCAGGAAGTGTTGTTAACATTGTAAGAATTCACACGCCAGGGAATAAGATGAAATCTGGTGTTTTTCTTCCCAGTGTTCCTTAATAGGTCTCCTGGGCCCCCTTTCCAATATGTGGCAAGAGGAAAATAAAAACATTGATAATTTCTAAGTTATGCATGGCCAGGGGATTAAGACATTGGCCCAACTCTCCGATGTTTTCTTTCTGTTTCTACTTATTTCCAAAACATTTTTTTTTCTGTGCAGAATGCTCCCCTCTGACTTAGATATGTTATCTAGTTTATTAGCTTTAATATAAAAATTAACATAGCTCATAAAGAATCCCATTAATGGTATTAAAAATGCAGGTAATTATCTTTGTAAATATTTTTTTTAATGTGTGGAAATCATAAAATTGTCTTAATGATAAATGTTTTTTTTTTTTTTTTCCTGAACGAGTTGGGAGTGAATGTTAATTTTATTTGAAAAATAAATACATAATAAGGATTGTTTTTAAAGGTATTGTCACACAAAGCAGCCAGTGTGACCAGTGTGGGTTTCTTCTTTGAACAAAAGGTATCTGCTAAATGAATACATATAAATCCTAAAAAAATACATAAATATTACAGCACATTTAATTGAAATATCTGTACATTTTAACCACAATGATTTATAGTGGGCTAAATGTTTGAATCTATGATATGTATTGTAAGATAACGGAGCATTTATAGTCTATGGGTCTTGCAGCCTCCTACCTCTTATCTGGTTGCAGCAAGAGCAACCTTTACCCCCTGAGACCCTAAAAGAGGTAAAGTTGCCATAGAAAACACACATATTGATACATTTTTGTGAAGTATTTATGAACTATGTAAAAATAAATAATAAATGCAAAATTCTAAATTGCTTATATAAGTTGTCTATAATTTTCTACAATTTATGCCATTAAGTACTGAGCCCTCCAGGTGCCAGTGGTTAAAAAGAAAATCTGATAAACAGACAGATAAGTGCACGGATTTCTTAACTGTGCATGGGGATTGCTTAAACCATTGCACTGTGATCTATCCAGACCAATAACTATCTTCCACGTCATAGGACCAACCTTCAGCCGATTAAATAGTGTGACCTTTTATCATTGTTAATGTTATCACTAAGTGCATGTTCGCATGTAGTATTTTTAATCCGTGCACCCAGTGCTTTTTTTAGGCAAAACTGACCCGAAAGATGGGTTAGGATTAAGTTAATACTAGTTAACAACATTTAGCCGTGGATAAACTAAAACTGGAAGAACAATCAGCCTTTATTTTTTCTGGACCAGACTGGTCTAGAAAAAATATTGATTGTTTGCACGGTTTTTTGGACTGTTTATTCAAAAGCCGCCTCCATCTGTCCCAAAGACTGTCCTCTGTCTGGAGATACAAATCTCCCAGGAGACACGGTTCTTCTGAGTCCGGCAGCCCGCTCGCGCAGAACAGGCAACGGACCACCGTCCGAAGATTCATGCAGTACAGTATGCGAGTACAACTGATTAATCACGGTTTACTAATCTGTGCGCACGGTTAAATAATCCGGTATAGTATTCATGGTTTCAGTCATACGAAACTCTTGCAGTAGAATACATTTATTTTCACATACTTAATTTACATCTTATTTGCATTCACAAACTTTGATTGGCATAAGGCTCCGTACAATTCCATGAGATAACTTCCATAAACTTTAGGGTAAAAACCCCCGAACGGAGCCCACAGGTGGAAGCCGGGGAGGAGGGTGGGGCGACGAAGCGGCGCTGCGGTAAGAAAGAAAATGAACGCTGCACACCTGGACTTAAATAGGAAGCTGAACAGGTGAGTTAATTAACTACCGCCCTAGGGGGGGAAAGAGACTGCCGAGTTCCGGTGCCTGAAAGTGCGAATATCATTCGCTGTTTTCAGTCATACGAAACTCTTGCAGTAGAATACATTTATTTTCACATACTTAATTTACATCTTATTTGCATTCACAAACTTTGATTGGCATAAGGCTCCGTACAATTCCATGAGATAACTTCCATAAACTTTAGGGTAAAAACCCCCAAAACCAAAAATCATCAAGAAGAAAGAAGAAGAAAGAATGTAAATGTATAATCAGTGTGTCATAAGATGAGGTGTGTTTTGGCGGCATTCCATTTTCATTTCATTTCATTCCATTTCCAAGTAAGACTGCTATGTGTGACCCGGCACCTTTGACCGTTGGGCCGCCCCCTTCTTTCCATTTCTTTAATCCGAGTTCAGCGCTACAAAGGGGACATACTATCTAATGGATCTGCTATGTGTGACCCGGCACCTTTGACCGTTGGGCCGCCCCCATTCGAGTACAGCGCCTCGAAGGGGACACACTATCTAATGGATCTGCTATGTGTGACCCGGCACCTTTGACCGTTGGGCCGCCCCCATTCGAGTACAGCGCCTCGAAGGGGACACACTATATAATGGATCTGCTATGTGTGACCCGGCACCTTTGACCGTTGGGCCGCCCCCATTCGAGTACAGCGCCTCGAAGGGGACACACTATCTAGTGGAACTGCTATGTGTGACCCGGCACCTTTGACCGTTGGGCCGCCCCCGTTCGAGTACAGCGCCTCGAAGGGGACACACTATCTAGTGGAACTGCTATGTGTGACCCGGCACCTTTGACCGTTGGGCCGCCCCCGTTCGAGTACAGCGCCTCGAAGGGGACACACTATCTAATGGAACTGCTATGTGTGACCCGGCACCTTTGACCGTAGGGTTGCTCCCGTTCGTGAACCACTAGGGGAACATACTATCTGCAAAGAGACAGAGAGAGAGAGCCAAACAAAGAAAACGAAACGAAACAGGGAGCCAACATAAGAATCACTCATAACTAAATTTTTTAAGAACATAAATCCCCATCCGCAAACGTTATAAGGAACTAATTTGAACCGCCAAGTACAACCCGTATGAAGACACTACCTACATCCATCCAAGCTCCCAAAGCATGCTAAACATGCTTAAGTACCATCCATTATTCGTAGCTTCCATCAAATACTAAGAACGAGCTTAGCGTCATTTCATTTGGTATGCTATTTAAAGGCGCTTAATTAACATCCATTAATTCAAGCTTGCAACGACAGGACTACGAACGAGCTTAACTGCCATAATGTTTCCCCATTTGTCATACCATAATACGAGCTCAGAACATCCATTTATTCGAAGATTTCCATCTAAGTATCAAGAAAATCCTCACTGCCATTCGTCTGAAGCTTATTTGGCGTAATTGAGTTTAGAAACCAAAATTTGAGCTCCATCGCATACTAATAATACACTTAGAACATCCTAATTTTTGAGGCTTCCACCTGGCAATATAATCCAAGAATTTACATTCATTCTACTGCCAACATGATGATTGATTTAAGTCAGAAGTGTCATGGGAACGTAGGGGAGGTCCACCGCCCCATCACTTTCAGTTCAGCAATAGGTATGTTGAGCAGTCATCGTGGCAACACCAGATCAAGGAATGCAGGGGTGTCATCATTCGCCAGAAATGGGGAAGCAGGCCAGAGAGCAGGGACTCGCAGGCTCAGGATGCGATGCATAGATAAAATACAAAACCAGTATTAGTCCCAGCAAAGAACATATATATAAAACCTAGAACTGATTAGTTTATACACTGATTAAGATGAATGGAATAACAAGGTTAAATTTATTAGAAAGTTAAGGAAAGTCCCATTGTGGCTTCATCGCACCATAGAAACCACCCGTATCACAAATTCCAGCAGTGAATTGATAGTGAAATACAGAACCTGCACAATATCTTAACACCAATTTTATATACACCAATTGTAAAGAAGCAACCTTTGACAGTTCCAGAGGGACGCACCTTCAGAAGGTCATCGAGAATTAGGCGATGGGATGGGTAACCAAGGGCCAAGGAGATCGTAGATGAGGAAGGTCCACGTCCCACGTAGCAATGGATTGCAGCTCGGCTGAAATTTGATTCTCATATTTGATATTAGTGGTTCTCAAATAGGTGGACAACAAAACAGACTGCCGAAATTTTAGCCAAGGGCGTCTGGAGATCCATAAGGGATTGTAGGTTTTGGTAGACTGAACCTTAGATTTATAGAGGCGGTGCATAACAAGCCTCTACATGTAGATGCATCTAGCCAAGTGTCATCTGCTTAAGCAGGGCAGATAGAAGACTGGCTTGCGGACACAAGATTTAACTCTTGACCTAAGCTTTAGAGCGTAAAAAATGGAGTTTCTACAGTCAGGGTTAATTTGCTTATGGTGTTATTTAAATACTACCCAAGACAACCGATGAAACACAAGACTATTATCTCACTCTTTAATTAAAAGAGCCTTAATATAAACTCCATGGCTAAATTCTCATAACCACACGATCTTTAAAACCATTAGAGCCGTGGATTCTGGCGGCCGGACGTACACAAACCGCTCTTATAAATCTTTCCCCCCAAAAACTAGAGGGCCCAGCCACAGAAGAACAAGCGGAGGGAGACTGAAGACACGACAAGCATCATCATAACAAGACCTCTAAGCATTGAGAAGGACAGGCTACAAAACGGAAGACGTGAATATCCAGAACAGGAACACGGGGCCCAGGATCAAACTACCCGGAACAAGAGCACAAGATGAATGGATGACCGTGGGACCAAAGCCAGAGCAGAATCAGGTGGGCCGATCATTGAACAAACAGCCCTCAAACAAAGAATGAAACAAAGTACACGCTGCACAAAAGCGAGAGATGGCATAAAGGGAGAGGCATGCACCAATGAACCATCCAGATCCAGAAGAAGAAAACAAATCCGGACGGGCAGAGGACCATACGTCGCAGACAACGCGGTAACCCAGATCAAAAAATGAAAGTAAGCCACAGAGATGCAAAAGACCAGGCATACAGAGGAACATCGACGCAGAGAAAACATCAAAACGCGCAAAACGAAGGGGAGCCCATAGCCTACCCAAGTCCAGTACAGGGCTTGTGATAATACAGTTGATAGCATGAGGACCGCCATGACAGCAGAAAGGTCAACCGATAAACAAATCGAGCGCCGACTGGATGCCGAGAGACTCCTCCGGGAGGCAAAGAGGCAGGACACTGAGAACATCAGTGATAACAGACAGCCCCAGCCACAAATCGCGTCCGGAGTAAAACGTGGAGAAGGCATGGGCAGCCGAAGTAAAAAATAAACCAATCCGTAAGGCGCACGATGAATCAGGCCACTGACGCCAAAAAATGACTACGACGACAGGCGCCAACAGGACCGAAACAAGTTCCAACCATGAACACATCCAAGGGCCACCCACAGTGGCGGCCTAGAATGAACCATACCGTGAGCAGGCGGAGGCGACGAACGAAGATCACCGAGTGAATCAAACAAGCCACAGACGTTGCATAAAAGAGACAAATCAAAAGTAAAAATCCACAGAGGAGAGAGGGGTCCAACAAGAACAAACCAAACGCTGAGTAAACCACCAAATGCACAGCAGCCACGACAGAAACACAAAACAAAGAGCCACCAAAATAATAAAGCCAGCGTTGATTAAAGACAGGCAAAATTCACATTCGGCTCTTAGCTAGGAGGAGCCGAGTCTTAGCCGGATGGCTAAGACAGAGAGACTCAGGAGGAGTTTCTACCCCCAACCATCAGGCTCTTAAACAGTAACTCTACACGTGTACCTTAATTATTTAAGTCTTCAGTCCACATTCACGCACATCAGTTTGCATTCCACATGTAATTCTACAATACACATATTGTACGTATTTCATTGGTACATAGTTTTACGTATGTACATCATGTATATTTAACAGAAATATATGATGTACATTTCTTGTACGGTGTTCCTTAAGTATTGCGCTGTCCACAGAGCGGACCTGGGTTACATTTCACCACTGGCTGTATTTGCTAAATGTAACTCGTATGCAACAAAATAAAAATCCCGAAATCTTGAATCTTAAATAACATACAGCAACAGATAAAACGCCAAAAGCCACAACTAATTCAGCCAGCATGAGAAACCTGTCCAGACGAGGACCACCAGCCCTGAACCACAGGAAAAAACCCCACAACCCCTGAAACAATAACTGGATGCAGAGCCACAAAACATGAAAACGAGTCAGGTAGACCACAATGACAAAGAATTTAAAACTACAACACCCAGAATCCTCAGGGGCGTGACGTCACATACACCCGGAACAATAATAAGGAAACAAACGCATTAGAAAACACAACAGAAAACACGGGAAAAGACCGCCTGGCCGCTCACCGCAATGATACAAACGGCCACAGCAGAGGAGAAAGCCTGGACAGCTCCCGATCTAACGCCGCTGCCAACCGAAACGCCGCGAAACGCTCACCCGCCGCAGCGACGCGACCACGCCGGCGCCGCCACCCGGCCGCTGAAACGCCGCGGAAGGAGAAACAAACGCGGCGAAATGAAAACCCCCACATCAGAAAAAGTGGGAGCACCATCCAAAAGAAGGGGGGAACACACCAAGATGCCAAAAAGAAGGAGAGCGGCGGCATGGAACACCGGGGACGAAGCGGCGCTGCGGTAGGAAAGAAAATGAACGCTGCACACCTGGACTTAAATAGGAAGCTGAACAGGTGAGTTAATTAACTACCGCCCTAGGGGGGGAAAGAGACTGCCGAGTTCCGGTGCCTGAAAGTGCGAATATCATTCGCTGTTTTAATAGATTTTTTTTCTTTTTAACCACTGGCACCTGGAGGGATCCGTAAGTAAGATATGGTGATTGTCAAGATCTAATGCCAGTTTTTTTTTTTTTTTTTCATTATGTTCTGTTTACCTGACCTACACCCACTTCTTTATTTACAGACCCTCCACCCTCCTTTTAAAAAAAAAAAAAAAAAAAAAAAAAAAGAGTATTCATATGGATAGCTTATTTTCCTTGCCAGCGAGCCAAGGAATCGACTATTCTCCCCAAGAAATGAAATTTTAATGAGTCTTATATTGCTCTTTACTAACACAAAGACACAATTCAAGAGGGCTGTCCACAATAAAAAACTGTAACGTCTCATTCATGCTGTAGATAACCGACAATAACCGAATAACTGCTCAATTTACTTTTGTTTGGCCTTGAAACATGACACCAGTCACTAAAAAGATTCTGCTGCTTTTTATTTGCTGGATGTAAAGATGACAATAATGTCAATTCAAAATCAATCCTACCAAAAAGTAACAAACATAAACAAATACTTTCACTTTATGTCTTGATTGCATATTTAGTAATAAGTCCAACAAGAAAAATCAATTTTCTGAAATGATACAGCTTTACTGAGAAATAGAGAACACAGACTGTGAAAAGTTTGATCTTTTTTCCATTCACTTTTATAAAATGGAAACTAAAAGAGGTTGAGGTGGGTTCGAATGCCCAAAGAAAATGAGTAATACCTTGAAAAAAAAACTAGCTTTTTTAAGCTTTATAATATGACTACCTGTTTCAATAAGAATGAATGAATTCTTTTGAATCATTTACAAAGTCAATTGTTTGGCAGGCCTGGCTTTTAGAGTCCAATGTCTTGTCCTTCATTTTTCAATGCGCTCATGAAGCCAGGCAACCATGCTCCTTGTCCTAATACAGTATTATCTACCTTGAATAGAGAAATTATTGCAGCAGTATATATATATATATATATATATATATATATATATATATTTATTTTTAACCTTCTTATAGTAGCAGATGGGACCAAGCTTAGCAGGAAAGAAATAAATTGAAGAGATGGAAAATTATGTTTTCTTAAATGGATCCACAGAAGTCAGTCGTTAGGTGTAGTCGCCTCTCTGCATCATTTTTCTTCTCATCGTTTCAAACATTTACACTACAGTCGAAGAGCTTTACAAAGCTCCATTACAATAGCATCTGTCGAAAACATTGTTTGTATTGTTTTAGTGAACACAAACGCTGTACACTTCAATTTATACAAGTGAAAATGTGCATGCCGGCAAGCATTCTCACATTTATGCATTCTTCTTGCGGTATTGCCACTTACATATACACATGTACACACACGGTTGCACACACACACATCTGTGAGCTGGTGATAACTGCTTAGCAGTGCATGCTCCAACAATTGTCAGACTGCCAGGGCAAAGAAGCCAGGAAAGAAGAGCGGGAGGGGGTGAAGGAGCAAGCTATGAGTGGCACCACGGAGTGGGTACAAGGAGAATTAGACAGGTGCCATGTGGAGTGGTTGGCAGAATGAGGAAAATGTAGATGATGTTAAGAATGTGGCAGGACAGATAACAGCTGAATTGGGAAGAGGAGGGGAAATAGAAAAGACTATAAGATTTGAGCAAATGACAGGAGACCTATGCCGCGTCCTGGAGAAGATGTGGAGCTGGAACGACAAAGGCAAAGAGATATAGGGGGGATGGGAGGTCACAAAGACAAAGCAAGAATATGGAAAAGGGCTGGAGGAAGAATGGACAAAGTGTAAAAAGGAAAAGAGAACAAAACAACCCGGTGAAGGCGAATGATAATGCACTGCACACCTCCACCTCCGTTGGATGCAACACTCCCACTCCTTTCATGGGCTGCAGTCTGTCATCAACACCCATCTCCAAGGACAGCACAGGCATGGCTGTGTCAGTAGCTGAGCAATAAAAGTCATGCACGATATTTGTGAGGAGAGCTGTTCCCTTGTCTTAATTTTACTTAATTTGCCATAACACTTCACCTCATCTCACATTATGTTTGGGAAGAAGAGCAGCAGTGAGAGTGCAGCGGATGTGATAAGTCAAACCGGGACGAAGTGAGAATGAGATGGTGTGGGGCTAAAAAGGAGCCAGTGTGTGCGAGGGACAGACTCAGCAGTTCACCAGCGCCCTCAAGTGGTTGCCACGTCAGGTCCTACCTGACAATGAAGAAAGGATCAAACGTTTTGCAAACCTTTGTGTGGATGTCAACATTTTTCTCATGAGCTTTTTGTCATCTTGAGTTACTAAATATAAACACACAAAGCAGATAACAGCATGTGCAAGTCCACAACAAAATTGTAATATTTTAATTTTTTTTATGCTCTACATCCATAAAGACACACTGTTCTGACTTTGAAATATAGCATAATATAATGTAAAATAATATAATATAATATGGCATTTTTAGCCTATGTGGGTCACTACAGTGTTTGCTGCTCTGCTGTATCCTCATTTGTCCATGTCAACAAGTGACCTGCTTTCCTCCCTCCTACCTTCCCTTTTTCTCCTCTGCTGTGTAAAACCATTTAGCTCTGGATGAGACAACCATTCAGTTTGAGGAAAAAAGATTGCTGCTCAAGTTTAAAATCAATCCCATCGACCTTTGGAAATGTCCATTTCTAATGTGTTACTGTGGCGTGTCCATAAAAGTAAAATTATCTTGCCTCTCATCAGTACTTGAGACAAACAGCAAAGTACCAAATGAAATAATGCAAAATCCACATATATTTAATATTTTTAGTCCAACCGCTCAACATTATTCTTTTTAGAACACACTAAATAAATGTCTGGTGCAAATGTTGATGTACCTTGAATGACTCCACAATAAACCGTACATTTTTTTTATTGCCTTAAACCGATGACTTGCACTGAATGCAGTCTGCCAAGGATATATATTTGGAGTAGTGTCTGCTAAAAGCCAGCCTTAAGCACATCTCCACATGCTCATTTGTCACGATGGAATGGTATTTGGACCTAACAATCTTCATGTAGGGAAAGGCTAGCTCACATAAATAAGTGAAGTTAAATAGTGCAGTCAAGATGGTACCACATTTCCTTACATCGGGGTTCTTTTTCTTAGTAACTTCTTAAACTATTCATTAGGAATGGACAGCAGGTGAATGCTAGTTTGAAATTTCAAAAGCAGATTCTTCATCCTATACAAGCCTGGGTGAGGCAGTGTTGTGCTTTTCGAAGTGAGTGAATCAACCTCAGCATCATCCATAAGGTCCAACTCCCATTATCTTTTGATCCATTGTAAAGGGGTCTTTATTATTATTATGCCATTTGTAGCCAAATGTTTTAAAAACTGTGTTGTTTTCTAAGACATAGTTTCTGCTCAGTAGTTCATTAGAAATTCACCTCTGAGTTGTTGGTGAGAATGCTAGTGCTTAGTAACCCCTCCCCCATTTCCCATTATCCATCTGTTTACACTATCTCCTGCTAGCTCACAGCCTCTAACGACCCCAACCTAACATTACCGGTGCAGTAAAAATGGCGAGCAATAGTAGAGCTATCCAGCACTACAGTTTTGAGCCAGATGCCAGCTTAGATTATAAAACAAAGATGTACAAGGATCTAGTCATTGTCAAGTGGATGCATCGGAATGGAGTGGAGCAGTGGGCTTGTAGCCCACCAATTGCAGCCTGCTAAAACGTTTTAAAATTTCATTTGCACAATTAATTAAATGAAAAAATACTCAGAAATGCAATTTTACTAGGCCATCTAACATCAACGTGTAAAGACTTTGGTCAACCTTCTCCGGATGTGTTTGTCGCAAGCGTCTTTGAAGAGATCACATCTAAAGATCGTGTTTTAGTCACATGTTATCATTTTTTATTATAAGCATGTCTACATGTTGGTTTGGTATACAGTGAAAATGAAGGAAGTCCTTCATTGTCTTCCCTGCACATGGTAACAAATCCACTGGAGCAGCCTGTCATGACGAGCGCCTTCCATTGCGATTGTCACTACTTTGCACACCAAGAGCTGGGTTTTCTCAGCAAATTTCTATTGAGTTTTTGAAACTAAAACATCTTCTCTCCTCATATGTGTTCTTTCATTGGCAGTCCAGTCAAGAAACAATGTGAACAAAAACGCACAACTGTGCTGTGTCACTCATGTCTAAACTCATCCAATTTTAGCAAAAAACACTGTCAATGTTATTCTTCTAAAGTTGTTGGGTAAGTCCTCGACATACTCTGTAACCAGAGTATGTCGAGGACATACCTGGAGAGCTTTCACTTATTTTTTATATGTTCTTAAGTATCAGAAAATGAATGGGCTGTTTCAAATTTATTTATTAATTTATTTATTATTTTATTATATGTCTACTTGTTGATTCTCATGCTTAAAGATTGGGTTACTTACCTGGAACAATGCTTTGGCTATGCCAAGCCAATAGCTGGTTGTAAAATGACATTTAAGCTCCTTTACCTTTTTTCCAAGCATACTTTTGTGGAGGAGGGGAGTCAACTTTTTCATTTTTACGCAAAGTCCAATGGATGTTGCTCTACTCTTCCTGCTATAGAAAAGGTGCCTAAGGGTAACACATTTAGAATATAACATCATAAAAAACAATAACGTTCTACTATTCTGTTTAAAAGTTTTGTAGTTGGTTTTTGGCTTTTTACTGTGTAACTCTTGCACTTCATTTATGCTAGTTTTTAACTTTGGCTGAAAAATTAAACTTAAAGGCTAACTACGTAACTTAGAGTTTGAAGGAGATTTGTGACAGCCCGCATGGACATCTCTGAAAACATTAGATGTCATACTGCTGTCCCAGTATGGCATTACAAGAAAGAAAAGTAACAGTGGAAAGTGGTTGACTTACATCCTTTTTTTGTTGGCATGTGATCTGCCCATACTACCCTTCCAAACAACAAATAGATCATGAAAGCCCTAGTTTAGAAATTGTCAACTTTCCAGATCTAACAGCATTTTACAGCACTGCAAGTTGCAATGAAGGAATAAAAGAAGTTTGCAATTATAATAGTTAAACATTATCCGAAAAGAAAAGGTTTTCATATTTGATTAATTTGGTTTGAGCTATCCAGCCATAGAGTCTTGAGCCAGATGTCAACTTGGACAAGGAAAATAAAGACATACTGTATATGGATCTAAGTTTTTGCAAGTGGGTGCATCAGAATCGAGTGGAGAAGGGAGCTTGTGTCCCACCAATTATAGTTTGTACGTAACAAGTGCAATCATTTTTGTCAACTCCTGATTTACAACGACTTGAATAAAAAAATACTCAAAAACCTCATTTTAATCTTTGGTTTCTTCATATATTTCCTCCATTATGTAAAAAATGCTACAAAAACATTTTAAAAACACCAAAAAAACCATTTTCATTAGAGTTGGGACATTTCTGTGTAATTCCATTTATTATTGAAATTATTATTTGTTTATAGAGTTGTTTGAGGAGTTTATTAAAAAAAAAAAAAAGAAATGAAATTACATGAAACAGCAAGCTAGCTATAATGGACATGTGACGGCCATTTACCCTCAATGTCTTAAATAATATTTAATATAGGTTTGTGAGCAGAGGCTTGCAATATCACTAGTACTTGTTTAGAATTATGACGCACAGGCCGATAATTAAAAGACATCAGAACAATTGGATTCTTCATATGATTGCAGCACACGCCTGCAAAGGATTATTACATGGTCCTAAATTATTAGTGTCTGGAGATGTTTGATATTTTTGTAAGGGCTGTTGAAGAAGCAATAGTTCTGAAGAGGTGTCTAAAACATCACAGATGAATGCACTGTCTGTCATTCACCACCTCAGCCACAAGGTTTCTGAGAGAAAGAATAAATCTGTGAGAACAACTCAATCACATTACCTTATGTAAATACCCAAGTCAGCCCCTCCTCTCTTTACCAGTGGCTGCGGAGCCTTTGTTTCAGAAATGCGCACAGGGGTAAATTAACATTTGCTCTCGAAGTGTGCAAATGGCAGCTCGTGCTTGCCATAGAAATGAAACGTTGGTCTATGTGGAGGAAGAATGAGAAAATATTTGAGCTGGAAGTGATTACTAATTTCTCTGAAAGAGCAGTAACGTTTGCTTTTAGGGGCAGTGGATCGACAGAATAGGCTTCTGTGGGAACCTTTAAATCAATGCTTGTTTTCTTACTGCCAATACCATCTAGCTGAATAGAACATTTGGCCACTTTTTATTGACCAGCATTCGAAATAGAAGGTCTCAGAACAAATTTTAGTTCTGTAAATAAAGAGGTTTTTTTTATAGAATATTTCTCATAAATATGGAGCAACCACAGTGAGAAACTGTGCCGGAGAGAGTCTGGAATGTATCAATAACCAGCCCGTTCCAACCGAAGGAATATTTGTCCTAATTACAATAGGAGAAAAAAGATTTCTTAATGCCATGCTTCATTATGCAGTAGTAAAAGGCTTCGAGTGAATGTAATTATTTAACATTATCATCAGTGTAAATGTAGAAGCCGTGGCGACACTAGCTGATTACTTTTAAGTTGGAAATAGAAGTCGAAAACGCAATAAAATAATTGTAGCACAAAACTGTATTCTGTGTTCACTGTCATTTAAAGATCTAAACGGATGAGAAATTGTGGAAAAAAAAGGGAAGGGACATATTGCTAAAACTCCAGGGACCATAAAGGATTTAAATTTAAAACTGACAGGATTTTAAATTATGTCCCTTTACAGAGTTTTTTTTAAGAGTTTTGAAGTTGTGCCTTGTCAATTTTGATGAAAGCACACAATTCATTTACGTGCTTAGGTTCAAAAGATTGCAATGCTATTTTTAACATTTGCTTACTTGAACAAAATATTTGTTTTCCAAAAAAATCTACAAGGTCAGTTGTTTCCCAGATGTCTGTTGTGTTGTGTTATGTTTCATTCACAATAAGCTCCTTTCACTCCAAACATTTTGTATTAGTCAAAAAAACTCCAGTTAAACTTCAGCAAAGTCTGAGAAAGAAATGTAAATATAATAAATCATATCCAGAAAGATGATTTACAAACATTTAGAATTTTTATATGAGGTTTAAATCAAATTCAAACAATTTCATTTCAAGCTACTTATTAAAATATCATTCCTTTTCAACTTTTATTTTAAAAAATGTGTTAGAAAACCCAAGTGTTTCTATCTGCCTTTATTCAAAGAATTAAAGGAATATACTAAAGAATTAAGAAAAATACTTTTTTTTTTCTTGAAAAGGATAAAACTATATACACATATGTATAATGGTGCCTCAATATGCTGTATGGTGTCTTTAATTCTGGAGATTTTCAATGAAATTATGTCAACCGACCAAGACATGATGATATTTAAGAGCTCATCTGTGGAAGGTTGTCAGCCCAGACTCTGTTGATCTGACATTACAGACTCGGCAGCTGTAAAATCACTGTGACATTAGCAGTTACAGTAGTTGTCATAGTACCAATTTAAGGCTTTCGCTGACGGCAGGAAGAGCAGTGTGCGAGAGCAGGTGTGAGGAATGAGGCACATTGCATCAAGGATGTGTAAATGAGCACAAATGTACCTATGAGAAGAAGGAAGAACATGTTTCCGAGTATAATTGCCAAAATAGCCAATTTACTACTTAACTTCATCCATCTTTTCTTTTTCTAAAAATACAATGTTGCATCATCATTACCACATTCTAAAACACAATTTATTTTTTAAAAAAGTTGCCGCACATCACAAACAAGTTTCTTCAAAGATCAGGTTTTAGGCAACACTTCACGCCTTTGCACATTATTCAAAGAAACATTATCTTTATTAATAAGGCTCTTCAGTTCAGTTAACAAAAAGAAAAATTTATAATAGAAGTTAGAATATGTCTTTTAAAAAAAGGCACAAATTTACCATGTGTGATCATTTTCATATTGTTTTATTATGATTTCTGTTCAAGGGAGATGCAACATTTTTTTTAAGTCAAAATGCTAATTGTGTAGCTGGAAATTTATAAACTTTTGTTTCTTATGATTGAAATGTGACAGTTTAAATAAAAAAGGTTTACACCAACTGTAGCTTGAACTCATTATTTATAATCCCACTGTGCAAAAATAGACACTAGTTGTTAGATTGCGTGAAAAAATTAGGCAAATATATTGTTAAAAACAAAACACAAGTAAAAAAGACTGACATGCTTTGATGCTATTTGATAAGAACTCTATAAAAAGAAAATAAAACCTTTTGTAATGAAAGTATATAGCTCAGCAAATATTTCTTTATGTAACATTTTTAGAACATTTCCACTGCACTACTGACAGAGGTCATTTCAGGTATAAGAAAGCACGTCTGCCACAAATACACACTCTTGTGCTCCAGCAGACTGTGACAAAATGAGGCATTTCAAAAGCAGTTAAAGGTAGTCGGTTTCCTGTTGTTGCTGTTGGAGGCCTACCTGGTTGTCATTCACATCAGCAGCTAGTCAAGCGTACTCAACTTCAAGGAGAGGTAACTTCTCTGATGTGAGAGACCAATGTCGCTGATGATTAAAAAGAGAAAAAAGGATTTTTGTGCACACATGCACAGATGCACTTCCAATATTTGATTGGCACATCAAGAAAGAAATCATTTGTCAAGAAGATGTTGTCAAACAAATGTTTGCTCAGAGGTCTCCACATCACACGTTTATCCCTTTTCCTTTTTGCATCCAATGTCTTTTTTATTTCATTTAAGAGGCTGTTAGACTGTTGATCAGAGCAATAATAGACATAGTCAAATGCTGGCCAACCTCACACATTACTTTGGTGGCTGGTAAGTGGAGTGAAAAGTCCCACTTAATCCTCTGGACCAATTTTCATGTTGGCACAGTGTGAAATGACTGAGGTTATTTTCTCTACTGTTTCTATTTGGCATTTCTGTGACTCCACAGTAGGAGGAGAGGCACAGCTGAGGGTGTGGTGATGCAAGTCCAGCAGCCCTCTGCAGTGTTCATGCCAAGAATGAAAGAGGCTTGCACAGTTCAAAGTGTGCATATTCTGAATGGTCAACAGCTCAGTGTTCCAGTGTATCAAAGCATTTTGATCTTTTTAATACTGGTAAAGGTTGGGGGAAAAAAATTGAAAGGAACCAAATACGTCTATGGTTTTATGAAGTTGTTTGGTTTAAAATCATTAAATTGAAAAACCTGCAATAAATTATCTAAAATACACCAGAAGCTGTTATTAAGATATGTATAAAAACTGATTTTACTTAATGTTCTTTGCAGGAATCATTATTTGTGACAAAACATGTTAAAGTGGCAAACTGCAGGCATAGAAACTGTGTGTATTTTAAAATGAGTAACAAGAACCAGCATTGTCATTTTTGTTCATTTTTACCTTAGCTTCTGTTATGTTACCTTAGTAAATGTTATAGTTTGGCAAATGCAGGGATTGAATCGGGTAAAGAGTAGAAGAAAATACCTTAGAGGACTTCAGTTACCAGGCTGCTGGACAACCAACTGGGAATGCAACTGGAAAGAAAAAACTGCTTTCAACAGGTTGGCCATGAGATTCTTTGTTTATTCTGAGGGGCAAAGAGTGGATTTTTAAGTGTATTTCCTTTCCAGCAGCAGCATTATGATTTAAACGATGGGCTCTGGGTTTCAGGACAGCTCTGAAATCTCCCTAGTAGAATTTAATTTCTTCTGAACTTGCTGATTGAAGCAGCAATTTTTTAAATGTTTCTCACCTTCATCTGCATTGTGAATCAATTTGCATCATGCTTTTTATCAAAAGTCTTCTTTACATGACTGAATACTAATGTAATTTTGACTCTTTATTTTTACCTTTTAGAAGTTGAGAAATTTAATTTAAACTAAAGAAGTGCACTGTAGGATTTAAAACTCATTAATTTTAATGATTGAATTGTTAAGGTTTGCTATGAAACAGGTGAAAATTAAAATAAATGTGCATTTTTTTCCACCTCTACATCTCTTATAAACAGTGTCAAAATTTAAAAGAATTGGAATAAGAACTAGAATTAGAGTTCTTTTCTTTTAGTTTACTTCAGACAAACTGAATTTAACTAGCATGGGTTATAATGTCAGAATAGCAAAAATGGGCTTAGCAGAGTTCTTTCTAGTATAAATAATTAATTATGTGTGTTTTGAATAGTTTGTTTTAACAGAAAATGCTAGGTTAACATTTAAAACATTCTGAAGGTTAAGTTGTTTAACAATCCTTAAGGTTTCCAATACCCCCCTTTCTTCCTGTCTATCCTCATCTTAGTGTATTTTTAATATATTTTTTTCTAATAAAAAAAAAAGAAGAGTGCTTGAAACATCCCACTGAGAGCAACGCTGCTTTTCTGAGGGTGTCCTAGAAACATAAATCTCATTAAAACTTTGAGCATCAAGACAATCTTCTTTGGACTAACACAAAATTATAGGATTTATCTTTAAAAAAAGGTCTCCAAATAAACAGAGAGAAATCCAAATAGCCTCAACCCATACATATGCATGTTGTGTCCTCAGAGAAATGAATCCCAAATACGATATCAAGGGTAAATAGAAAAAGACAAGAAAAAAATATTCATAGAAAAGAGTTTGAGACTAGGCAAGTTTTATTGTTAATAAATTACTGGCATTAAGTTAAGAGAACAAAGAGTAATGACTGATACTGTCTTGTTGCATTACTTGTTTAAACATCCACAAGTGTGGAATTTTGTCCTCAAACTGGTATTAAAAGCAGTCGTGAGACACAATGCGCCGTTTTAATTCTTACTGCTTTTAGCCACAAGAAAACGATATCCGTCCTTTAACACACCTTTTGCTATAATTATGCTCCATAAATAATTAAAGCTTATTACAGCCCTCCAAAAAACGTATTTTACTCTCCCACCAAATCCTTATTATCAAGTTGTCAAAGCCTTAATTTCATTTCCTTCACTGATGAATGTGAAGTTGCAGGAGGTTGGAAAGAAGGAAATGATTTCAATACCTCATCTGATGTTCCTCTGGGATACTGAGACTACAAAGCGATAATGCTCAGACAGTTCATCTGATCACTCAAACACTGAATAAGAGCTTTTCTAGTTTATTCTAGATCTTGTGTCAAAGAACAATAGTTAAGTCATATTTAGGAGAACAATTTATATTTATGATTTATAACCTAGATGATCCTGAATTTGCTCAATTGTTAAACTACTATTAAGCTCATATAAAATATAACAAAAAACAAAATCAGTATTGTTTTTTTTTTAATTTAACTTTGGTTTCCTTTGGTCTTAGAGCAAGACTGGGTACACTAACAACAACAGGGAAACTTATGCTTTTTGACTTACAATGAATGTCATAAAAAAAGGTCACCGTAAATCCAAACCATGACCTTTTCTGAAACAGACCTCTTGTTTAAACCTAACCACAGACAGAAAATGGAAGTAGACACAGAGGGAGCCAAAGAAAGTCTAAAATTAAAAGAAATATTATGTGCTAACACAACCGTATAAAAAGGCTCAAAGCTCCCATTCGAAACTGTCAATTCACAAAGTGGCATTTTCTTCTAAATTCTTCTGCAATTGTCTTATTAGCTTTGAAAAGTGCAATGGTATTTATGTTCAAACTATATATTAGTTATTCGAGAGAATCTAACATTTTCCGCTTTTTTCCCAAATAAGGGCAACTGTCAGTCATAGAAAGACCCTGATGCTGCTAAATGGTAAACAAAATTTACAAAACAATAGACGCTGTATTACACTACCACCAGTCTGTTGGACTTTTAAGAATGCATCTTCTACATTAAATATGATAACTGTACGTGTTGCATTACAAGCACACCTACTGATCACCAGGTTACATGTTTGTGTCCTTTGTTTGTTTGTTTTTTACATCTCTGTGCAGCTTGTGTCACAACATATTTGGAGATGGAACATGAGATCAAATGTGTAACTTCTGGGCACAGTTGATGCAACAGACATTTAAATATTGATATTTCCACAGATGGGCCAGTGTTTTTTAATGCCTCATTGAAAAATTGAAGAACTGGTCAAAAGACATAAAAAAAAAATCCTGTGAAGACTGGCAGACTGCATGACATGATGCCGGGCAAATATATTTATTATTTACTGTTTTTATGCTGTCTTTTGAATTGCATTGTTTTAGAGCACTTTCAAAGAGACCGGGTTTAAGAATTTTTTTTCAATGCAGCAAATGTGCTTCTGTTTTTTACACAGTGCTCCCACTTATTGTGTTCTTGTGAAGAACAAGACAATTTAAATTACAGTAATAAAAATAACATGTAGTTCTTGATGAGCCTTTCACACACAGATGTAAGATTTGCATAATAGCAGCAAGTGTCTTTTGTAGACTTTTTGTATTTATTTGCCCTCAAGGGCTTTGTTTGCCAAATAATAATAATAACAATACACCAGTAATAAATAAAATCTGTTTATCATATAGGATTGATCATTGTGTGTTGAGGATGTTCAAAAATGTCTAGTCAAGTGTTTTTATTTGGCAAAAAGTTGCTTTGTTTTATATTTTTGTGTTTTCTGCAAAATCCATCACCTGCAAAAACATAACAGATTCAGATTTATTCCTAAAATCACTTTTAAGCCACTCATTAAACTAAAGTTACGTTCACTCCGCCCTTGGAAAGGAGCGTTCAAGTGACCCCTTCAATGAAAAGCCTATGCAAACGCGCGTTTTTGGGCTTCTGAAAAACTCTTGCCTTAACAAGACACTACACACATTTAAGGCCTGTACACACCGGGACGAATATTCGCCAGGCGTTATTCGCCAGCGCCACGTCTTTTGTGTTCACACCCAGGCGATTTTCGCTGACGATGAGCCGAGCCAACATGCAATTTCATTCCCTGACATTGGATGGCGCTTAATGTAAAACAGAAATACTCCTGTACACAAGGTGGTCGCTTTTCACTCAGAAGAAGAGAGCCAGTATTTACGCGCTTGTCAGAATCATACAAAGAAAACATGAATATTTCAAGCACCAGTAGCTCCAGCTCCAGTTCCAATGATGAAGAAATTATTGTTCTGTTGAATGATGAAAGACGCCGGAAAAGACGCAGATTTTGGGTACATCCCATAGTTACGAGAAGAGAAGAACATGGTGGGTTTTATCGACTGGTACAAGAGCTGAAAATGTCTCATGAGCGTTTTCGGGGATATTTTAGAATGTCCGTCATTATTTCTTTGCGGCAGTGTAGCCGCTACTTGGCGTCTATCTTCTTTGCTGGTATGTGTGCTCAGAAAGGCAGTTTTGTGTTTGAGAGCCCCCAAGTTGTGTTTTACTGTAACTTTAGAAGCTCCAGACACGAGTGCAAAAGCGCCATTCTCATTGGTTGTGTAGTTTTTGACGCGGCTCGTCAAACCAAAAAAACGAACCCGAGGCGTTTTTTAAAAAGTGACGCTTTGACGCGTGGCGTCTTTTCGCGTCGGTGTGCACACTCACATTAGTGCCCTTTGTTTAGTCACGAGGCGTTAAACGTCAGCGAATATCGTGAGCAAAATTCGTCCCGGTGTGTACGGGCCTTTATAAGTTTGTTTTCAGGATCTGCATTGAACCAGGCTGAACTTTAATCAATCAGGGACTTGGATTTGGCAGTGATGTATTGAGGGTGTTCCTTTCAATTCATGGAAGTGCTAACCATTTCAAAAATAATCATGGACAAATTATTAATAAATATGTTTTTTGCTGGAATTATGTGACACCAAGTTTTTCATATATTCGAATATAGCTGTAAAAGAAAAATCCAGGAGCAAGATTCAAGACATTTGCATCGCAGAGTGACCACCAGTGTGTGAATGTGTGTGTGAATGTGTGTGTGCATGGGTGAATGGGACTGTGACTGTGAAGCGCTTTGGGCCTTCGTAAGGGGGTAGAAAGCGCTATATAAGTATGAGCCATTTACCATTTCAAAGTTTCACACTAAGCCTCTTCCAACTGTAGGTGGTGGACACGGGCTTGTATCAGGTAGCGTGTGAACACCATATGTATGTGACGCACCCTTAAGATTGCACATCACATACCCGAAGTGAACATAGCATTACATGCACATTTCCTTTGGAGCGTGAGGGTAACACCACAGAGAAATTCCAGCCAAGGAAAGCACAACAGCAGCCTCTGAACTGGTATTTAAACTTTCTGATTAAACGGATAATGAACCTGGTAGCAAAATGTGACAATGCATTTTTTCACTACAGCTATGACTGTGGCTTTTTTCAACCTTTAAATAAAACTGTATCATGATTAAATTCTGCACCTGATTCTAACACGCTTCATTCTTTACAAAGCAATTTTGGCAAACCTAAACACAACTTCAAACCAGTCATTTGTCTTTTGCAATTACAGACAGAGAAATAAACATGGGCTGATTTAGAAAAAACTCACATTTCAGTTAATAATTCTCTCTTTAACTACTTGAAACTACATAGATAATGTGCTCTGCAGCTGTTTTGCCTCCAGACAAAGCCGATCTTGTTATATAATCTTTGAAAGCATTATGAGTGTTCATTGTGCATATTCAGCCCTGAAAGGGTTTTTTTTTCTTTCATCATTTTTCACTCTGTGAATCAGGCCTGAACAATTTTACTAAAAACAAAAAAACAACATCTACTCTTCTTCTCTGGCACAATCAGGCACTGCTTTGTGTGTTATACGCCTTTGTTTGATTAACTGTAAATTGTGTGCAATTGAGCAGTGATTCATTATGAGGTTGATGCAAAAAAAAAAACAAAAGATGTAGCAACACTGCATAAAAAAATGCTTTCTTCTGTTTAAGCAATACTGTGTTAAAGACGGGATGAACAATTAAATCCTTGTTATATTTCAGACTCAAAGCTTATTTATGTTATTTAAAGGTTTATTTATGTATTGACTAATAATAATGTATTATCCATCTGAGTAACAAAGCGCATTGGTCCCTGCCCACCCCTTGGGGCAACAGATGTTTCTGAGCCCATATGGAGGCTTTATTTCCTGCGCAATCTCTCCAATTCTCCGGCTGCACGTTCAACATTTGCTGCCATCATAGGGATGCATGAAGAGCACGCTAAACCAATTTAAGGCTGGTTTGAGTTCTCTATTATGTGGATTGTCTCGGGCTTTAGGGTTCACTGATTTAGGAAGACCCCAGTATTGAAGAACTGTCTTTGCTTCACATTAAGATGAGCCAATTTAGCCTTTATCCCACCAGAACACTGTAGAGGCCTGAAATTGATTGGAAGCTTTGCATTCCCCCTTCAACCAAAGGCAAGAAAGGATGCACCAGGACTCAGGCATGAGAGTGTCTGATAGTAACCTTGATCTGAAAGCGAGAAATTGAAGAGAAACTATTGATAAAAGGGAACCTGTTAAATGTGCTAGCAAGCCCCACCAGCTTTATTTATAATTGCAGATGTTCAAGATTTATGTGATATTTTTAAAACAGCACGACTTCATGAAAAAATTCACCATGGTCTAAGTTCATTTTTAAATTGCATTGTGTGTATCTGTGGGGGGGGGGCGCAATAAAGTGCCAAAGTAATGGATTACAGCAAGCCTCATTTATTGTCTGAATTTGTGTGGAGAAAAGTGCGCAGGATGTGGTTACAATATCTGTCGAGATTGAGCCTATTTCAGTAAATGTTTCCAAACAGAACAGAGTGGTTTTCGTGCCTAAATTTAATCAAGGCTGTCTGCTGTATGAACGTAGCCAAAAGGTGCTTAAAAGCTGGGGAAAGAGGCGCTAAAAAACTAAAAGCTTGTGCACCGACAAATGATTGTCCTGATTAAACAAATTGTTTGCAAGCATGGCTGTGACTGCAGTTCCCCCGTTCCCTCTGGGAGTGGGTCGAATGCTGAAAACAAATTTCTCCCACTCAGGTGTGTGTCAACTAGTTGCACTTTAACTTTGGTTTCTTGAACCATAGTGTCCTGTATGTAAGTCTTGTATGTGTTTGTTGATGTCTACAACACCCCAAGGGAAGAACCAATTAAGGTAAGTCCACCATGATAAAACTGTTAAATTACTTCCCATTTCCACCAATTCCAAGGTATCAGCACTCTATTTCAACTTAGTACGTGACATCACCACATAATGCAGTGTTGAACCAATTTAACCGATAGCTTAGAGACCTGGTTTTTGTAACATATGGCCGGTTTAAATTGATTTTTTTTTCTTTAATTTATGACCCAAGAAGTCTAGGATTTTCTTTGATGCAGCCTGCAGCAATTGCATCACTGTTCAGCAGGGGGTTTCTTCTTTCAATGCCTGCATACCTTTGATTGACAAGTTTGTTAAAGCCTCAATAAATGTACATTTTAGGATTCCAGGTTAAACAGAACTATTGAAAAGTTATTAACTGCACAAAAAATAGCTGGAATATCTCTTGTTATATCATGTGAGTCACCCCCATTGATTTGCCATTAACATTTTAGAAGACATGTGGTTATTGTGACCTGGTGAGGCACACGGAGATTTTTATCTCACACACAGCAACATGTATTTCATATCAACTTTTTAAAAATGCCCCAAAACTCATCTATTCATCGACTTTTATCAGAAATGTTCAATAAAGTAAATGATGTTATGTAGGGCAGTCAGGAAAGATCGAACGGTCCAATAAGGTAAAAAAAAGTCCTTTCTATTACACAATCCAGGAATTCACGGTAACAGTTCAAGATACAATATTTAGTAAGACTAAGATTTGTTGTCCACATTCTCCTTTTTGTTTTTGTTATTTTTTTGTAATAAACACGATGATCAGCCACAATGAAATCTACTTTTTATATTGTTTTGTGATTTTGTGTAACTATATAGCAGTGTAAGTGAATCTCTGTTAGGGTTGCTGGAGCCTATCCCAGCTGAAGATGGGATACACTCTGGGCAGGTTAATAGTCTGTGGCAAGGCTACACAACCACAAACACACATTCACACCTTGAGGCTGTTTTGGAATCATCAATCAACCCGTGAAGCATATTTTTAGACTGTGGAAGGAAGCTGGAGTGTCTGGGGGGAAAAAAAAACATGGATGCATGAGGGGAACATGCTAACTCTGCACAGAAAAGTCCCAGGCGGGATTCTAAACAGGGAATTTGAGGCTGTGAGGCGAAAGTGCTTACCACTACACCACCATGTAGCCCACATCTAGATTTTGTTTTGTTGTGTTTATGGTAGTAAAGGTTTAAACAAAGTAAGTCCCTCACTGGCTGGTTGCCATGAGGCTCCTTGTAGTCTTCCAAAGCCAGTTACTGAAGTTCTTCAAGCTGAACAAACTCCAGTTCCGCATATTGTACAGTAACGGTCCATTAATCTGGAGGAAATAGACTTCAACCATTCTAAATTTCAACAAAGTCTGAAGAAGTAGAAGAATTTACAGATGTGGTAAGGACTGTCCTGGGTTGCATGCAAACCGTATTTTATGTGAAAATTTCAACAGACATGCTAAGACTTAAAAAGTAATTAAAACCAATTTGAAAAAAATAGGAACATGTTAAATTGGCTTTGAAGTTTGATATTATTACCTCTACCTTTACAAAGTTTTATTTATAAATCCTTTGTTTGATTTTTATGGCCCGCAGCAGTCACAACTGCAAGGACCATATTGTAACTGCTACGAGGGTCGAACACTCAAAAAGGTCCAAAACGTCAAAAAAACGCGTCAAAACGCCAAAAAATGGGGTCAAATGTCGCCCAAAGCACAAAACAACACAACAATTGTGTAACGCAACAAAAAAAAACACACACACGCACAACACCAACGCACAAACGACAAAATTGTAGTCGCAAAAATGATGACAAAAACACGAAAAAGCCCCAAAAAAGCCCTCAAAGGACGGGTTTAAAGCCAAAAAGACATGCCCAGCCTATAGTAAAAGACAGGCTGCATTGAAATACATAGGAAGCACCCTGGGGAAAAAACTTCTTATTGTTTTTCGATCGTTTCATTATTATGGCCCGCAGCAGTCACAACTGCAAGGACCATATTGTAACTGCTACGAGGGTCGAACACTCAAAAAGCCCCAAAACGTCAAAAAAACGCGTCAAAACGCCAAAAAATGGGGTCAAAAGTCGCCCAAAGCACAAAACAACACAACAGTTGTGTAACGCAACAAAAAAAACCACACACACGCACAACACCAACGCACAAACGACAAAATTGTAGTCGCAAAAATGACGACAAAATCACGAAAAAGCTCCAAAAAGCCCTCAAAGGACGGGTTTAAAGCCAAAAAGACATGCCCAGCCTATAGTAAAAGACTGGCTGCATTGAAATACATAGGAAGCACCCTGGGGAAAAAACTTCTTATTGTTTTTGCTTCGTTTCATTATTATTATTATTATTATTACGTTTCTTCTTTCTAACGGATCCGTTGAGCTCAAATTTGACCCCCGCCACATACCCGAAAACTCACCAAAATTGGCACACACCTAGGATAAATTGAAAATGAATTTTCGGCAAAGAGAACGTCACCCCCCCGAAGTCGATGACATCACGGCGAGCGTTCCCGTAAAAAAAATGAATGGGCCGAAAATCGCTTATGGGGCCAAAAAAAAATATTTTGAAATACAGTTACGAAACCAAAACACACTTGTTGGAGATATCCCAAAGAAGTTATGAAATCATTATGGGATGGCCACACGACCTACGGCTTGGCGGCCATTTTGTGGCGAACTCTGAGAAATGGCGATTTTCGTGTTTTTTGACGATATGGGAAAACGACACTTTTGTTTGAGCGATTTTCATGAAATCGGACACAGATGCCAACAGCTTGATTCTACAAATACCAGAGAAGTTTCGTTGACCTTTGACCTTGGGAAGGGGCGGCCATCTTAAATTTTACGAAAAAAGCACCTTTAGTAATGGATACAAACGAAAACTCGTCCTAGGGATTTTTATCGATCGTCTTGAAACTTCTCGGGCATCAGTGGCAAGCCTACTGTGGACAAAATGTTGGAATTAGAAGTTGTAGATTTTGAACGGCGTGCGCGTGGCGAATTCGCAACCGCCGCCATTTTAGCTAGCTCGCACATATTTTAACGGAATGTCTTGAAAATGAAATATGCGATTCCCTGGCCCACACTGAACAAAACGATGTCACATACGACAAAATCGATAAAGGAATGTGGGCGTGGTAAGCAAAAAACGATCGCAAAAAAAAAGTGCTGACTCGGCAAAAAAAAAAAAATTCGGATTTTTTTTTTAAGAATCGGCTAACGAAACCCAGATAACTTTGTTGGATATATCCAATCAAACTTTTGAAATCATTACGTGATGGCGACACGACCTATGGTTTGGCGGCCATTTTGTGCCAAAATCGGCCATTTTGAGATTTTCGCGTTTTTACACAATATGAAAAAATGAACTTTTTTCGAGCGATTTTCACGAAATTTGACTCGCATGTCCCTAGCGTAAGTCTACAATCACCTCTGGAGTTTCGTCGACCTTTGACCTTGGGAAAAGGCCGCCATCTTAAATTTTCTATAAAAAACACCTTTACCATTAGATTCAAACGTAAACTCGTCGTTGGAATTTTCAACGATCATCTCGAAACTTTTTGGGCATCAATAGCAAGCTACTGTGGAAAAAATGTTGGAATTAGAAGTTGTAGAATTTGAACGGCGTGCGCGTGGCGAGCTAGCAAATTGGCGCACTGTTATAACTCCCATGCCTTTCAATACAATACAGTGAAAATTGAATGCTTGCATTTATGCCTGGATCTGAATACATTGAAAAACACTGGACAAGGACATATAAGGAATGTGGGCGTGGTTAGCATAAAACCACTGTTGCTAAGGACAACAAAAAGTTTACTTTTCCCAATTTGTCCGAAACTGATGTTAATCCGTTCGTCCTCCCGAGGCAAAGAAAGCATGAAATGGTTGCTATGGAGATAAAATCAACAGAAAAGCCGCCATTTTGAAAAAAAGTGTTTTTTTTGTCAACTCATGACATGTAGCTTTCACCAATGGAGCAATGTGTTTTTCTGAGTAAGTTAATGATGCTGATCGCTATGCTAGCACTTTTAGCCACGTTAGCATAGCTAGCATAGTTAGCATAATTAGCATCTTGAGGAATGTGTTTTTCTGAGTCAGTTGATGATGCTGATCGCTATGCTAGCACTTTAAGCCACATTAGTATAGCTAGCATAGTTAGCATAATTAGCATTTTAGCTAATGTGTTTTTCTGAATCAGTTAATAATGCTGATCGCTATGCAAGCACTTTTAGCCAAATTAGCATAGCTAGCATGATTAGCATAGTTAGCATTATTAGCTTATTCAGGTTTTACTATCCCTCATCAAAGGTGGGCGGTGAGGGCGGTGAGGGCGGTGAGGGCGGTGAGGGCGGTGAGGGCGGTGAGGGCAGTGAGGGCGGTGAGGGCGGTGGTGGTGCGTAGAGTTGGGCGTGGAAGGCGGGTTGCGTCTGCGGGCCATACAACGCCGCTTGCGGCTTTAATTTTGTTTGTTTCCTTTGTTATGTTGTGTAACCTAATAGTTTTAAAAATTAGCTGTAATTATGGTGATCAGTGAGACACAGAAGATTGAAAACATGTGTTACCAATATTGTTCCGTTTTGTTTCGTTTCTTTTTAACACTGACATCAATGGACACATATTTATGATACAGGGCTCCTCTGATTGTTAAAATGCCTTAGCAAATGGGCTTACATGTTTCCCCATGAGTTTGCATTTGATAAATGTCTCAGATGGGACTCAAGCTCAGAGGGGCCAGAAAAGTGGCTCACTGTGGCTCCACGCAGCCCAGATATTTCAGAAACAACCTTTATCATGCATTTTTAACGTAGTGTTCAAAATTTAACCAAAGCTAGTTCCAGCTCTAGCTTGCCCTTGAGTTTTTGAGGGGATGTTTGATTATGGACTTGGAAGGCTTCATAACATCTTTAAACAAATGCTGTGCTTTTCTTGTGGTAATTCAGTGACTTTTTTAACACAGATGTCATATTTGTGATCATAACAGATGGTTTCAAAAGATGACGTTGGGCCTTAACCCTTGTAAACCCTTGTTTAGCATTTTCACCCCATGGTAAGGAGGCCCTGAGTCCAGGGGCCTCATTTATAAACGTTGCGTACGCACAAAAGAAGGCGTACGCCACTCTCTACGCAATAGTTGAGATTTATAAAAAGCAAACTTGACGGGAAAATGTGCGGTCCTTCATCAAGCTCTGACCCAGGCGTACGCACAAAAACGGGTGAAATGAGAAACGGCGACACCGTCGGCAGATGGAAGAAACACGTGAAAGTGACAATACTGCCTCTCATAAATAACATGAAGACTTCACAAAGCAAGTCTCACAATGAACAGCTACACGAACACCTGTTTGATCGATCAGCAGTGAAAGAAACAAAAAGAAAATCAAACGACAATTACAACAGAAATTCAAATGAACACTTACTTGCAAAAAGAAAAGTGAAAGATGTTCTGCAATATTGGCATGTTGTGCAATTCATCCTCATAAATAATATAGTTAACAGAACGAAATAATGTACAAAACTGCTATTCTCGTCAATGTGTCCGTCTGGCGGAGCAGACATCGTCAAAGTCAGAGTCAAAGTCCGCTTTATTGTCAAATATGCTGCATCCGTAAGACATACAGCACAGATGAAATTGCTTTCCTCTCATTCCAAAGTGCAAGCAGCATATAAAATAATAAATAAACGACTTAAAAAATACATTATTTTAAAAACAATAAAGCCGATAGAGCCGCTGCGTGTGCACGCGCCGCCAGATGCGTGCGAATCAGACAGACAGACAGACGGACGGACGTATTAATTGTCCACTGGGGAAAGTTGTTTTCATAGTAAAACATTTCTTCGTAAGCAATGGAATTATGGTATTCATGCATATGTCTTTAGTTTGTTTGATTTATGATAAAACAATGTATGGCGTATGTCTCAACCATTCAGAAAGCAACAAGAAATTACATTTGATGAACAATTTCCCATTTCCACGTGGATTATTACAGACATCTGTAGCTTGTCAGATGCAATTAAATGGATGGAAATAAAATGCCCCATCACAATGCGTAATGACGCACAATGGCTGATCTTGGATCTTAGAAGATGTGGCAAATGGAAGAATTCAGAGTGAACGCATCAGGACGAGTGGCTTATGAGCCGGTTCCGACTTCTTCGAGCCATCCTGTTGGAGCTTTTGGGGGTGTGTCACCCGGTGCATCAGGTGCGTCGGTGTCCCCCCCGACACCGCCCAACCCCCGCCTCAGTCACCACTCCACGTAAAAGGGACTCCCCAATAATTGCCGCCACTCTCTCATCAAGAGGGGTCGGCTCCGCTGTCCCCTGTCCCCCACCCGTGGCAGACACACTCTAGCGATGCAGCGCCAGACGTTTTTTGCCCCGACTTTGATGTCCGTCTGTCACTGTTTGCCACTCACGTGCTTTTTCGGCATTAGTAATGCCCACACTGTGCCCTCCAAACAACATTTTTCTCCTCTTTTCCACCTCGCCAACGATAACTTCTACTTCACATCGAGTGAAGTTCCGTTTTTTTTTTATTTTCTCGGTGTTTGCCATGGTTTCGCTATCAATGAATATTCATTTGTGGGCGTTTCACGGACTATTTATGGGCAACTATGGGCGTGTCATGAAGCCGCAAAAGCTGCGCAGCATTTAGAATTGGTTGTGATTTATTAAGGGAAGGATGCGTAGGATGTGCGTGCGCACGGTTTTATAAATCCGAATATTTCTGTGCGTACGCACGTCCTATGTTTCATGCGTACGCCACTTCTGACGCAAATCCTACGCAAGGTTTTATAAATGAGGCCCCAGGTCTTGTCTGTGTTGAGTTTTCATCTTTTCCCAACTTCCTGGTGCAGTTCAAAAGGCATCAGATACACAGAAGTGGTTGCAACTGTTTATCCTGTCTTTGTCCAAAGGCAGCTGAGGCAGACCACAACAAACTGGACAAAAACATTGTGAGAAGGACGTGGAATTATTTCATTACATGTTTAATCAGCCCACAAGCTCCAGAAAGTGGTCACCAAATCAAGGTCATGCTTCTCAGAGAGCAAAAAACAAAACACTTGGACTTTTTTGATTCACACAGACTTGCACCATCCCTCATCTGAAGCCTGCTGCTAGCAGATGATTTGTAATCTCGAGTTTTCTGTTTTATAATCAGTCACATGAAGTTTTAGTTTGTTTCAACCACAGCTGTTTCTGTTGCAGTTGATTGCTGTTTTGTCTAATAAAGTCCATGGTTTAAGCTGTACATTTAGGTCTGCTTTTTTGCCAATGCTTCTGGTCCCTTTGTCTTTTATTTGAAGTATTATGATGCGTTAACTCCAGATTGGCAAGACATGTTCAAGTGGCCACTTCCATTGAAAAGCCTTTGTAAGGGCATGTAATTGCATGTTTCAGGTTGAACTTTGACCAATCATAGACTCAGATTTGGTAGTGATAACATGCTTTTAAAGTCACGCAAGTGCTAACCATTTGAAAATCGTTCACGGAGGAGAAATAAATTAATACATTTTGTGCCTGGCCAGAACTATACGACACCAAGTCTTTCATATTCCGGAATAGACCTGTAAAAGAATCTTGTCTGGAGCAAGTTTCGTGAGATTTACACCGCTTTGACATTTCACACCAAGCCTCTTCCAACTGTGAGTGCACGTGCTAGTACTGGGCAGCGTCAGACCTGTGTGAACACCGTATGCTAAAAGCGTGTTGAAAAACCTGTATTCACCGCATTCACACATGCCTGCTATGTATGTGATTTGGGGGTTAAGGGTTACATACATTCTCCATTCAAATTCACACACTTGTGAACCAATGACACCCCACCGCAGAGAGCAACATTAAGTTGAGTGTTTTATCTGAGAACCCTGTGGCATATGAAGGCGCTTCAGACCAAATCTCACATATATGTCAGATTGGACAACATGTGGACCAACTGCACCACAACTGTCTCAAATGTCAAAAAAGGTCAAATTGACTGCCTGGAAGTTCAACTATGTCTCTAATTTTTGTTCAAACTCTCTTTTGTCTTCACAACTCGTCATCCGTTTGCAGTTAGTTGAGTCCAGGATGTTTTCAGTCTTTTTAGCATAACTGCTCAACTTCAGCCTGCGGATATCTCATTGACGTCATTTAGCAGAAGCAGCCACATTCTTGTTCAGCTCTGAAATGTCCTTGTGCCATCATGCAGTAATATTACTTACCGGTCTTATACTGATGACACTCGGCATAACTTTTTCTTTCCCTGAGGCAAAACACGAAGCGAGGTATTCATTTGTGGAGGCTGCATTGACATGTCAGTGAACTGTTCTTCTTTCAAGGTTGTTTCGGCCCAATGTGAGATCTTTCCATCATCACTAACAACTCCACTGTGACCCCTGCTGCCTGTCTACAATTTCGCTGTAATTCCTGACAACCAGCCATCATTCATCAAATGTTTACCATCACAAGTGTGTCTCCTATATATTTTTTATTAATGCTAAGCTGTTCAGAGCTTCTCCCAGGACCAAGCTCAACTTTTATGCTCTTTTCTATACCATCACATTTCCTTATTGCTGTGTTTCACTTGAAAAGCTACATAACTAACACAATATAACAGTGTGTGAGTGGATGTAAGGGAATAGGTGATGAAAAAAAATGATAAAAAAAAGGAAATTTAATTAGACCACTGTAATAAATGAGCTCTTTCTCATTATGAAAAGTTAAGCTGCAATTTCATTAAGATTGCTTCATTAATTGCAGTCTTTTTGCATGATTGCCCTCCAATTGCAAAGCTGCTACCTAAGTAAGTTGCTCCCCAGGAAGAAGTGACTTGCCAAAAATGGCAGGAGTTGGCAGCAGTTTTTGTGTTTGAAAGCTTGTCAGTTGAGGTCCATCAAATTGAGTGATTGATGATGGGCTTTGATGCAAAATAATCTCTCAAAAATGTAGGCTGCATAGTGCTTTGACAACATTTTAAAGCAGCACTAAACAGGGGTCCATTCATCTTGCAATTGTGGATTTCCTTTTCTTGTAGAGGGAGGGGGGTCATGTTTCACATTGTTTCTGCTAGCAACGAGCCTTTATTATTTCTCTATCTGTCCTACTGCTTAAGAACAATATTTAAAAGAAAAATCTTATCAGACCTCAGAGTTTCAGGTGCACCAATTAAAGCCCATGTGAAGGAGCTGTCAAGTTTGAATGGAGAGCCATGTGAGGGACCAATGAGGGGAAGAGATGCAGGCTCCATTAAAGTCTGTTTATGCCAGCAGAGAAAGAAAATTGGAAAAAAAAGGGTCATTGAATTGAACAGAGGAAATTGTGCTGCAAACAAAAGAGAGCCTGAGCTCAGAAAGCTATTATCTAAATCAAATCAGATGCATTTTTTTATATTTGTGCTTGCTTCACATGTAGGATTTGTTAAAGGGCAACCATTTTGAAAATGTATCTGAGACAGAATCTTAGTTCAAAATGAAAAATCTGCACTGCCTTAGTACATATTTGGATGTACAGTGTTAGAAAATCAGCAGAATCTTCACCAAAAAAATGACAGCGTCCATGAAAGAGGCAAACATGCATGCATAACTGATTGCAAGTAATGACAGTAACAGCCTATTGTGTTCTGCCTGTGTTGCTACATCTGCAGCGTTGAAAACCCCCATAATGGCATGGAAACCAAAAATGGTATTGTGAGGAACCAGGGGATTTTACATATCTTTGTTTGTTTGCATATGCTGTAAAAGTTTAGATCTTTAGAAAATACAACAGAAATATTACCATCAGTAAAACTGTTGTCATTGCTACATTTGAAGGCTTGCATATATGGGTGAGGCGGCTGTGGCTTCTGACTTGGTCCCATCCTTGTCCACTTATCTTCAGTGACACTGAACCCCACATTGCTCTGCATTTGACCCATCCTGTGGGGGAGGGTTGAGCTACAGTTACACTTGGTAACCATTTTGTGTCTTTTAGGGTTTTTGGTATGACTCATCTGTGGATTTGAACCTATGACATCTCAGTATCAGGATGGACATTCTTCCACTAGGCTACTGAGCGGATTGTAAATAAGATAAAGTTGGAACAACTGGAATTATAGAAGAATATAAATTTGTGAATAGTTTGCTTACAATGAAATGGAAAACATCTACATTTTTTATGACTTGCAGAGATTGTAACCTATTTTTCACAAGAAACTTTTGAAAAAACTCTGATTCCTCTCATCAAGTTAGTAGAGGTGCATCTTCACCCTAATGCCATGCATTTTTAATATTTTAACTGTGAGCAAATTTCAACCCCAACTGAAACTCTTTTTTTTTTTTTTTAGATATTTATCTGACCTTGCTGTAAGGTTAACATATTTGTTTCAAAGCAGATTCTTGGGTTTTTAGTAGTAAAAATTAATGTTCCGGGCCTCTAACTTTTGGTTTGGGCATTCAAATCTGTCTTTTTGCCTAAAGGCAAGTAGAAAGTCAAGGCCTTACTGAAAGAACATAGACAAAACCTCTCACTCTGCTGAAAAACAGATGCTTTTTAAAAATGTCCAATTCTCAGCTCTTCCAGCCTCCTGATCAGTCAAATAGAACCACATAAACACAAACTCTTAGACTTCTGTCCAGCTGTGTTTTTTGGTGAAAACGTAAAGTTGCATGTTAAACAAAAGCAATTTAAAAAATGTGGAGCAAAACCTGTTGGGGTTAAATATATACCAACACAAGGACAGTATGAATATCATACCACGGGATTTAGTGCTGATGACTGTAAACATAATATGAGGAGATAGGAGACATTTTTGCTCAAATCAGGTCTTGACATCATCATTTTGTCTTTAAAGTCTTTAGGTATCATAAGGAAATAGAGTCTGTCCTAAATGTCAGAAGACGAGAGGTAGAAAACACCTTGGACAGGTTGTTGGTCCATCACAATTCTAACACTATATAGACTTAGAAAGTTCACATTCATATCGTGAGCCGTCTAAAAAAACCATTAACAGCAAAAAAGACTAGATTGACTGATGTAATCACCTTTACCATTGCAGTGTGCTGCTCCCTTCCTATAAATATTAATCAGCGGTATGTTTTCATTGAGTATTTCCCCTTGGAGTGCATTAATAACTGTGTCGATATCATCAACTTAACAATTCAATCTTGTGGGCATAGGTGGGATTGAATCAGGTGGTGGATATTCTGGAATTTGTTTCATCATCATTTACCGCAACCTTCTTGTAAAATTTTTGTCAGCCAGTTAGAAAGTCAAGTTGCCAGTCACTTTTTAAATTGTCTCATCAGTAGATTCTACTAGACATTAACATCTCCTGTTTTACAGCCTTCCAACCCTCACTCGGCAGAAATGATCCTGGACAACAGTGGATTTCAAAACCAGTCATAAGGGTCTCATTTTTTTTTCCTAATCCTCCCATAGCAGTTTATAAATGGTGATGAGCAGTTTCTAATACTTGCTTCTTCTCTTTGCCTGGACTAGACACTATTAAGCAGGTCAGTCACAAATATTTCAACACCATTCCAAGTCTCTTGATTTTGACCTTCAATGGAAGCCTGACCTTTCTATGTCTTGCATGCAACCAAAGCATCTCTGGGGAACCTTTGCAGTCTGCCTGGTCTTGTTTGGTGTGACAGACTCTGGTCTCTGGTCTTGAAACAGATCACTTATTTTGCTTTTATTTTATTTTCCCTATGAACTCAGATACTCTTCAACTTGAAGTACAAATCTAAGATTTTGCTTTTTTTTGCCCTACTGCACAGTCACATTTTAATTTAATGTCCTTTTTTTGTTGCATTTTATTGTGTTTGATACTGTATTACACTTTAACTTTATTCTTCTGCCAAAGCTTTGGCATCTCTAGCTCTTTGATTTGCCTCTGTGTTTGAAAGTCAAATAAAATTGCCTTGCCTTATCATTACTGCTTACAGACCAACACAACCACAGGACGCCATATCCACCATGATTTCAATTTGCTAATGCCAAGGAGCAGCACGCTTGGCTCTCTGCAATGGTTATTTGTATTTTCTCCTGTTTCTAACATGGAAAAGAGTAAGACCACAAATTGATATTAAATGGTTAGTATTTGGTACATGAAAGAGATTTTTATCTAAAGCAATAAAGCATAAATTCTAGGATCTTAATTTGACTCAATATATATATACATACATTGATATGCCAAATATTTACAAGTCTGGTCATTTGCCTAGCATTTAAAAACATCTTGTGCAGATAAGCTGAATTTCATTGTCATCAGTCACAGGCGCCACATCTCAGTTTCTGGTAGAGGCAATTAATAAAATGTCATACCAGCAAACAGATCACCCAAGACATTGAAACCTGTACAGATTTACAAATTCAGCTCTTTTTTATGTGTAATATTGTTGTTTTACCCCAACATCCAATGACATTTTTTTTTATTTGGAAAATAAGACTATCTTCAACTGAAAGAAGCCCAGTTGTCCTTTTTTAATCAACAAAAAAAGAAAAACATGTTTGTGGAAAAAAACACGGATAAAGAATGGCACTGAATGTTGAAGCAAACACTGCAGTTATCCATCCAGCTTTTGTACCACCAGACTGAAGAAAACCTGCAAGTTGTATCAAGTGGAGAAGCATTTATTTCTTTTTGCTAACTACTAGGGCATTACTCTAATTTGGTTACTAGAGAAGAATATGAATACACTTTTAGCCTTGGGACAGCAACTGAATGTAAATCAGGCAGGATGTAACCAGTAGTAGTCCGGACACCAAGGACAATATCAAGCAGTCAAAGCGTAACAAACACCAAAAACCTGAAGGTTAGGTTCTGATGAGAGTTAAATCCTAATTTGTTGTGTGAAACTGTGGACTCTCATTTACATACAGAACCTTGTTTCAGCCTATCTACTCAGTCTTACAAATGCTGTCCCAGGCGTTTGAGGTCTCCCATGTGTTGGAACCGAAAAGCGCGAATCCATCAGTGGCGCTGTTAGAGAAGGACATTTTAAAATGTTCTTGAAGTGACTTCTTGCCTCTTTAAATTGCTCTGACTAATGCTCCTATTAATTACTATAACTCAGCAGAGTGACATTTAAAATTAAGAAGATGTGTTGCTCATTCAGCCAAAAGCAAGATGGGAGTTAAAAATTCAAATAAAAGGAGTACGATTTCAGAGGTAAATCTGCCTCAAGCTTGTGCGTATCCTGAGGGAGGGGTGTCAATGAACACAGTCATATTAGACTATAGAGCATTTTTTTTCTGAAAGTGCCTGTAGCTTGACTTAGAAAAAGGATTTTGCTTAAAGGGACCAAGAGGTTCAGTGAAAGACAATATTGTAACATTACGTAAATAAACTTTCACTTAGGTAATCTGGAAAAAATGATATGATTCATTATTCACTTTAGTGATGTGGTGCCCTGATTCAGATAAAGATATATTGTATTCCCGTCTGATATCAACAATATAAAAAACATGTATTTAACCTGTGTTTGATTTACTTACATTTACATAGCATGAGTCTATTTTCTTTATAAAAATCCTTCTAGTGTTGAGCAGTTACAGTAGTTAGTATTTAAAATGCCACAAATGTCTGTTTGTTTAAATTTTCTGAATAAAAATAATGGATTAGATTTATCTGCGCTTTTCCAGACCCCTCCTGCTCTTACAATGTGTCCACTATTCATTCACTCCTCATTCATACTTGGTGATGGTAACTACTGACGTAGCCACAGCTGCCCTGAGGTAGACTGACAGAGGCGTAGCTACCAGTTCATGCCTACGGCCCCTCTGACCATCACCAGGACATTCACACACCAGTGGAGCCACACTGGAGGCAGTGAGGGTGAAGTGTCTTGCACTAGGACAAAACGACTGGGAGGGAGTGGGGATCGAACTGCCAGCCCTATGATCATGAGCCACTGCGGACGCCAAACTTTGGTCAGTAACAGAATGGTCTGCTTGATGCCAATCTGAATACAGACCAAATGCAAGGTTCGGGACTCGATACGGAACAAAGGGTTTTTCCAGTCTGAATGCACCCGAAGAGACTATTTAGAGCCTCAAGAAGCCTTTGTTTTGTTTTAACTTAATTTGTTGATTAAGGGGTAATATCATGAGTTTCCAACATTGGATCTTTGCACTATTTTTGAATTTTCTTAGACTCTGATTTTTGGATTTTCATTACTACTAGTACTTTTTAGACATCTTCAACCCTTTAACAACAGAGATTTAGCTACATAGAGTACAGCAGCTTTGCGCCATTATGCATATTGTTACTAAATCAATATGCATCGGTGCAAAGCTGTTTTTTTTCTGAGTCAGACTCAACTGATTCACGTTGATTGTGTAAATTGTCAAAAAGTTACAGTATGTTCAAGAGCGTGTGTTATTTAGGTGTTAGGTGTCCTCTCTGGTATTAAGGGGGTAATACAGGAACAGGAAATGGTGGCTTGAAAAAAAATCTTACTGGAACAAAAGTATGATGTCTTTGTATCATTTGTTTCGTAAAATGTTTAGGGAATTTTAAATCAAGTTGTTTGAACTAAATAAAATAACCAGATTTTTCTAAAAACAAACATCATAATTTGATTATTATCATTATGAGAGTTTTAACTTGGTTTGCAGTGATGTTAATTAAAAGTGTGGTTCACTCTAAAACATTTGCAAAAAAAAAAAAAATGGAAAAAAAAACTGACACCTAACAGAGATGCCTGCTTACTTAAAAAAAATCATTTTTGTCTTGCTGGGCTGATCCATCATGTTTCCATCCCTCCGTGCATTTCATTAAAACAAATAAATGAAAATGTCACAAACAAGACAAACACCTTCAAAACTGAAAACAAGCAACTGCATGCTCACAATTTCAGGGAAATACTTTCAGAATAAACTATTTATTGCTGGAGAAATTTCTAGTGGCAGCCTCTTCCAACTCATCTGAAGAACAAAAAGATATTTGCAGGTAACTGACCTCACCAAACGCTAAAGATCTTTTCTTGTTCTGTAACATTTGTGGTAAGAAAATACCTTACAGAGAAGGGCAGAAACAGATGGAGGGGAAAAAAATATTTCCAACTCTGTAGATTATCAAAACTCCACTTGACTTTACCGTGGCAGCAATATTCCCTGGCTGTCAACAATTGTTGCCTGTTGCCATGTCTTTCAGCATTTTTCTTTTTTTTTTTGCTGGAGATGACTGATAACAGACATCACCCCACATGCAATGTTCCATCACATAATGATGTGTCTGATTTGTGTTGGTGAGCAGTAAATATTGCATGCTGCTGTGTCAGTCATGCTCAAATGAGCTAAACCAAAAGTGGGACGGTTCTTCCCCACTTTGATCCATTTGACATTTTGATTGAACACAATTGATAACAGTCTGCTTAGTCTTTCACATGGACACACTTGATGAGGACATTTTCAAATCCATGCATTGGCACCATCTACTTTTGAAAAAAATAAAAAAGTGGACATCCATAAGTAGAGTTGACAATCAGTAAAGATCACACAAAAAGTGCATTTATTTACAAATTGATACAACTCCACATCGTTTGTTTTAGCTAACCTACATGTTAAAAATCTAACACTAAGTAAAGAGTCTAGCAATTTAATGCTACAACTTCAAAAGAAATCCATAAATCACCACATTAATAAACTATGAGCAATGGTGTTTCAAAATTCTACATACTATCTATGTGCCGGCAAAATGTATTAAAAAAAACTGTTCATGTCAGCAATAAAATATTTTACAGTGCGGAACGAAGTTACATCTGATAGTAGAGAACCATCTGATGATTAAAAAAAAGATTTCCTAAACTGCACTTCAGGCAAATTTGCAGTTGAAGCGTTTTAAGTGTAAAATGTAGGAAGGAATGTAGGAAGGACAATTTGACAGAGTAGACTGATCATCTTATTAAGATGCAGTTTTGGGGGGGCTTAGCATTTATATGAACGCTCCAAAGGTCTGATGTCAGTGACAGGTCAGAGCTGTAACTACAACAGTGTCAAGCAAAATTAGGTTTAAATGTTACACTTGGACAATGTCTGATGACTCTGAGTAGGTTCAACAAAAAAGTTCAAAGAGGCCATCGGAGTGAACATAGAAAAGCCAAATAGATGGCAATGAAGGTTAAATTTAAGGGCACAATGTCATACAGTCATATGGAAAATGCTCAGAAGTCTAGAAATACTTGAAACAATGCATTAAAGCATTAAAGAAAAGGGCTTGGGGAGAAATTGAACAATGAGTTGAAGATGTGGATCATTTTTATATGATAAATATATATTTACTATTATTGTATTTGCAATGAATGAAGTATGTTTCTTGGAGAGATGAGAACATAGTCTGGTACATCCTTCCAATACCTTGAGCTGTCCGGAGGACCCTGTGCACAAGAGTGGCTGAAAAGGGGTCACAGTTTCCCTTATGGCCAAAACCTCCTGACTGCAGATGAAAAAAAATATCAGTATAAAATCCACAGTGATTTGAAAAAAGTATCCTTTCAACTAATGCTGGCAAGCCATTTATCTAGAGAGCAAGTTCATGTAATTCTCATATTTGACTGTAATGGGAAGGGGACTGCCGTGACCCCCTTAAAGGATGAAAAGTGCACAGTTTTAACAAGAGAGAAGCCCTTCTCCAAGAAATCTGGGTAGGTGATTCAAAACCTCTAAGTGGAGTTTGAATTCATTATAAAACAGAGGGAAAAGGAAAAACCATTCACAGCTGTACTGTGGTTAACTGGATTTTTTCTTCTTTTTAAGTGACACATGGGAGGTGATGAGACTTCTCTTCTTACTGAAGCATTCAGTGAAAATACAAACTTAGTCAGGCTTGGGCACAGCTGCTTTGCAGAAGCATTAAGAAGAACAAATTTAAACAACTGAGTAAAGCAGCAGATGAGGCGGTTCAGCTGTCTTTTTTGTGGACAAAAAAAAGAGTAGCATGTAGGAGGGGTCAAATTTAGCCCCCTTTTCAAACTCTGTGTGTGTGTGTATTGTTTGTAGTTACATATTTGTCACCTTATTAGGATCATTTCTTGCACAAGTATTGACCTAATGAGGACTGCTAGGCCTCGTTGGGACAATTTCACTGGTCTCCATGCAGCATGATGTCACTTCAAGGCTTCTGGTTGGGTTTAAGATTAATGTGTGATTGGTTAAGGTTAGCGGAAGGGACAGCGTTATAGAGTACAACTTTAATTAAAGTCAACACAATGTCTTTATTGAATTGGAGTCTTAAAAAAAATGTATGTGCGTGTTAAAAAAATATAAAACTACATATTACAATTTTAAGGGATCAGATCCAGCAAAACAAGCAAACAATATACCATATGAAAGATTTTAGCCATTTGAATGCATCACATCCAAAGCAGATCGAAAGGTTTCCATTAGAATGTATGTTTTGTAGCCATAGCAGTGCTTTTGACTATGCCAGAGGTAAAGTGTTCTCCCTGAGACAGGGAGATTTGATTTCACAGAAGTCATACCAATGACTGTAAGAAAAAGAACCCACAGTGTGCTGTCTTAACATTTGGAATGAGGATTTGATTGGGTGAGATAGAATTTTGTTTTAAGACACATTTGTTTGTCTAGTAAAACAATCCTTGACCCTATTCATTGCATGTAAGGTATCTTAATGTATCCCAATATATAAAATGATGGGAGGGGTGGGATAAAACCCTTTTTCTGCAATATGTCCCTTTCACCAATATCGTTGAGTGTGGTCATAATTATACCAATGAGACTGTAATTACTGTTAATTGGATGAATTAAAGTTATGTGGTTTGCAAACTTGCTCGTATCAGGCCAAGCAAAAAGCACCCTGTATTTTTCCGTTACTCGAAATCAGTTTGGGTTTTATCAAGTCACTAATAATGAGCAGAAGTGACTTTCAGTCAGACAACTCTTGCAGTAAGAAATATTTATTTGACATTTTCCACATACTTTAGTTGGCATTCACATCTTTTGGTTTGGCATAAGGCTCCGTTCAATTCCATGAGAGATTTCCATAAAACTTTCGGGTAACAAAAACCCCCCTTTACAGAGCCCACAGGTGGAAGCCGGGGAGGAGGGTGGGGCGAAGAATGAGCGCTGAAGGTAAGAAAGAGAATGAAAGCCTGCGCACCTGGGCTTAAATAGGACGCTGAGCAGGTGCGTTAATTGACTGAACCGCCCCAGGGTAAGCTGTAAACACTGCTACGAGTTATCGCCCGAAATACGATTGAAATCGTCATTTATGAGGGGACAAATGTGTGTGCATACAATCTATAAATATCATATGTTTAACAGATTTAAAAAAAAATCAAACACCATCCTTTTTAGAGTTTTGAAAACTTCAGTCAGAGTACAAAGATGCCGCAAAGATGGCAGGTCATCTGTTTTAATAAACGTGTGTTCTTGGACTGTTTTGTATTTAATATTTATTTACTTCATGGCTTAAGTTGTAGAAAGTCAAACAAGCAAACAGTGCGAAAAGTACAAGCCATCTGTGAAAAGTGGGCAGGGGAAACATGTCCTCTAAAGTGTTCTATTCTTCTGCTGGAAGTGAAAGGCTGTGGGTTATAGGGTAATGTGAGGCAGTTGAACCTTTCTGACCTGACCAACTGCCTTGAATGCTGCCTTGTAGAGGCCACAGACCTTCTCCATTTACCCTTTAACCACCTGGCCTCTGAAATGAACAACTTTTTCCAGAGGAATCTTGGATAAAAAGATACAAATTTGCCACAAGCAAAAACAAATGAATAACAAAGAAAACCGTGTGGTGTATATATAAAATGTGGTTTTACACTGGTGGAGGTCGACAAAACCAACTGGTTTCCTACAGTTGCAATCAGGGTTAATCAGTGACTACTTCATATTAGATTTGCTGCAGAATGTTCCATTAGTTTGCTGTTGGCAAAAGAAAAAGTCATTTATCCCAAAACAACCAAAATTCTTATTATTAAATCCATGTGATGGTTTAATTTGTAAAAAATATCTATGAAGGATTCCACTCAAAACAATTAAACTCTACAAATATATCAATGTTTTGCCTTTGACTCTGAATCAAATAACAAAATTAAAATTAGAATAGAAGCAATTGAGACAAATTTAAGATAAAAGGCAGAATAATGAGAATATTCACTAGATCACGAAAGAGCTGAGCCAAAAATATAACAATTATAGTACAGATGGTGAAGGAACTTCATCACTGCTGCCACCTTTTTTAAGAGGAGGCAGGTGGCCAAAAACCCTAAGTCAACTAAGTAAACATCACCTTCCACTTGGAGCAAAATTACCTATTTAAAAACCATGCAGTGGCATTTGTGGATGATCTCTCTCCATGTTTTTTTTTAATGATGGAGTCACTTTAATCATCGTGTTAATACTAACTGGTACCAAATGAAAAATATGCTAAATATGGAAAAATGTAAAAAAAAAAAAAATGTCTGTCAACCAATTACCTTTCCCAATATTAAAAACTGACTCAGAGAAAAGAATGGAGGTGGATAAAAACACATGAAGAGACAGCATGGGGGCACAGTGGTAATGGTCTGCATTAGCCACATCTGTTGGGAATAGGCCTGCAGTGAGGCAACTTGCTCAGTGAAGTGTAATCTTCAGCGGCCTGGCCCCTGTGACAGCCAGAGTAGCAAGTGGTTTGGGCGGGGCCAGTGGGGCTTTACACAAAGCAACGAGTTTCACTGTGGCAGGTAGGGGGATACGACTGACACACATTCAGAATAAACAGAGGGGGGAGGGCATCAGATCGTGAACGAGGCCAGCATAAAAGGTAGATCAGCGGTGATACGGAGGGAAAACTAGATGTTTGAGAGCAGACTGGGAGGAAATTGGCTGCAGGGCATTAAGGGATGACAGCGAGAGGATTGAAGCTAGGCAGTAATTCTAAATAGAAGCGAGCTGCAGATGTGCCAATGCAATGGGACGGGAAAAAATGGACAGAATGATACAGAGGATAATAACGGTAAAAAGAGGCATACAAAGGGGGCGGAAAGGATAAAAAAGATAGCAGCTAGAAGAGGGGGATCTCAGACCTGATCACAGGTGGAATGAATGGTGTGAACTGGTTTCAACAACAGCAAAACGTAAAAAAAATATTCCTAAAAGTACAACAAAACTAAGTTTGGTGGAATGTAAACCTTTTTCCAGTTGATTAACTATAGAGAGTGTTCAATAAATAGAATGCACAGAATCAACTTTTAATAATGCACACACTTATTAGTTCACCCATTATCTTTCATTTCAGTTGATAAAAGGCAGACTTTAGCTTTCTCCAATCTACATAATAGTTTAGTTAGATTTCCAGGTAACCAAGACACACGTCACTCATTTGTTTTCCAGACGCCACTTTTGCCGACACAGGTCCAGCTGCCTAACCTTTCAGAGACTGTCTGAAGAAAGGGAACACGTATAGCATTGGATAAGCAGATCTATGTAACCCTCAGGGAGATGGACAGACTGGCAGAGAGTGGAGGTAGTGGCACTTGAAAAGCAATGAAAATTGGGATGGAAATAAAGGTGCATCAGCAACTGTAGCCTGCAGGGTGGAAAGGAGTTGTTTGGTGTGCACCACTGAGGTGGAAATGAGTGGATGGACCAACATGGTGGGTGGGCGATAACCTTTTCTAAAGTAAAAATGAAGGAAATGGTAATGAAGATTTTAACTTGCTTTGTATTTATTTGAGGACTGTGCTGTGAGCCCAACTTATTTAACTGCTGATCTGAATGGTGTAAATTTCCTTCTGGTATTCTTAAAAAACAATGCAAAAACAGTAGTATTTAAGCAGCTGAACTTTTAACATAAACGGCAGCTTGAATAAATGTAAGTATACAATGTTATTCCTTTCTTTTTTAATGGAAAAATTATTAATTTTACGTCTGTTTCAGTCCTCATTACACTGCTGTTGTGTATTTAAATGCATCCAGACCAAAGCTTCATTCAGACATTTAACGATGTGTTCTCTCAAGCTTGTACAGGAATTCTCAGCCTTAACTGGCAAAGACATTTACTATTCAGTGCTTGTAAACATCTGATTAAAAGTCTGTGGACCTGTGCACAAACAATATTGCCAACATATTTGCATATACAAACATGCCATGTATAGAGGAAATAATCCCTTGTGATCAGGGCTACACACACTCACAGCTGAAAATATGGAAGGTAAAGCAGTAATAAGCTACAGAGAGGCCACTTTATAACACATGTGATCAGATATCAAGCAGCTGGAAGCATACCTCTTTGGCAAGTGACACTTTGTGACACAAACATGCTTACTGTTTTGTGTGGTTGCCCCACAAAAACAGGAAAGATGTTCACAGTTGGAGTTGAATCTGCATTTTCCTTTTTTTAACAAAGTTCTGAAAATAAAGCAAACTGTTTCCAGCATCAACAATCCATGTTTTATTCAAAAAGACTGTTCTATATCAAGAACCACAAAAAATGTTACCATTTCTTTCCTTTTCTTTTCTTTTTTTTTCTTTTTTTCCGATTGTCACCAATGTTAAAGGGACACAGCTCATCTGGCTGATGGATGGAAGCAAATGTAGCCCAGGGCCTAAGGGCTGGACTGCAGGAGAGATGTACATTATAAGACACAGATACAAACACACAGACACACACATAAAACAACCCCTCCAGATGGGTCCCCCCTTGTGAGTTGTGTGCAGGCCCCAATTATGTCTCAGTGTGTATGTGTGATTGTTTGGTGTGTATGTACTGGGGGAAGGGGGACAGGAATTCTTTGCAAAGGCTTTAGAAAAGTACTACAATGGAAGCCACTCTCAGAATGCGTCAGCGGCAAAGAATGTTTAAATCCCATATTCTGGTTAAGAAACTTTCCCTTTATAGACTCCCTGTGATTCACAAACAGCGCTGAGATAGTAAAGCGTATTAATGTCTGTTGTTGATAAGGATTATTGTATAATAAATCAGTACAGTCTTGCCACACAGCACTGCAGCTACATATAGTAAATTCATTATGTGGCTCAGTGTTTGGGGCGCTGATAAGTGACCACATGCTTTAAAGAGAGCTGGATACACAAGTGTGTAAAGAGGAGGGTTGCTATTGTAAACAAACGCAGTAAAGCACGATCACTGGATGTGGTGCGCCCTTCATCTGGAGAGCTTTTAGTGTCTTTCTTGCATCACAGGACTCCACTGAATTTATGATGTGCAAGCAGAAAGTTTGCTGTCTTTTAATGTAAGTCTTATCTTGAAAGCTAGTGGTTCGTGTGATGTCAATATAAGATAGTTTGTTTTTTTCACAATCTATGAAATTAGTCAGAGATGCTCACTAGTCCCTTTTTTGCAATGCTCTTTGTATTTGTGTTCAACTCAAGTCTTAAAACTTGTGGTTAAAATGAATATTTTACTGTCACAAATTTGTCATTAAACTGCTTTTAAAAACTTATGGTAACACAATAACACGCAGTTGGTGTTTATGAAATCCAGTTGCAAAAGCACTGTATATCTTACAAGCTACGTTCACACTGCCCTCTGCAACACGCGTTGCTACGTCAACCCAAGTTACTACGTCAGTAGTAATTTGGGTTGACGTAGGAAAAAGTCACTTAAAATTGTCACGGTTTGGGTTTTTTTGCCTTTGTTTTTGCTTCTATTTTTGTTCTTTGATATTTTGAGTGTTGTTTCCTGTTTTATTTTAAAGGTTTCCTGTATGTGTTGGTATTGATTTTTACTTCCTGGTCCCAATCTCTCCTGATCATTCTCACCTGTGTCTTGTCAGTTATGTGTGTATTTAAGTCTTGTCTCTGCCTTCCTCTTGTGTCTGATTCCCTGTGTTCCTGGAACCCCGGCAGTTCGTTTGGTTCGTTAACCCTGCTCAGCAGCGCTTTTTGTTTGAGTATTAAACCTCTTTGTCTTTGGAACCACCTGCCTCCTCGCCTCTGCATTTTGGGTCCCTCATCAACCCTCCCATGTAACAAAAATGTATTGCATTTTAATGTTACATGCTGTTTTGTGTCAAAATTCAATTGAAATTGCAAAACATCTTATGTTTCAAATCTCAAGTCAAGTGTCAAAGTCTTTGAACTTGAGGCTGTAGTTAATTTTCTAGTCTCTGTATGTGTACAGAGCCCGTGTCCTGACATGGATAAAATAAAAATGATCTCGTTCCCACAAATTAATGTCTTTTTCCCACAAAATAATATCTCAAACAGAAAAAAGGGTCCTACTGTTTAATTAGAAAGTAAAGTGCCATTACCTGTCACACACCTAGGTGTGAGAAATTTGTTCTCCGCATTTGACCCATCCGCTGGGGGAGCAGTGAGCTGCAGACACAGCCGCACTCGGAATCCATTTGGTGGATTTAACCCCCAATCCAATCCTTTAAAGCTGAGTGTCAAGCAGGGAAGCATTGGGTCCAATTTTAGAGTCTTTGGTATGACTCTGCCTGGATTTGAACTCACGACCTTCCATTCACAAGGCGGACACAAGGCCACTGAGCTGGTTTACATTTGTTAGAATGTAAAAAGTGAAAGTAAAAAGACTGTAGCTTATGTTGTCGTTCAAAGTCGGTCAGGGTAATATAAAGTTTGATTAAGTGAACTATCCAACAAGGTTTGAAAAGCGCAGGATGTCCATAATTTCTACCTCTTATTGCTTTGCCCCACACTTCTAATTCGTGGCCAATGACTGGAGAGACCTTTAGGTTTTGCTTACAAGATTTCGTCTGTAACGGGAAAGTCCCCTTGGCGCCAGTCTGAATACAGACCAAATGCAAGGTTCAGGACTCAAATTGAGCAGACTCAGTCCAGACTAAATGATTTTTCCAGTCTGAATACACCCTAAGTCTCAAGTTCCAGATCATATCTCTGAAATGAATTAATTCCTTGAATATTTTTTTTTTGTTTGGAAACTGTTGGTTTAGATGTAATTTGAGAAAACAGTGGTGCGATGCCTTGAAAAATATGCAGCCTGTCAACGCGACCCACCATTCCTGACTGTTGTCATGCCTAAACTTTGCATGCAGATGCCACCAGAACAAACAGCAAAAGTGCAGAAAAAAATGACAAAAACATTTCTGAAAAAACAAATGCTGAAGGTGTGACTGTTGCTGACAGAGGGGTTATATATTCATTCGATGTGCCTGTGCCTCTCCTGCTGTCATTTTGTGTCTCAGGCTTTTTCTTTGACTCTTCCACCTCTCATTGAGTCGGAAAAAACACGTCTCTTTCATACTCAGAACTACCTAAAACATAGTTCAGTACAAGAGAAGACTGCTGTCTTTTTTGCTGTGTTTTTTTTTACAGTTTTAGGGTAGGCATTTGTCAGGCTTTAGTTTTTTATGGTACTAATAACAATTGGTAGATGGCATATACTTATATAATGCTTTCTACCTTTTTCGAAGGCCCAAAGCGCTTTACAATCACAATCCCATTCACCCATTCACACACTGGTGGTGGCTCTGCTGCCAAACACTGGCGCCAACCGTCCACCAGAAGTAAAGTGGGGTTCAGTGTCTTGCCCAAGGACACTTTAACACTTGGGCGGGCAAGGCGGGAGTCAAACCTACAATCTTGCAATCAGAGGTCGGATGCCTTTCTACTGCAATACGACTACCCCGTGGTAAGTGAAACATTTTGTTTCACTTTTTTGAAATTGTCCCACCAGAGATATTACTGGTGACACCTAAAAAACACATACTCTTTGACATATCGTAAGTCTTTGACCATATATATGTCCAATGTAAATCAGCGGGTTCTGAGGAGGAGAAAAGCAGCTTTTGGACCGGCTTTGCACTGATATGCAACACATAGTTAGTTTAGTTTTTTGTTTTTTTTAGTTTAGTTTAGTTCAGCTTATTTTTCTAAAATGTGTCACAAATAACAAATCACCTCACAATCCAAAACGTGGAAAAAATTGACATAACTTACTGCTCCAAGGCTGCTTTTCCCCTCTTTGGAATCCACTGGACTTACATTACGAAAATGGTTTATTAGTAGATTGCTGTAGTTGAAAGAATGTAAACACTGGAGCTAAAGCACTGGTTTTAAAGGATTAAACATAAATACAATGGTCTTGCTGTTATAATCACTATTCAGGTGTTTTTTGTTTTTTTTTAAATGTGTCATAATACGGAAGAAAGAAATACAATTAATCATAAAGTTGCCTAATATGTCACTTGCTGTTGCCAATATGAATGCCTTTTTGCTCTATTACCCTATAACCTAATAGCTATTATCTAATCTAGCAGCCACTAGTAAAAGTGCCATCAATAAAAGCTATTTTGCTATGATGTCAATATGAAACTAATGAGTGCGACTAAGGTGGAAGAAAGTTTAGTTTATAGAAAGCCGTTAAAATTATATAGCAACTTTGTTTCATCATAAAGAACATGTGCTCTGACTGCGAAAAAGCTCTTTCACAGTCTGAGCCACCACACAATCAGGAAACACACAAAGGTCAATACTGAGCAGAAGTCCCTGTGGGAGCTCTGTAGCCCTTCGACCTTTAGGTGCACATCCCCGATGTTCATTCCCAGGAGGTGTCATTCGAAGACAAACCAAGAGCTGCTGTATGCAAAGGCGAGAAACAGAAGTGTGGGAAGGGAAAAAGCGCAACTTGAGAAGGTGAAAGAGGACGGAAAGTGCTTTCAGTGGTTGTGGAGAAGAGTGGAGCCAGCAACAGCGTAGCTATGTTGAGTATGTACAGACAGGAGAAAAAGAGGGGAGAAGAAATAGCACTTGAAGAAAGAATGCGAGGAGGAGATTGCTGCATTAGCAACACATCTTGGGCCAATTACTCTACCGCTAACTCTCTCTTCTATCTCCCTTCGCTTTTCCCGTCTCAATGTCCTCTCCTCTCACTTTCCGATCCTCCCCCTCTCTCCACGTTCTCTATCTGAGCTCGAACTATCCGTGTGCTGTCAGCAGCAACAGATCCCCATATGATACCAGTCTGCACTGGCAGGTTTTATCTTCCCATGTTACAATAAGAAAGACGGATCTGAGGAAAGATAAGATAGAACCAGCCAACAGTGACAACAGCAAACACAGCAGGGAAGGGATGACATGGTGCTTCACTGCCACCTAGTGACAGAGCCGTCGGCGCAGCCTCCATCAAAAAGGAGCTGATCATTAGTTACAGAAACCTGTTTCAACAGTGTGATCAACATGCTCATCGGGAAATGTGTTATTGCAAATGTTTGCTTGGAAAGTTCTCGGAATGTGCTGTGCAGCTGTGCACAGCAGGAGATGCAACGCATGTTTACGCTGTTAGGGTTTGCTGTAGCCATACGTTTACAGGAAAATTCAGTTCTGTCTGAAGTGCTGAAATTGAATTTGGCAACTGCTAAATATTTTAGATAAAAATACATCATGTTGAATTTATATTTTCTGTCTTTTAGGAATCTTTGAAAGCATTAGGAATACATTTGCAAAGTATTAACCTTTGTTTAAAACAATAGACTTCAGTTAAAAGAACCTCTCAAACTACACCAATGACTTTAGGGGTCATAGATTATATAATCTATTTATCTTAGTCCTCCAAGACTTTAAATGCAAAATAAAAGCCATTTTGTCAAAAATGTTTTTAAATAAACAAATTACTATCATATTTTCCTGATCAACTTGTGTTTTAGAATCTGCTCTCAATCTCAGTTTTACAATTAGCTCAAACTGTAAGAAATGTAATCAAAACTCATCTGAATCATTGCTATAATAATTCACGCACACACGTCTGTTTGGGTGTGGAAAAAAATCCAATTAAACAATAGATCCAGATGTTTGCAATACATCAGATGACAAGTGTTAAACGACTCAAAGAATCATTGCTGGCGAGTTATTTATTCTGTGAATTAAAAGAAAACAGTTGCTCCTTTCCATATTTATACACTAAATGAAGTATGTAATGTACATCTTTTATACAGATGGTAATTAACTTTGATCACATCAGAAGGTTGCAGACTGTGATCCCGCTTGGCTTACTGTGCTACACATTAACAACAAAAACTGTAATGACAACTGTTTCTGTTTGTCTGTACTGTCTATAGGAATACCATTAAGACTCATGCAATAGTTTTGAGAATGCAGCTCTAACCGGTAAACTTTTAATTAGGTCTCTGAACATCTTTTTTTTTGTTTTGTTTTACCATGCAATGTCTCTGAGAGGTGCAAAAAGCTGGAAACAGATAATAAATAAAATCAAAGGACCTCTTCAAAAATAACAGGACATCTGGTCCAGACATCTGGAGCCAGAGGACTTTTAGGAGCTTCCCAGCACCCTGTCACCTTGTGGGCAAATTAGCAAAGTGAGAAAATATGGCCAGGGTAAACGATGCTGACAATCACACAGTGGGGGGGGGACAGTGCAGACAGGTTGCTGGGAAATTCATTAGGTGGAGTTCCTTTTTTTTGTTCCAGTGAATAAAGGAGGATAAAGGATGGACAATGCAGGAGTTGAAATGTGACTGTTTAAGTGTGTGTGAGTGTGTGTGTGTGTGTGTGTGTGTGTGTGTGAGGGAGAGGAATTTGAAAACAGATGGAGGAGGTAACCATCTCATTACTCTTTGGCAAGTATTAGTCAATTTTCTACATTTAGCTAATGAATAAAAATATGTTTCTCTGTGGGGATTATTATTCCAGGTGGGCGGCAGGGTTCATACCTGACAGTTCCCTGCCTGCTGCTGAGATCAATGCTAAGTCGTCCAAAAAGAAAGAATACATTTTTTTCCACTCTCCAAACACATCTACGTGTCATAGGAAAATTACAAATGATCTACTCTTCATCAAGTCATAATATTACAAGGTCTGCTAAGAAACAGCTCTTTCCTCACACCATGTGTGGTCTAGATGTCCTGGATTCTTCTTATCGAACTAGTTTAAAAAAAATGTGAATTTATAAAATATTTGTTATTATTCAAATGGTGTTTTACATGATACTGTGGAGTATGACCTGTCTTATCTTTTTTATAACCTTTTTTTATGTTTCCCCATCCTCTAATAACACTTTCAAAACAGGGGCTGTAAATAATGCAACATAAAAAATTGTGATTTGCATTATAAACTATTTATATTTAGGCAGATGGTCTCACATCTGACATTTGACATCTGACACCTCTAATTTAACCCCTGTCATTCAGTAGCTCAGGTTCAAGGTCTTTTGACCCAAATCCAAACCTTTATTTTCCCTACAACTGTTAATGAGTTAAAAATGTGGGTTTCTGAATGACCTATTAGTTATTCAATTCAACTTTATTTTATTTAAATAGCCCAAGATCACAACAACGTTGTCTCAATGGGCTACACACCAATAATTGTACAATTAACTGGCCAAATAACTTCTCTTTCCTCCTCTATGTCCAATCAACAGTTCCTGCAGGGTATTTTGTTGCCGTTAGGTGCAACTCTGTGAAAGGGAAATGGAATGCCTTCTACATAAAACGATTCACTTTAACACTCCGATTAATATCATAATTTGTGGTTGCTGATATTATTCATAGTCGATATTGGTTCATTTTGAACAATCCGATTCACTGACCTAAAATCGATCCAGGACATCTTCAGCCAAAAGTTCCACCAGTGTGACTCAGAGATGAACACCTGGGTTCTGAACAGTGCAGCTGAAGTTGTCCAGATTCTTTGTATTTCTTGCAAGATAATCAAAATATGTGTACAAATAAACAACCCAACAAGAATTAACATCAAATCCATTCACATTTTAGCTTCATAAAGTTAGGCCAACTGTTGTTTTTGGTATAAAGATAACACAAACAGAACATTATTAGAACAGTCTACCACTCTGTATGGTCACGTCTTTGCTAAATTCAAAGTTTTTCCACACATTAGGCTGCAGTGGTTAGCGCTCTTGCCTCACAGCAAGAAGGCCCAGGTTCAAGTCCTGGCTAGGGGACCTGAAACAGAATCAGGAAAGTTTCCGTGTTGAGTTTGCATGTTCTCCTTATGCATGTGTAGGTTTTCTCTGGCTTCCTCCCACCGTCCAAAAACATGCTTCATGGGTTGGAGGGTTACTGTAAATTGTCCATAGGTGTGTGATTGTGGCCCAGTGACAGGCTGGCGACCTGTCCATGGTTTACCCTGCCTTTGCCCACGACTGGCCGGGTCAGGCCTCGGCAGCCCCGTGACCCCAAAAGGGACAAAAACAGGTTTAGAAAATGAAAAAGGATGAATGAATCCACACATTAGACTGTAATGATGGCTGGTTCCCTTTTTGCTGCCATCACATGTGTGATGTCCGGTGTGCTGGACTTGGTCGTTTTTAAGTTACAGTAAAATAAACCTCAATCAAAATGTTTTCTTTTCATCTATATCATCAATGTATTTCATTTTGAAAAAACATTGAAATTGATACAAATAACAACAAGACTCAAACAGATCAATCAGGTTGAATCATAGGAATATAAATTGATTAAATCTAGTAATCGTTACACCCCTGCTTCTTAGTGGTATTCTTTCAAAATAAAAGGCTTTCCATGCTTTTGGAAGCTGTGCTAGAAAATTTCATCCATTTTCTTGTTTTTTCAAATTGACTACCAGGTTTCTTGAATATTTGACATGCTAAAGTGAGACCTCAATGACCCCATGCATTACCAGGAAAACCCTCATTTTAAGCATATTCCATGAGTGTGCTAAAAAAAATCCACAGAGAATGAGATCTGCAATCATCATTTTTCTGATCATTAGCTACTTTTGCTTACAATAATTAAGGGTATTACAAGTAATTCAGACAGTTTCTAAATTGAATAGTTTTTAGTTGATAACATTCTGAATTTGATTTATTTCACCTCCACCTCCTTTGATGCCATCAAACCCCTGAAAAGATATCTTTTTCATCACCTCTGTGAAACAAGGTGAAACAGCTGCATAAAAAAGCACATTTTATTATTTTAAGATTCCAGTAGCATTCAGTAACAGAACCTCTAGCAAAATCACCCAAAAATAATAAAATGTGAACTCTCAACATTTCCATAAACCAGTCCTTTAAAAACAAGTTACTGCACCTTTGTTATCTAAGCAAGGACAAGCTAACACTTGTATTTGCTGTGTTGCATCAACCACCTGATCCTTTTTATTGACCATTTGTCTGATAGTGTTCCTCTGAACTATGGCCTTTCTCTCCCATCCATCTACCTGAATCAGTGTCAATAAAAAGGTCTTCAACTTGTAAGCTGGACTTCATCCAGTCTAAACAGTGGAAAGTGAGGCTTTAAAACATTGATAAAAGTGTCAGCTATTTAAAAAGGAAAAGAAAAAAAAAATTGTTAACACAAGTGGCGGCATTCCTGGTGCTGATGGTTTCAGCACCAGTTTCAGCTTTTTGTAAAAAATTGCACACTTGTAGTTTTCCAACACAATATTACTTAGCTGTAGCATATTTGGCTGTATTCATTCAGCTACTTTGATCAGTAAAATTAGCTTTTGTTCTAGGTATGCACAATTATTCTATAAAAAAGTTACTGTAAGTGATGGAGAGTATGAAGACTTCTAACAGCAAATCTGTCCAACAAATGAGCTTTGACTAATTATGATGAACTCATCAATAACCCCAATAAACTCTTCTCTTAAGTAGCAGTGCAGGACAGGTGGGGTTAAAATAACTTTTATTCACCACTTAAAAGTCATATATCTCGGAAAGAGAAAGGATCAGATGTAAAATGTAAAGCAAAAGTTTGAATGTTGGATATTGATTATTCTTTTGTGCTAATATACTTTGACAAATATCTGCATATTAAACTGAATCATAGTGCATCACACATTTATTTTAGACATCAATGCAATCCTTCTTGTTAGGAACGTGAATGTAAAGAAGGCTATGCTTTTTGTTTGTAAAAAAAAATTCTAATAATTATTTTAGAATTTCCCTTTGCAACTCTATGGTTGACAACATTGCACTTATCTTTGAATAATATCTTTTTAAAGTTAAGTTACTTATACTCGACTACACGTTTGGATACGCTACCCATCTCTGCTTCATAGTTGCTAAAAAGAGTGTGCTCAGACATTTGGATTGAGATTACATTATGAGGCCTCATTGCACCAATACATCACTCAAGGTACAATCCAGACTCTGAAGTTTAAAGAGAAAGCATTGATGTAAAGTAAAATAAAAGCAACAGTTTTCATTCAAAGCATCTAATTCACAATGGGTAAAATACAAAATTTAAAATCAATGCAATTTTTATTCATTGGAACTTTAATATTTCAGTTCCTGCATGGAAAAATCTCTAGAATGCCTTTGATTTTTCTGCATGAGATTCTAAACTCAGCAGCATCTGCTCACAAAGTAATCGTATGCCAAGTGTTATTATGACAATGCTGGACAGCTATATTTTACTCTTAAATCTCTAGATTTATTCCAAAGAAAACCGCAGCCAGAGACCTAACTGACACTGCAAAGGCAAGATATACAATTCTGTCTACATTTTTATTCAGCATAAAATTCGAAATTCTTTGTTCCACAAATAAAGTATTTAATTGCTTTATTATTGACTTTTAAAAATCTTTGTACCAAGCAAACTAGCAAAAGCCTTCAACTTACAGAATTCAGCTTTACTTGTTTTTCCAAGGTTATCTGAACCTGGAATAAAAAGGCAGAAATGTTCCGTTACTCTAAAACCAGAAATTGGATATCTTCTCTGCACATTGAACACATTGAACAAGCTAAGGACTGGCTCTTTTTTTTAACAAGCTTGTTATTAGTCGATTAATGATGTAATTTTGTTTTTTATTTGCTTTTGTGATGTATTCTTTTGCTTTTACCTATTGTCTGATATTCTGTGTTTTTTGTTGCTGTCTATGTTTTATTTGTGTATTTTTTTTTGCTATCTTTTTTTTTCTAATGGATAAGAATTGTAAAGCACTTTGAGATACAATTTGTGTTCCAGGAGGTTTGTCTGAACAAAACTGAGTTGGATTCAAAGTTGGTCTTTTTTCAGATGCAGTCTGGCCGTGCGTGTGCACATCTTGGACCGACAGGTTGGCATGTGTCTGCTCCAGAAAGAAAGATAGGATAGTGTCAGATGTGATACCAATGACAGGCCAATGTGCTTGTCTCTTGTTTCCCCTTGGCTTAGCATAAGGTCAGAGCAGAGGGGTAGCACAACAGTGCTACCAAAGCACTCTGACAGCCTGACCCCTGGGAAAGAAAATACCCTTTTCATCAGGAACCTTGTCACCTAAGTACCCCATTCTATCACAAATGCTCCTCCTCTTACTTGTGATCCTTCTTTCCATGATGCACGGTCCTGTCTTAAATAAATCTATGTATCTTAGCATAAACACATTATTTGATCTTTAACTGTACATATAAACGCTTCTACTTTAAAAATAAATAAAAAAGAGCAGTAATGTAACCATCTTCTCCATGGAGATTTGCTGGTGTTCACAATCTAATACCATAAATGGGTGATAACATTGACATCAAAAGGACACCAAAGGATCCATATTCTGCTTTCGTTTCCTCCCACTCATAACTCTCTGGAGGGCAGAAGGACGTGTATGACCAAGAGGGATTTCAGACATAGAATTATGTTGTTTAGCACAAGGCCCTTTGTGCTTTTTCACATGCATAATGCTCCTGCACTGAAAAGGAACAAGAAGCATACTGTGAAAATACAGATTATCATCAAAATTGTATTTTAGAGAGGGCCTCATCAGCATGCAAACCACACAAGAAAAGGGCAGAGGAACATACTGTGTTCATCTCCCCCATGTGTCTCATCACACAGTCAGATAGGCTAAACCCATAATGTCTAGTCAGATATGACCTTGAGCAAGTCCACTGTCTCGTAGGATCTTGACTCACTTTGTCATGTCAAGCCACTTCAGTGCTCTCAGTTAAAACAACACAACAGAGTTCCAGTGATGTATGGCTGCACATCAGCCAGATTAGTGAACTGTTGGGGCAAGTTTGTCATTTCCACTTATCGGATACGTTCAGAGCAGTGGCTTCAAGTGCCTTTGCATCACAATCCTGATGATTTTGGATGTTGTTTGTTTGTGTCAGGTTTGCTGAACTGAATATAATAAAAGTCTTTATTCAACCGGTACTAGAACACAAAACTTTACCTGAATAATAACAGTGTCTGGCTTGCATGTACAGTACCAAGTGCAATTGTTGCTGTTGTTTTTTTTCCATCAAAATGTGGCCAAAGATTTGAAATATTCAGTTAAAGAGACAAATGGAGTCTGGTTGCTTAAAAACAGCCTGAGCCCATTTCCACCCTGCATATGCAGGGTTGGTATGCCATTTTTGCAGTTGAAGGTATTTCTCTTGTTCACAGGGTTTTTTGTTAGGATGTTTTTTTCAGACACACAAGACGATTTGCTCCTTTGACATTTTCCCTTTTTAAATGTAAAGGAATATGCAAACAATGCAGATATGTGAAAAAAATATCAATCCACACAAAGTTTAGGTCTACTTTGAGCTGCAAATATGTTTCTACATCTCTGCTATTGGTACATCTAGCCCCTGCTTTTTTGTCCATATTTAAACGCACACCATCCCTCACATATGGAGCTTTAAATCAAACCTAAGATCTGCACTTTGAATAGCTGTCAAACTGACAGGTGAACCTCAGTCTCCACTCTCTGAATGACTCAAACAGGATCACCTCATCATTTTCCCTTAAGTAGTTTCTCCACTGTTCAATGTATTCCTTGTACCAATTTTCAACTACCATAGCATGAAACTGCACCAACTATGCTTCACCAGCGGGACGTCAATCATAAGATGATGAGAAGTGTTGAATTTGTTCCTTCAAGGCTTTTTCTTTATAGCTGAAAATGTTTAGTTGTCACCTCATCTAACTTACTGCAGTCTCTGTTATGGGATGCTGTAGATCCTCACTTACTGGCTCCTTTCTGATTAATGCCAGTCATGTCTGGTCCATGCCTCTGGTGGTTTCTTGACAGGCTTCTTCTACAGTTACAATCTTTCGGCTTGTGTTTAAGGACCTAAAATGGTCCAATAGATTAGATTGCATTCAAATCTGTTTGAAACACCTTATGTTAGCAGCATTGCTTTATTTTTTCTTTTTCTTTTTTTTCTTTCATTCTTAGTTTAAATTTTGTTTACATTATTTTCCTTTTTTGCAAAGAAAAGTTACTAACTTGTCAGTCAGTCCCAATGTCATCTGAACTTCTAAAACACTTTTTTATACCTATCAAGTATAGTTTCAATCCCCTTTCATATTTCCGGTCATTTAGAAAACCCTTAATTTGTCGAGTGCACATCTATTTCCTAAAAACTGGAGGCTTTGTATTTCTTACGTAAACATGTTGAATATGCTGCTGAATTTGGCACTTGGTATTCAGGAATGCTTGTAACGTCTGACAAGATTTGTTCCTGTTTTGTACAAGTAAACCAAAAAATGTATCTAAAATGCAGCGCACAGTGACCCCTGAGTCCTCCAGATGCCTGGTGACTCATTTAAAGTGACTCAAAAAAAGGCATTTTAATGAGATCAAAAGCCTAACTATGCATCCCAATGGTCATTTATTTATTTACATAATTGTTTCAAGTTCAGGGTTGAGAGAGTTGCAGGTCACACATATGCAAAACTACTGTCTTGTGTAATACTGGATTTAAAAATACTTTCAGGATAAGATGTAATGAACAGGGTTTTATAATTGTTCTTTCGTTTGCTTTGATTTTGTTAGTGTATTGTCTCCAATGTATATATTCCATGGTTTAAATCTTTTGTCATTTTATTATTTTAGCAAGATCTGCCTGGATTGATCTACTATCTATTATAGCTCAGTTGGCTGTGCGCAAGACTGGCACATGAAACCAGGGTTCATTTCGCAGGGGTGCGGTGAGCTTCATCCAGTGTGGGTGTTTGGGCAAGACCCTTGGTGCTACCGCCAAACTATGTAGCCACAAGGGGTCCCAAGTCTGGGTCTCCCTGTGCCGGTCCCCAGCCCGGATAAAACACATGGTTGTGCCAGGAAGGACATCCGGCATAAAAATATCTGCCAAACCACCTGTGCTAATCAGTGAAAGCTGATTGCTGTGTGCAAGCTCTGAAGGAAAATACTGAAAGGTGAAGAACAACATTGATCTATTATCCCAGTGTTCATCTTACTTTACTAGGATAGATGAATGGACAAAAAAACAGACAGATGAATATGTTTTGCTCATGTTTTGCAGCTTTTACAAAAAAAAAGAGGATAGCATTTCGATGAGAACGAGTTTCATTCAGGTATTTATGTACTAACATTGACAGCTGTGCTAATTTAGCATGCAATGGTGCATTCAGCTGTAGCGCTATTGCAAGCTGTTGTTCAACAACAAACCAAAATGACAAGAATTATTTGCTAAAACTCTTTTTTAAAGCTGAGTCTGCTTGAGAACAAGTTGCTCTTCTTTGTGCTCAGCACCCCTTCTAGTTTTTCTAGAAGATTGAACAATCTGTTATTCAAGCCTTTACAAGAACCTGTGTTGTTAAATGACTTCAACATGCACGATGCTGCTGTGCTTAATCAAAATTCTTTCTGGTTTCAGAAGGACTTTCCCAAAGTTACTTATAAATTTTTTGTGCTTGCGCAGGTCTTCTAACAGAGAATTTGCAGCAGGCACAAGAAGCGTGTGGAAGTGCTTCTTTTCCGTAACTGAAACCCACATAGACAGGGAGCCTCTCAGCTACTTAAACCTGACAGTAGTTCAGACAGGAACCCAGCACTAATGACAGTTCATGCACAGTGACAGAGGTTGGATAGTGTGAAAACCCCTGCAACAGCCACATATCTGGATTTAATTGCTTAACTATTCATACAAATCACTTTATTTGTAAAGATATTTGTGAATCAGTCACTTCTGATGCTGTCTTGTCTGTGCCGTTAGCATGAAATACAATTACAGTCTCTGAGCATATCACTGTTAATGAAATCTACGATGAAATTAAAATACTACCATTAAGGAGTGAAGCAGATCCCCTTATTTAAATACTGTTGAATTTGTTCAATTTTCATGTTCAGAAATGATCACTGAGGCTTAATAGTCTAATTTTCCAATGAATAGATTTTCTTCTGAATGGCCATTATTAACATTATCTGAATTGAAAAAAAAACATTCATGGAAAATCTGCATAATTTAGATTTTTTTGTGGCTAAAATATTTCTAAAATGTTGACTAGGCCTTTATTTTAAATACAGCAGATGCTATAATAAATACTTGTTAGTCATATGATGCAGAAGTATTTAAATGTTACTCTGCAGAGCCGAGTCTGCTAGACATTTGTTGTAAACAATTGTCTCCTTTCATGCATGTCTAACTGATAGACAGTCCTTGTAGCTGTTATGTTTGCATTGTATTAGACACAAAAAAGACCAACCTGAAAAATTATGTGTAGATTACTTTGACACCAAGAACAGACTTTCTGCGATGCAAAGGAAGCAAAAACTGACTTCGATTTTGAGATATGGATGTATAAAAAGTTAGGAGTGATTATTTTCCATCAACAAATCGAACCCTCCTTGAAACTCAATTTTATACCCTGAGTGATGTCGTTGAAAACCTCAAATTGCGGCCTTGAAATAATCATACTGTTAGCAGGCAGAAACAAGAACTCGTGGTGGGCCAATCGATAGAAACTTCATTATCAGGAAGCCAGGCTAGTAATCTCTTTGGCTGAGGCTGTGAGGGGCATGCATTTACGGCAACACCTATTCTCAGTGAGATATACAACCTGCACCGACCTGCAGCATCAAAGAGCCACACTCAGACCGCTCCTCATAATAACATACTTTCCATCTCCCTGTTTGCCTGTCAAACACAAACTTGCAAAATCCTCATGCATTGTTTTTTTTCTCTCTATTTCTCTCTCACAACTCCAGATTAGCTTTCTCTGCGTGCAAAGATGAATCTGCAGCAGCTGACAAGAGGAGGAAGGCAGGAAACTGCAGGAGAAACAGCAGAAGAAAGAAGCAAAAGAAAAGTATGAGAAGAAAAAAACAGAGACACGATCCAAGAATTAATACAATTACTAATACTTTTTTTATTGACAGAAATAAACTAAGGTTTAAATGTTGTTATTAACGTGTTTTTGAGCCAGATCCAACTTTAGACTTCAATCACAGAAACAAAAAATGTATAAAATGGCAAGCAAGACTGCACAGAGGTCCTTGAACCCACTAAATATTTACTATGCAATCACAGCCAGAATAACTGAGTAAAGAATGTTATATAGGCACAGGCCAACAAGAAAAGGAAAAATTCAAAGCAAATTTCAGTCAAGGAACCAAAAAGACAAAAGCACACACGCACAAAACATAAAAAATCCCCATTAAAGGCAAGAAAAACTCCTGAAATCATATATATTTTATTGAATTACAAGAGAAATATATTAAAGTTTAATTTAAATATTTTTATTTAAATATTTGTTATATTTATATTTATGTATTTAAGATCACTTCACAGTTGTAAGACAAATTAGGCTTCTACCATTGACGTGTTTGTCTGTCTTAGTTTAAGAACATTACAACAATTACTACTGAGAATAAAATGTGAACACATTTTCAAATCATGATGAGCCAACTGGAAATCTGTCATCTGAGGTTGAGGAGTTCACACTAAGAATATGTGACAAAACGATATATTTTCATATTTTATGTTAATACAACCAGCAGATGGCAGTGACAGAGCAAGAAAAAAAAGACCGCTTAGTCACAACAAGACAGGCACATTCTTCATTCTAATAAAACTTAATTTTCTTCACAAAAAAGTAGACAAAAGCAATCCCCCTGATTTTCTGACACAGAATGAATCAAACCTCAGTTCTCCTCGTGCTCATTGATGACAAGATGGAAACTGTTCTTAAAATTTAAGCAGAGAAAAAGCTTTTTTTCTGTTTTGAAGCATTACGACAAGCCAAATGCTGAAACTAATGTGCAACAGTCACATTTATTTTTGCAATCTTCCTATGGAAGTAAAAGAAGAAAAAAACGAAAAATTCTCACAATATTAGGTATGGCAACTGAATGGATTTTTTTAGCAGGCAGTATTTGGATTAAAGTTCTTTGAATTTGAATTGATTTACTCTGAAAGGAGTTGGACATGTTTGCCTCCTGTGCAAAGTTCTTTGAAATAAATTTGAAATCAAACAAAAACAAAATGACATATATTTAAATGACTTTGAACTGTATTACACAATCAAGCTATTTTAGTTTTCTAACCAACATAAATAGTCTAATTAAATACAGGTCAATTCAAATTAACTTATTTTTTTTTATTTAAAAACACAGTTCATGAAATCATTTTACATTAAAAGTCAAAAATGTAAAAATCCATAAAGACATTTACAACAAATGTATTTAAGCATGTAAAAAGTAAAGGCAAAAATTGACAATAAAGAAAATATAAAACGACTTTACCCCTAAACTAATTTGATGTTTGCGTTTAAAATTATAGCCACAGAAAATAACCACAGCAAATACAAAGAACCAAGTTGATCTCCATTTAACAACCCAGCAGTGATCCATGTTGATGGAAGGTATTGTAAAAGTAGTGATTCCAGCAGGTAGTGTTAATACATTTGTTACAATTTAGTTTATGACTTCTTAAAAACAAAAATTGTCCAACAATGTTGTCCAACCATGTTTGGTCCAGTAGCGTCTGCTGCTTTAAAGTTGCAAATATGTCTTTCCTTAAAAGTAAATCAATTCTCTGATTAGTTGTTTACTTTTCGGCATATCCCTTCATTGGTTACCACTGAAAATCCACTTCGACTAATTCGCACAGGTGGCTTATGGTTTATAGCAGAGATTTTTACCCCCGATGCCCTTCCTGACATAACCCTGTATTTTATCCAGGCTGGGGACCAGCACAGGGAAAAAATTCCTGATATTTGTAACTTAATCAGATGTTTAGCTTTGATCACACAGGTGAAAAAACCCCCATCAGACATCAGTGACTGTAAATATTTCAAATATAAATATTAAAAATTTTACAAACTGAAAGCTGACAACACCAGTTCCTAACAGCACCAATTCTTTCTAGATAATTCAGTGCTGACATAACAGCAAAATTTCACAGCTTATATGTTCCTCACAGAAAGACTTTGAGGTTTCCTCCATTTAACTCAAAGGTCATGAGGCTGTCCGACTGCTATCAAGATAGCTTAGCAGTCCTTTGATTAAATGGAAAAAGCGAGGCAAACAAGACATCTGGTAGGAAATCCGTGCCAAGATTACCCAGCCTCATTTCACACGGAGTCATAGCAACAAATGATATAATTAAGACCAAAGTAATACTGTCCAAGCCTTTTTCCTCATGCAACCTTTTCCATAGCAGGAAAGCACGAAGAAAGGGATACTGTTGCATGCAAATGCTGTGCATCGCTTGGTGGACAAATGAAATCCTAAAACAAAAACATTTTTGTTTGCAGTTTTTTTTTTTTCAGCATCCTAATTCACTACCATTTTATAGACTTGTTAGAGCCCCATTTGTTTACTGAAGGCCTGGATTGATAGGATGCAAAATGGTTATTAGGGAAGAAGACAGAAAAAAAGTGGAAGAACATAATGAAAAAAATATTTACAGAAACTCTTAAAGAGCTTGTTTTAAACAAAGGCCTGAAGAATTTTAAACTTTTGAAGTTCTTAACAAAGGTTTTTAACTCAACTGACTGGATTTACCTATTTTTGGGTCAGATTAGTGTCAATATTCTGATAATTTGCCTAAGATTTACGGATTGATGGATTGCCTTCAGTAGCATTTCCATCATCCGTTATGACTAACCTTGACTCGCTTTCATTTGGTGTGCTCTCATTTGTTTTTCTATTACATCTGAGTACCACTTTAATGTGGTCGGGCTCATTGTAGAAAACCAGGCAAATTACAAACAACTACCTGCGTCCCCATCTGGCTCTGACAATGAGGTCAAACCCAGGCCACCCGTCCTGCTATCAGGGAACATGAACTGGGTCCACCCAAATTCAAGCTCAGTGGGAACCAGTTGCAGCAAAGTACTGTAAGTCAAGGCATGGTACACCACCTAGTGGAAACAGTTTTAACTCAGGTACAGCCAAACCAAACTGAGTTGACACTAATGGGAATTATGTTGGTGGGGTATATAATAATGATTCCATCCCTGGGGTATGTGAAGGTAACCATTTGACTTTTTTGAAAAAAGAAACATCTGAACACTTCTTCATATTTTACTTAGTCAACAGTTTCTGCTTGTGTTTTTTCACAGTTATAGAAAACTGAATAGAGGAATAGATAAAAGGCAGTAGAAGTAAACCAGAAGCTCTTATGGGAATGCACTCATTTAATCATGTTTATCTTGAAGCTCAAAGATTTTCTTTTAGTTTTGCCACAGCAATGCAGACTCGGTGGAGACTAAAAGATACAGGTCACCCTATCAAGATGATACAGGCTTTTGTGATCAGTGCCGATGCAATCTCTGATGCAACTGCAGAGATAGAGTGCAATGTGCAAAGTTTTCATGATCAGGTTGGTTTTCCACAAGTTCTGCTCAAATGTAACATTTATCAGTCATCACCAAAACCATACCTGAGATTATTTGTACCTAAATGCAGCTCTGAAATGATTCTAATTTTCCTGGGTTGTTGCTTTCCCACGCTCCAAAGCTTCTCAGCCTACTGAGCATTAAGTCTGTGTTTTTAGAAATATTTTGGAGCTCTGTGCATGGGCCAAAATCCTGTACGCAGTATGCAAGATGGATTTGTCAGTCATCCAAAATAAATGCACCCCCAGCTCTATTGTTGTTGTGCACTGTGTATCTTATCTTAATAATCTGTCAGAATCATCTAAACTAAGGGAGGATTTATGACGTTTGGGCGTTGATTTCTTTTTTTTTTTTTTTTTTGAAGATTCTTGTGATGACAAACACTAACAGAAAAAAAATCAACCACTTTATGGGACAAAATAAGTGTGAGTGACAGTTTCAATCCGCCCTTGTCCAGAGAACTTCAATCACTCAATTTCTCTGGGCAGTATGCTTCCAATCCCGGCAAACAGCTGGCCTGGCATTTAGAACACATGGGGATTAGAGGGTTGATTTAGTTAGAGGCTCAATCCAAAGTGAGACCACAGAACCACTTATGCTGCCACATTCACCACTCTGGCTTTTTAAAGGAAATTGTACTTCATTTTGCATTGCTTTCAGTAATAATCAGCCAAATGAGACATCTTTGAGTTACCTGTCAGGACTTTGACACATTCCGAAATAGTTCATGGATGGGTGTTTAATCTATCCATCAATCAGTTTTGGCACAGATTCGAAAGTAAAAAAACAACGAGCAAATCTTCATCATATGAAGACATTTATACATTTAAAAGGGAATGATCTGGTATGTTGTTTTTCTGTAATGCTTTTAACTACTGCGGGATTAAAATAATCTCTTGGCTCTGGATATTTTACATGCTGCCCTGTCTCTCGTGCCATCATAAGCTCTTTTGATCATCATATGCTTTCACTCAGCCACTGGAATACAAGGTATGCAGTTGCTTTTACCAAGATGGGTGTGTGTAGAAAGTGCAGGTGTGTTTTCAGTGACGTTTAATCCTAAACACAAAAGAGAAAGAGAAAGATTTCCAGCTGGCAATCAACTCTCATTGGATAGTTTGGGAGGTTGATTTGCATATGGTGGGAGTGTCCTAACCCTGCACTGGGATGAATGACTTGTTGAAGTCACACAGAAACAAGGCAGAGCACTCAGCAGAGGTCTGCGCTGTTCAAAACTCAAAATGCTAGGATTACTAGTGCTGAAGCTGCTCCTGCTATAGGTGGAAGGCACTGGAATAGGACAAAAACATGTTCAACAGCAAAGGCTCTGGTCAAAGCAAAAGAGGGAGAACATGGGTGAGTCTTGTGTCCCTCTGTTTTACAGTAAACGTGTTTTTTTAGTGTCTAAAAACGCTGTAAATCCTTTTGAGTGCTGTTAACTCAGGCTTCTGTGAAGGCCCTGTTGTTTTGCACTGTTTGCTGTAATTTGTTCAACTAAACTGTGAAGCTAAAAAATGTTCTAAGTCCAGGTTTCATAAATGCTTTACCATGACTCACAATTAAACCACTCCTGTCCAAAAAAAAACCAAAGAAATGTAGTCATTAACTACAAATAAGCATTTATGACTAATGATTTTTAAAGTTTTTGTTGTTTTTGTCTGTCCATTTGCAAACTAAATTATTGTAATTATGTGTATTACAGGGATTCTGCATCCTTCTGCTGTTTACCACCCCCCTCAGCTGCTTCGCAAATTTCAGGCAAGCAAAGGAGCTCATCTATAAAATAAAAGAGGGATTACCCAAGGGGACCTTCATAGGGGCTATTGGAAAAGATTTAAATTTGAATTTCACTGTTGAGCCCCCTTTTTCCTTCAATCTCCCGCAGAAGAAGGTCAGCGATCAGTATGTGAAACTAAACAATTCCACCGGGGAACTTTACACATCTGCCACAGAGATCGACAGGGAAACCCTCTGTCCAGATAACTCTATGAGGTGGGGTTGTGACCTCTCCCTGGATGTGATCGTCCTGCCTCAGCAGTATTTCCAGCTCATTAAAATTAAGATCGTGATTGAGGACGTGAATGACAACAGGCCAAAGTTCCCCACTGATGAGATCTCCATGTTCATCCCAGAAAACTCTCCAATCAATGCTCGTTACACAGTGGAGCAGTCTGCGGTCGACCCAGACTTGGGCACTTATGGAGTGCAGACCTACTGGCTGGTTAACGACTTTGGCTTGTTTACGCTGGATGTTGAGGAGAACGAAGGGGGTGAACTGACACCATTTCTCATTGTGGTAGAGGATTTGGACAGAGAGGTGCAGGATGAGTACATCACAGATATCATCGCAGAGGATGGTGGAACGCCTCCCTTACTCGGTGCAGCTACTTTAAAGATTATTATCACAGATGTGAATGATAACTGCCCTCAATTCACTGAGTCACAAATTAATGTCACCCTCCATGGAAATTCTACTAAAGGGGTACATTTGGCACATCTGCATGCTTTTGACCCTGATCTCGGTTCTAATGCCCTAATCAGCTACACTTACAGCGAGCGTGTACCAAGGACAACTAGGACCTTGTTTCATTTAGACAAAACCACTGGGCTAATCAAGCTTGCTGGGAAAATAGACTCTGGCACAAATACTTTTTACAAACTCACCGTTCTGGCAAATGGACCTGGGTGTATCCCTGCAGTTGCAACCGTTACTGTCCATGTCATCAAAGTCCTTACTGGACCCCCTGCTGTAATATCTCGTTACATTGCACAAGAAAAGGACGGAGTTGTGACACTGAAGGAGTCCGAGCCTGCTTTTTCTCCCATTGCTTTTTTCACAGTAAAAAACATGGATCTAAACCAGAAGGTGGACTGCCATTTGGAAGGATTTGGACCCTTTAGGATTGTTCCTTATCAGCTGCTCAAGAACGAGTATCTACTGGAAACTACAGAGCCTCTGGACTATGAGAAAACACAGGATTACGAACTGATTGTGGTTGCTAACAACACACATGGTGTGGTCATAAAGACCTTTCTTAAAGTGCAGATTTTGGATGAGAATGACAATGCACCAGTGTTTCAGCAGGCGCTAGTGGAAATTTCAATTGAGGAAAACAATCTCCCCAACAGTTTTTTAACCCAGCTCCAAGCCACAGACCAGGACAGTGGAAGTAGAGGGCAAGTTATATATCTTCTTGGTGGCGATGCTCCAGGAGTTTTTGTTATGGATCAAGTGACAGGCGTCCTGACAGTGGCTACATCACTTGATCGTGAAGAAAAGGAGAAATATCGTTTTATAGTAAGAGCAATAGATCATGGAACACCCCGAAGGGAGTCAATTGCCACGGTTGTGGTTACTGTGTTGGACCGCAATGACAACAGTCCACGTTTTATCAATAAGGACTTCACATTTTTTGTTCCTGAGAACTTTCCAGGATACGGTGAGATTGGGGTTCTTTCTGTGACAGATGCAGATGCTGCCGAAAATGGCTGGGTAGCTTTGTCCATACTTAATGGCAGTGATATCTTCATGATCGACACGGGCAGAGGGGCTCTGAGAGCAAAGACATCCCTGGACCGTGAGCAGCAAGGGACATACCAGTTGTGGATTGAGGCTGTCGATGGAGGGAAGCCTGCACTCTCCTCTGTCACTATGGTAACTGTTCTGTTGTTAGATGTGAATGACAATCCCCCAGTTGTCCTCTTCCCTCAATCCAATCAGTCTTACATGCTCGTGCTGCCCAACACTGAACCAGGCACATCAATCACAGAGGTGTACGCTGTGGATAAGGACACCGGTATGAACGCCGTGATCGCCTACAGCATCATTAAAAGGAAAGGTGGTGAGCCAGGGTCATTTGCTATTGACCCTGAAACTGGAAATATAACTTTACAGAGGGAGCTCAGCATCAGAGGTCTTTATAGCCTTCTGGTTAAGGTCAGCGATCACGGCCAGCCTGAACCTCTCTATTCTACAGTCATGGTCAACTTTTTCGTAAATGAAACTGTGTGCAATGAAAGTTATGTTCAAAGTTTGCTGACCAGAGAGGCTGACATAGAAGTAGAAGAAAAGCCTTGGTATATTGGCCAGATGACAGACGGACCAGAGAGGTATGAGCTGTTCCCATGTCGACCTGTCCTCATAGCCCTCTCAGTGACTTGTTTGGGCCTGTTTTCTTTGGTTGTCACTCTGTTGACATACATGTGCTACAAGAAGTTTAAAAAGATCAGGAAAAAAGGAAGTGAAGTGGAAATACCTTTAAAAACTAAAAATGACTCAGCAAAAGCTATCAACAGAAAGCTCAGGCAGGTCTCAAACATCTGATATTCAGTTGTTCATTTATCCAAAAAATAAAATATAACTCTAATGTTTACATGAATGTTTACAAAACCAGTGAAAGAACATCATTTCTACACAAAGTGTCTCTTTTTGCTTATACGATGTGAATATTACAGCAGCAAATATACCAGTGATGTGGCACTGCTGTCGAAAAAGACATACTGGCCCATTCTTTTGTTTAGATTTTATACTATTTATAAATTATGGTACTTGGTTCAGATATCATGTCAGAATTATTGCAATCATGAAAAATTTAAGAATGAAAGAGAAATTTTGCAATGCAATAAATGCAATTGAATAATAGTAGTTAAGGACCTATGTAAATACTGTACAAATTGTGGCATGTGCAATACAACTGCATACAGTTTTATTGCACACATTTGCATTGGCATGAATATGATAGTAAAACTTCAAAAATTGGATTAAAAAATTCATAATAGGATCTCTTTAGATGACATATAGATGAAGGTTGTGGAAAAGCTTTCCATTTTGCAACTTCTAAAATGTATGTATTTTTTTTTCTTTTAGTTTTGCTATTAAGCTTATAATGAAAGCATGCATTCCAATTGGGTATAGTGCATAAAATGCCTAACATACCACCGTTCTCTGACAACACATTTTAAAATGTGAGCTTGACTAGTTTATTGGAATTCAATGTCAGAGTAAAAACAAAACTACACTGCATTTTTTTCTTCTGTTTTGTTTTTTGTATTTGTTTGTCCCCTCATGATGTAAAGAGCCGTTTGAAATTTTCACATTACCACCCGCTGGGGAGCATTCTAGACTGATTAAATGTCATCTCAATACAACAAAGTGTAGTACATGTTTATCAGGATGAGGACAAAAAAATGTTGACTCATCGTCAGAATTCTGCTTTGAGCTACAAACATCACTGTCATTTTTTTTTTATCCTGTCACTGTCTCTGTGAAAAACTGCAAGTGTTTGTGAATGAAAATCAGAGTAACTATTAAAGATTATTTATTTTTGTAATTCACTGGATCTGATTGTGTTTTCATATTGTTTGTGTTTGTGTGTAAGGAAAAAAAGGTTGGTCATAATAAAAGGGTTAAGGCGAAAATCTTTCACCCATTAGACTTAAATTGCTCAGCAGGTTGTTTGATGTGCAGACTTGCAGGCAACAGCTCAGTTTAATTTACTGACCTGGTGTTGCCTGAGGTTTCCTCATGAGGATGGAAGCTTATGCAGTGGATTACAATAAATCCACAAACACAGAAAGCTTATCATCGTTTGCTGGAATTAAAGGGATACGTGTGAATGGCTTCTAATCAGAGTTAGATCTTGCAAGAGAAATGTCAGGAGACAGGAGATGTCAGGGACAGGAAACAGTTAAAGATCAGCACCCAGAGGTTTTTTTTTTCTTTTTTTTGTTTCTGTTGTCATCACCTGTAGATCATAGATGATGAGGTAACACCTCGAGTAACACCTCCCTGAAAAAAAACACTTTCTGTTGTTATTCCTGTCTTGAAGGTAAAATCAACTTCTCACCCCTTCACCTGCATAAAGTTCTGCATGAAGTAACAGAATTTCCATTTCCACTTCAAATAAGTTAAATGTCACACAGGAAATTATGAACATGTTTTTCTCACACATATTCATTATGAAGGTGCTGCTTCTGTAACCCACCACTTTGTTCACTTTTGTCATGGATGTGGCACTGACTCAAAAGCCTTTTAGCACACTTTGTTCTTTTCAGTTTGGCATGCACACTCCCAGGTGAGGAACTCTGTTGTATCAAGAACTACAGAAACCCGTCTGGGTTTGGCTTTTTTACAAAATGGCAAACATGCAAACAAACCTGTGCTTACAATGTGTGCATGCACAGCGTCTTGATCTATTCACCGCTTTTTAGGATGGAAACATGTCATGCATGCACATCAGGAGCCACCCGCTCTGCCTAATCCTTCCTAATCACCTCTGACTAAACTGTGCATTACACAAATAGGCTGAAAGATGATATAGTACCACCACATAATGGATCTGCACACATTAATTTAGGTTAATAATGCGTTTTGTTGTTTTTTTTCAATTCAACCTGCATCAACCTGCAAAAACAAGCTGAACTGGCATTTGAAGTTTTGTTTTCTTAAAGTTACAGTTAGTTTAATGCAAAGGAAAGCATCTTGACTTCTCAGTTTTTTTTACAAGGTTTGGAATGTTAAAAACACAAACATGTCTGAGCACAGAGTGCCTTAAAACTGTAACAAAACCAAGAGAAAACAAAATAGCTAAGTTGCCGTGCAGCCACAAGGTTTTTTGATTGCACCTTTATTTATTTGTTAAAGCATCACGCCTAAAAAAAGTGTCACCAATTGGTCATGCATAATGCAACCAAAATTTGCCTTTGTAAATCAGGTGTTAAATGTCACAATCAAACATTTGAATCCCAATCTGTACCTAAATAATGCCATGGTGCTGCATCTCGTGGCAGACTTTGGGAACAGCTTGCAGCCAAGTGACACATGATTTAGCATGGTGTCTGGACAATTTTAGCTTTGCTTCCTACTCTGCGCAAACATTTACAGCTTGTGATTAATTGTAGTAATAACAAAAGAGGTCTCGTTTCACAGTGTCTCATTTCCTTTTACTTCCTTTGACTTCTTTTAATTAGTCATTTTTCCTCAGTGTGTTGGGGCAGGAAATGGTCGTGCAAGACCTTTGGCTCTATTCTGGCTCTAGTGAGCAAAAGCAAACACTGGTCCTTGTTAATAAATGATAATGTTTGATGGTGACATTGTGTCTCACGAAATAAAAAGCTGAGATTTTTCTGTCATCTGAAGTCTATTTTTCATCTTTTCTTTCTTTAGGAAAATTTTGATAACGGTCATAATTACAGCTGAGGCCATTTTGCGAAACATAAGATGGATGAAATGGCTAGTGTACGTTTTTCTGCAGGGAAAATTCTTTTTAAGGTAGCATTTTCGCTCTGAGAATGTGCGATTGGCAGCAACATTTGAAACTCCATTTTCAAAAAGGAATTCATAAAAAAAAGATCTTTTTTGTATTGATTGAGATTGTGCAGACACTTCGCTGTGTAATGAAATATCTCATCTGAAATTTGGGTTATCTCTAAAGCTTCAAACACTCAAATGTGAAAATGATTTGAACACAGCATCTATTAGCAGTCCTTTATTGTTGTGAAAGTGTAATTGTTCTGCTTGACAGTTAACTTTTTTTTTCCATTCAAATTTAAATGGTTTACATAATCTGGCTTTAACATTTCTCTTTTAGAGCCCTAATTATAAAACTATTTTGTTTAAATGAAATTGATAAGGACTGAGACACAGTTCAAATTCCAGGGTGCATTTAGACTGTCTTGAAATTTGTTCTACATGAATTTGAACTTGACGAAAACCTTGACAAAATAGGTTCCAAAAGTTTACAATTCAAATAAAATATTTTTTTGGCTTGAATGAGCCTCCTTTTCCTAAAAAAAAGGGGGGGAATGTAGGGGTTCTGAGCTTCTAGCAGGAAAGAAACATTTCGGTAAAAATCTTGTGGGCAGATGAGAAGTTTTGAAGGGATGACAGCATTAATTATTGTTATTTTTTTTTACATTTTTTGGCAATCCCATAGACATTTATATAAAGGACTATCCCCATAAAAATTGAGTAAATTTGCAAGATTAACCTGGTCTAAAGACGCTATATTTTAAATTTCAGTTGTTGCTTTTCCACTTTTGAAGAATAAAAGTTAACAGCATTTTATGATGTTTAGGTTTGCGAAGAAGTCTTTTTGATCAAATGTGTCATCATTTTCTCATAGGGCGAGACCTCAAGGCTTTGTTTCTTTGACAAATAATATATAAATAATAAATACACAATTCAGCCAGTAAGCATCTCCAAAACAGTTCCAAAAGTTTAATTTTTCTAATTTTAATAGGGTAAAAGTATGTCATTACAATTATAAACACAACTTTTTAATGTGTTTAGGAGGGCTCTTAAGTTACCTATCTCAACACAAAAATCCTGCCTGGCATATTAGGAGTTGTAAAAGCTGGAATGGGAGGTTGACCCTGACAGACAGTTTGCAGCTTTCTCACATGACTGATCACCATCAGCAGTAATCCCACTTCCACACCAAGAAAGGACAGTGGAAAGGTGTTTCGACCTAAATGTGGAGCACAGAGTAAATACAAATTTATGAGGACACACCGACTGTAGAAACAGCCATTACCCCTGCACTCTCTCCCTCTCTCTGTGATAATGCCACCCCTGACCCCTTACAGGAAAGTCTATCTGAAATTACATTAAATTCTTAATGGTGTAGACAGCAAGTAATTACCTTCAGTCACAGCCTGATCCCATTTCCAGATTGACTTTATTGTGCGCCGCTGCCTTGAAATCAAACAAATACAGACACAATGAGAAGCCCAGCTTGGGTTACACAGGCCTGCTCAATAGAGGAGACTACTCTTCCAAAGTTATGGCACCAAATGCAACTGCTCTCACACGAAGACACACAAACTTTGTTCAGACTTCAATGATACATTTCTGTAGTCTTCCTCTGAAAATCACCACCTTTGATCTCAAACCTCTTTCATTTTGTGACGCAACTCAGTATAATCCAGTCGCACTCCTTTGATCACGTTGTGGATTATGTTACTAATTATCCATTATTCCTTCATCCCCATTTTTCTCTCAGTTTCATCCAGGTTTTCCAGCATGGCACTTAGGGACTTTCAGTGAATAAACTTTCATGATGTCATTCTGAGCAGACTTTTGTTTTCCCCAAAAATTACAACAACTTATTTCCATCTAATGTCTTTGGAGTTACTCCTTGGAAGTTCATTAGATCAATGCTGCTTTTATTTAAATGATCAAATGTGAGTATTTACAGGTCATTGTGCACACTACTATCTTTAAAATATGAAGGAAACACCATCAATACTTTTTAAACAACTAATCGTTATGCTGGAAACATGACATACTCTCCTTCAGCATCACTGCTTTTGTGTAATGGAGGATGACCAACCCAATTATGGGATAAAGGTGGAAAAAATAGTTGAAGCTTGTCAAAAGGCTAATACAGAAACAATACCATGACCAAACCATGTATTCTAAGCAAAACAACAGATTTTTTTTCATTATTGGGACTTTTGGGACTACAGTCTATTTGCAGGCTGCTTAAAAAAATCATTTTTCTGGAAAGTATCTCAAATTCTGGCCACATGGTGGTATATCGGTTATTACCCTCACCTTACAGTGAGAAGGCAGTGTTTCAAATCCCAGCTGGGACTTTTCTGTGTGAAGTTTACATGTTGCATGTTGTGCATACGTTGGTTTTCTCCAGCTTCCTCCCCATTCTAAAAGCATGCATTGTGGGTCAGCTGGTGACTAAATTGTGCTATTGTGAGTGTGTTGTTCTATACTCAAAGAGAAAAAAAAACATCTCGTAACAATGTTAAACAATTAAATCTGTGTTCATTTGTTTTTCAATGTTTTTTTTTATGTTAATGCAAAAATTAACATTTTTTTATTGTATGTAAATGAAATCAACAGTGCTTTTCTGTATTCTTTGAAAGCCCAAATCACTTTACAATCATAGTCCAATTTACCCATGCTCGCACTGATGACAGCTGCGTTAAACACTATTACCAACTTAGAACCACCAGTAGCAATGTGGGGTTCAGTGTCTCACTCAAGGACACCTATAACACATGCAAGATAGGGTGGGAAATGATTCTGTGATCTTCTTATCAGAGGTCAACTGCCCTACTTTACTCAGCGATAAAACATTTATCAGTATTTATTTAGCTGACATTGTATTCACAATATTACAAGGAAACTTTTAAGACTGGCTGAATTATGTGTCATGCAAAACATGCATCAGATCTTTGCAAGGGGCTGGACTAACCCTTCCAGAATTTCTTTTGCCACATCCCTCTGTATCACAGCAGTAAGGACCCCAAAAAACTGCAGGAGCAAAATAAACCATGGTTTGTAATTTATGTAGTTAAATAGTGCCACGAGTCTTAAAGTATGAAGGATCTGTTTTATTGTTTTCTGTTGTCTCTTGTTGAAAAAAAAAACTGCATTAACATTTAACATCAGCAACCCTCAGCTCAGAAAACAAAGTCATCAAAACGTTCTTGACATGTTGAATTAATCCTGTGAATGGAATTCAAATTTTTCTAGTATTCTTTCTCCCCTCCCATATTTATAGTCACTATTTATACAAAATTTTGATATTGTACCTTTATGTCATATTTTAATAATCCCAAGAACCTTTCTTCTTAATGTGGCTTTTTTTTAAATCTTGCAAAAAAAAAGGAGGATTTTTACAAAGATCTTCAATTTTTTTTAATAATTTCAGCTTTGTTTTTTTCTGTCATAATAGAATGTAGGGGAGCAATCAACTTTTATCATTTGTTTTTCTTCGTTTAGAGCGACGGAGTATGCATGACATGCTGATGTATTTTTAAGAGGTCTTTGGAGCTTTGCATTGGAACGAGTGAGATGCATCTGACCACACCATCCATCAGCCCAAAGTTTGAGTAAACTAAAAGTTTGAGTTGTTGTACACCATACCCTACCACCAAGTAGTGGAATGTAACACCTAACACAGCTATTATCCTAATCCTTCTCTCAGCAATCCCCTTTTTCATGTTCATTCAGCAAATATTTCTTCTTTTTTCTGACTGCATGCTTTCCAATTTATTCCCACTTTCACATCCATTAATCTTGCCCTTAGCATCTAACACCATCTCACAAATCTTTATGCTTTTGTTTATGCAGCTCCTGCTTAGCCTTCAAACAGTGAAAAGGTCCATTCCAGCAAGAATTCAAACATTCTCAGAACTAAGCCCTTAACTCTAAATTGACTTGTTTTGAGCTAGAAATGCTGAGGTTCTAGCAGAAAGGCTGCTCAAGATGAACTCAGACAACTCAGAATTTATCACATGCAAGCTGACAGAAAATGTCCACCATTATTAGAGCTCAGATTTATTAGTTTAACATGGCAATGGGTAAATAAACAGGGCTGACATGTTTAATCCTAATCCTAACCTATTGCTCCACAGAGTGTGATCATATTTTTAACATAAATCAAAATACCACAAAGTCAAGAGAGAAAAAGAATAAGTCTGCAGATACTTTTGCCCAAATTAACTGGTTTGGTTACAAAACTATATTTAAAAAAAATAAATAAATAAAAAAAACAATCAGGCATATTTCTTTTGTGTAGAAAAGATTTCTTATCTTCTTCAAACATTTGATGTCCTTTAGAACTCTTTAACTCTAACACTTAATGAGCCATTTAGGTTGATATCTTTCTGACCATTCCCCCATAAAATCTTCACCCTTTAAAAAAACTAGACATGTATTTGTATTTATGTTATTGTTACTATAATGATAAGTATAAATAAACGTTAGGTTTTTCGGCATAAATAAAACTTAAACATAAAGACAAAATATGCTTTTATCAAAATATGAAATAGTTTCTAACTTTTAAAAGAGGTTCGCATGACTTCCTTTCAAAATAAAAGACGCCCTGGATCATTTCAATGCAGTAAATGTACTAGTATGTAGTGTGAAGTCAGTTGTGATTTATTTAACAAAAAAAAGGTTTATTTGACAGTTTGTCGTACATCTCAGCCAGAAATCTGTAAATCTTATGAACAAAAAATAAATCAGAGCTAATTAGGTGTTCTTTTCCACGCTTAAAATCCTTATATGTGTTCAAAATATTAAAAATCAGATTATGATCCAGAGCACCGTAATTCTGGCTGCTTACTGACCTCTAATTGATGTTTTAGCTCAACTTGTGATACATACTGTGCCTCAATTATTTTTTTTTACTTTATTATTTACTTTTTACTTTGCAGTGACTTTTTAAAATTAAAACCTTTTTATTTGTCCTAATCCATAGATCCACAATGGAGGGGTTAAAAAGACTCTGATTATAAACCAAGGGTACACAGGGAACGTTATTTCAAATTAATAGTGTAAGTTAAAGATTGGTCCAGAGTTTGTAGTAAATGAAAGAAATAAAGCCTGGATAGAAAGAAAATAAAGTAAATTTAATAAGAAATGAATCAGATACAGTTTCCAGAGTTTGATCATTCAGCCCGAGTAAAAAGCAGCATGTGCTTCTGTCATCATTAAAATTGAATAAACATCCTCGCTTTAATAAAGCTCCAATGAATACATTCTTCCAATCATTGCTTCAATGTAAATATTCTTGAATTTGGAAATGAATGAGTGAGTCTGACAGCTGCTGAAGCCTCAGCAGGAGGAAGGAAACACAGAAATATCTGAAGAAACCCTGCCAGCAAGCAAGCTAAATGCACAAACTATACCAATGTAAAAGTCGATTTCTTTCATCCCAGGATTAATGAAATGAATTTGCACTGAACTCGAATAGAATAGGCCACTCTCATTGCAGACAAATGTAATTCTATAAGCGTTTGATTTTGTGTGTCAGTGTTCTCTTCCAGAACCCCCCACAATGTACACACATTCATCCTGCACTCATATTAGTTTCTATCTGAAAATAATTTATCTTTAGACTTACATTGTCAGCAGCAAATAGTAAACTAATATTTTCAAAGCATCTCCTGCAGATCTTTTTTTTTTTTTTTCCTGATAGCAGCACATGTGGTTGTTGCCCCCTTGCCCAAAGACAGCCATAACCTCATGATAGTGAGGATCTGGGCAATAAAGAGCAGGAAGTAGCAGCACATTCAACAACACTAAAGCATGTTAAACAGAAAGAGGAAGCAGTGAAGCAGGTGCAGTCATTAACTCCAGCCCTTGAAGGAGGCTTAACTCAGCTCTGTCATTGTGTCCGGAGCCAAGGATTTGCTGTACCTGACAAATTACACCTCAAATTTATTTCTTTTGTTCCTCTCACAATAACCCTGAGTCTCAGGTTAAATCCAATTTTCCTCATCATGTTTCCTCAGTATAAGCTGTGGCTACTCTGATTTTCGCTAAGTTGCCATGATGTCTCACAGCTGATGGCAACTGAGTATTCTAAGAAGTGATGCATTTGTTTTCTTAAAGTTAAAAAAGAAAAACGTTTAAAAGCCCTATTTTTGAAACCAGCGCTTTCTTATGCTCACTGTCCAAAATATGAAGGATCTCAAATAGAGATGCCCTATATGGTCACATTGTTGGAGTGTCTGACTGAGCTGTAGCTGCAGACTGAATTAATGAAGTGTGGATGAGAGCTGCTTGTTAACATCAGCCATTCAAGCATTTCAGGAAGCTATTTCTTCTTTCAAGTAGAACAAGGTCTGCTCAATTAGTTTGATGAGTAAATTGTGGAATGATCTTCAAAAGGGGCAAAACAGTACTTCATTTAATTTCACTGATTAAAAAAAGATTTTAAAAAATCTGCTGTTTCCGAGTAAAAATGGGCAAGAGATGAATAAAAGAAAATATATGGCAAGTGAAGAGGCAATTACTCATTCCTGATATGATTTGACTGGGCAGAGTTTGATCATTTTAAATCATAATGCTTTATAGGCATGTAATACATAGAATCTCAAAACATATTTACATTCTTAAGTCAAAGTGTCGTTCAAAATTGTAATTTGAACAAAATAAAATAGTCTCATAAAGACAGTCTTTCAAAGTTAAAGTAGCATTAGCTGTCATACACCCAGTTGTGTGAAATTTGCTCTCTGCATTTGACCCATCCACTGGGGGAGCGGTGAGCTGCAGACACAGCCACGCTCAGGAACTATTTCGTAGTTTAACCCCCCCAATCCAAACTCTTAGTGCTGAGTGTCAAGCAGGGAGGCTTGGGGTCCTATTTTTAGAGTCTTTGGTATGACTCAGCCTGGATTCTGAACTCGTGACCTTATCATCCCAATGTTGCAGCAGAAATGGAGACTCATCAGACCAAGCAATGTTTTTCCAATCTTCTATTGTCCAATTTTGGTGATCCTGTGAATTATAGCCTCAGTTTCCTGTTCTTAGCTGACAGGAGTAGCATCCAGTGTGGTCTTCTGCTGCTGTAGTCCATCTGTCTCAAGGTTGGATATGTCGTGTGTCAGAGATGTTCTTCTGTAGACCTCATTTGTAACCAGTGGTTATTAGAGTTCCTGTTGTCTTTCTATCAGCCGGAACCAGTCTGGCCATTCTCCTCTGACCTCTGGCTTCAACAAGGTATTTCGACACACAGAATTCTGCAAACCCCAGAGATGGTTGAGGGTGAAAATCCGAGTAGATCAGCAGCTTCAGAACTCCTCAGACCAGCCCGTCTGGCACCAACAACCATGCTACGTTCAAAGTCACTTAAATCCCCTTCCTTCTCCATGCTGATGCTCAGTTTGAACTGCAGTAGATCATCTTGACCACGTCTACATGCCTAAATGCACCGAGTTGCTGCCATGGGATTGGATCATTAGAAGAGGTAGGACAGGTGTGTCTAAGAAAGTGAGTGTATGTCCTTGACAACAACAAAGAGGGCATAGTCATAATTAACAGTTCATTGGGAATACGTTTACAATAGATCAAAAGATGACTGGAGTGGGAGTTAATAAAAAAAAAACAACTAGTATACTGCCAGTCTAAAATGTGCTATAACACATGTGTGCAAACTTTTTTGGTGTTGTAATTCATACCAAAACAAGAAATTGTCAGAACGCCGTTTCTCCATAATAAATTAAACAGGAAACACCCCTTACTTTTTTTGTAGAAGTATAAATTTAGTTGCTGCAATTCCACAAACGAACAAAAAGTAAGGTGAGTCTGGGGGAAAAAAAGGCTGTTATAAAGCTAAGCTTTCCACACCACAGCTTAAAAAAAAAAAAAAAACACAAAGTACATTAGAAGGGTCATAGTTCTTAGAAAATGTAGGACATTTCAAATAAAGCCCCTTTCAAATGTTCACTTCTTTCCAGTAATCTGATGACAGCTGAATGTGTCATGGTCACGACTGAATGATCACCATATAGGCTGTTTGCACCGTGGCTCTCTCCATCACTGGAGAGGGTATCTGACTGAAGCCGTAAGGAACATTAATGTAAAGGTGACTAATGTCTCAATGACTGAATGCTGTCACTTCCACAGATTAATGAAGCCATTAATGTTACACATCTGCTACCTGAAAAAGGGCTTGGCACGGAAAGTTTAAGTGAAAGTTGAAGTGTTAGGCGTCTTTTTCATGATGGATATCAAAAAGGCAGTGTGAGAATGTTGCAGTGCAGGGTCAGTTGATCATGTCATTTTTAATCTAAAACGCACTTTGAAGCTTTAAACTGTTAAGTGACTCCTTCAGTTGTTCAACTGTACCGTGTGACCTGAAGTTTTCTTTGGTTGGACAGTAATCCTATGCAAAGAATTAGTTTTGAGCAAAAATTACAACTATCTGGAGAGATTACTTGGGCTAAGTAAAAAACAAATGGGTAATTCAAAAATGAATGGATCTTGTATTTTTCCTTTTTTTTTGGTTTAAATGTAAGATGTCCTCATTTTAGGAATGAAAAATCTTCAAATCTTCAAAATGTTTTTTTAGAAATAAGACCAAAGATTGATAAGCAATCAAACTCTCTTGATGCAGACATTTCATTAAATATGAACTTGTGATTTTAAAAAAGGAATTGATTTGAGTCTAGAAGTTACACCGTTTCATTGCAAAAGAACGTTCATCTAAAATAACTTCCAAAACCTGCCATTTCTCAAAGTGAGTGATCAAAATTTCTAAAATCAATGTCGTCTGATATAACTTTGGGAGAAACTAAAATATATATATATATATATATATAAAAACAGTGAATGATTTGTAATGCCTTAGTCTCATGCACCCAAACGGAGGTTGACCCGTACAGGTGCTGCGGGTTTTTGGGTTCTGTGGCCCATTGAGGGTTGTAGACAAGAGCAGTCGCATCTAAAGAGGAGCACAGGTGTGCCCTGTATTTCCCTTGAGGTTTGTTCAGCTACCTTAAAGGACATCATGAAAATGTGGCGCACGATTATTGTCCCTCCATCTCTCCTTCACCCTCACTTACCTTTGCATGTACAGTATACTGTGTTTGCTACAGCCCGTCACTCACAGCCTGCACTTAAAATTAACTGAGCATGAACATTTTTGCCCAACGCACTCACCAAGTGGTCTATGACTTTGATATTTCATTTGGACCACCTGTGTGCTCCATGCAGATTTGCCCATTTTTTGCCCGTCAAACAGCCCTTATCCACCTGTAAAGGCAGTTGGGACTTAGACATAAACTGTGAACAACCAGATCAATACCTGCAGCTAAATTCTTTAAGTTCACGTCCTGTCAGTCTTTGACCTAAAACATTATACAAGTGTCATGGAAACAGTGCCGTTGGCCAGAGTGGTGTGTCCCTCAAAGCTGGCTGTCCTTAACACACACACACACACACACACAAAATGACTCATCTCTACAGTCAGCTCAACACCAACACTGACCCACCCGTTCCGCCCACATATCTCACAAAAGGATGGAATTACAATAAAGGCAGGTGAGTCTTTCCTTCAAAGAGCTTTTGAAAGGTGGTGTCAAAGCCACCACCTTCTTTAACATTTAACGCACTGTCACATGAAGGAATATTCATTTAATTCTGAGAAGTTAGATGGAAAAACTCATTGGGTGTTGTTCTTTTTGTCTTAGACTTAGACGCACAGAAACACAGTGTATTTCTGTTTTGAGTCATTATTTCAGAAAATGGCTATATACTATATAGGGCATTTGCCATTTTGTCGGGCTTTCTGAATCTACAACTCCTAAATCTAGTGCCCTGGAAATTTCCCAGAAGTCTCTGCGGACTACAATTATCGATGCTCACTAGACTGGTGAATGTAGACCACAATGTATTGCATTTGAAAGATTTTTTCATGTAAAAAAAACAGTATGTTCATTTTTTTTATAAACATCAACGTTTTTATCTTCAAATCACAGTGGATTCATAAATAGTCTTCATAACATGTTCATATTTATTAGGTTTTTACTTCAGGAAATCTGTGACGTTAAATTTGGTGTTAAAAAAAATTGTGAGCATGGTGTCCGAATAGCTTTTAAGATTCAGGGCACTAGACAGTCCTGCACTTTATGGTTTTTCAATAGTTAGGGAGAAAGGTAGGGATTCAGCCTATGTCTCTAGTCCTGAAGAAAAGATCATCTCCTAAAACTTGGCATCATGAACTGACCTCCCTGTGCTGTGTCATGATTTTGGCCGGTCTGAACTGGATAAACAACAGAGCTCAGCTGGAGGATCCATGTTTTTCACTTTTAAATCTCAGTTTGACCCATCTGTATCTCCACTCCAGCACATGCCTCATTTCAGAAGTTTGCCAGAAACAGCCAGCCAAGCAGAGACTCTTCAAAAGACAAAGCCAGACTCTTCATAGGGTTGGCCTGGAACCAGCTGGAAAGTTTTCAAGAAGATTCTGACAAAAGACACAACAAAAGGGACGCTTGTCCTGCTTCACATTGCTGCTGCAGCCCTGAAAAGAACAAAGCAAGGTGGATATATATTCTCCTACTACGCACTAATGCAGATTCTCTGAATGCTCTGGGGTGTTTGACTGTATGGATTTGAAACAGCTGGGAGGACTGAAAGAAAAAAATGTAATCCCTCACCCATAGTGTATGAAAGCAGTCAGAAGCCAACTGCAGCACTGTCAGTGCATGTACCGGTACTTGAGTTATAATACAAGTTTTCTTTTAATTGAAGGTCAGATGGATATCAAGGAATTAAAGAAGTAGATTAAAGCATGCAATATCACAGCCACTGCCAAATGACATTCAGAGAGAAAAAAAAGTTCTTATTTTATGAAATAAGCTGTTCTTTTCATTTCTGGTTTCTGTTGGATAGATTTTCTATCATAGAGTATATTTCCGAAAATCTTTACTAAAGCATTAATTTTAGAATTATGAGTCAATTTTCTCATGTTAATTATGAAAATAGTCCATTGGAAGCTTTGAATTTTGTCTCTAGTTTGTAAGTCTGAAGAATCCTTTTTAAACTCAGCGACAAAGAGCAATAAATAATTGTTTTTTCAATTTCCTAGCCTACATTGTAATATATACAATGTGTATATTATGTAAAGGTATGTTCATTTTTTTAAATACACGCTTGACAGCGCTGGTTTACATAACCATATTTCTTCAATTCTTCTTGGATAACAAACCACATTTTATTTAGGGGTTTGAGAGTATCTCTTAATACTTTTGGACAGGAAGGTGCCCGTAACAATAATGAATTGATATTTACAGGAATACACTATATTTAATTGCAATTTTTTTCAAGACGAAAACACTACGGTTCTTATTACCTACCCATCCAGGGACTGATTTGCCTATTTTCAACCTTTAATACTGTTGTAAAAAATACTTTTAAGCAGAATTTGATGAAAATAAGCCCCTTAGTAAAAAGGAAGCCTCCGGCACTCATCTTCTCAGTCAATCACAGTGCAAATCTCTATTGTCCGCAGGGTAATCTGCAGATTTAAGGGATTTTAGATACTTCATCATCCAAACATAGGCTCGTTGAGCAAAGATGACACTCTGGCGCCTAATTTGATGATTGCACACCACAAAGCTGTGGGTGAAACTATTGTTTCTCTGAGATTTACTGGGGGTTTCAGGGGCAGGAATTGAAACCGTTGCATGTCGACGTGGGTCACTCCCAGTTTAATCCCAAAGGACAAAATGGTACATTTTTAAAATGCATTGGAAATTTCACTCTGAAAATGAACTTAGATTCCACGATTTTTCATATGTTTGGGATCAGACGTTTGGCAAATGTTAATAACATTATGAGGGATGATCAATCTGTATGAAGTGGTACCTTCATCTATCCTTCAACAGAAATTAGAGCTTTCTTTGTTTTTGTTTGACTTTAAGTTTGAGAATTTTACATTAAATTAAGTATTCAGTCCTGTAAAGGAAAGTATTGAGATTTTATCATCACCTTTATTGCCCAAACTCATCCCAAGGATAAATTGTTTTAATGTTGTTGCATTGGAACACTGGTGTCTTTTATCTGGCCTCATTGTCCTTTATTTTCACAGCTTCAAGGGTCACACCTGACATTTTTATCTGCAGCTACAGAGTTGTTCAAAAACAAATCCCCAGATCAGACTTTTAATCTTTAAACTCATTAAACATACATGCAGGACAAGGTCATCTGACGGGTTCTTTGTTGTCCTGCTGCAAAAATTGTTTCTTGGTGAGACAATATGGCTAGTTCGAAAGAGAGTGAGACAGGAATTGTATCAATGTTTTTATTTATTTAAACTGGGGGGTATCCATGTAACCCTAACCCTAATTAATGGCAGGATGGAAAAACTGTGCTGTTTAAACAAGCTTTATGTCATCAGGTGCACTGTGGTCTCATTTATGAGCTCCCTCAAAGTCTTCTCCCTGATAACATTTACAGCATCAATATCAGACCTACAACTCTATTCATGGTCCTAAACATCATCTAAAGGCCTCATATAATTTATTTTTATTCATTTTGCCTGGTCAGTTTTAAATGAGGTAAATGTCGTTGTTTTTGTTATTGTTCTTGTTCTCCTCTCTGTGGGAATGAACGATGGGAAGTTTTCATAAATCACAACCTTTCATGTCTGTCATCTGACCAATCAGGCATCTGCCTCTTTCTTTCTTTCTCATTTTCAAAGAAAATGTTTCTCGTAGAGGAGTTCGTCATTAAAATTATTAAAATTAACAATTAGCATCTTTATTAAAAATGTATGGTATAAGCACAAATTTGACATGGATGTAACTTATGATCGCCTCTTTTAGAAAAGCATGATTGTCACGAGAAAATCCCAGATTTATTTATGTATACACAGTTGCACAAAAAAATATTTAGTCAGCTATTAATTGTGCTCTTACTTTAAAAGATGAGAGAGGCCTGTAATTTTCAGTATAGATATACCTCAACTATGAGAAACAAAATGAGACAAGAATAAACAGAAAATCACATCATCTGATTTTTAAAGAATTTATTTGTAAGTTGAAAGTCTTTGGTCAATAACAAAAGTTCAACTAAATACTGCTAAATAAATACAATGACTGCTGTCATTGCCAACAAAGGGTTGTTTGTTTCACTTTCGGCTTTTCCCATCAGGGATCGCCACAGCGATCGAGTCGCATGATAAACTTGGCAATGTTTTACGCCAGATGCCCTTCCTGACGCAACCCTCTCAAAGCAACCGGGCTTGGGACCGGCACAGAGGTAGAGAAGGAAACAGGGAGCAGCTCGGATTTGAACCTGGGTTTCACGGAAGGAAGGCACCGCAAACCAGCACCAGCTCCCATTGCCAACAAAGGGTATATAACAAATATTTCCTGTAAGTTTTAACAAGGTTTTCACCAACTGTTGCTGGTATTTTGGCCCATTCCTCCATGCAGTTCTCCTTTAGAGCAGTGATTGTTTTGAGACTGTTGCTGGGCAACACAGACTTTGAACTCACTCTAAAGATTTTCTATGGGGTTGAGATCTGGAGACCAGCTAGGCCACTCCAGGATAGAGGTAAGATCTTAGGCCCGAGCCCGAGTCAGAACCCGACCCGACCCGAATTTCGGGTCGGGTCGGGTTCTAAATGACAGTCATTATGTTCGGGTCGGGTCGGGCCGGGCTTCTCTCTCGCTGACTTTTTTTAATAAATATATTGTAATGTCTGCAAAGAAGCTCCTTAGGCGGCGGTTGTCAAACAGCTCTTTATTAATCCTGTATGTCAGAACGGTTACCGCACGAACCGAAAGGCACAGCCAGCTTCTTCTAACTCAGAGGGAAAACGTTCCCCTAGCGCACACACACACACACACACAGGTAGACCCCGCCCCCTCCACCAGTCACCAGCCCACCGTTGATTGACATACACTGTGGTCCCGCAACTGGCAGAACGAGGGGGGGCGCCGGCCACCCGCAGCGTGTCGTGAACGTAATCTTCCCTCCCCAAGTCCGCATCTATTTTGTTTAGGGATCCCCGATATGGAGCAGCAAGAAGTCAAGGATAAACTTCAGACAGGGAAACTGAAAAGGCAAACGCGCACCGCTGCGCCTGCAGCATTTCCCGCGTAATGAAGCGAGTGCTTATCATCAAGATCTCTCTGTCACTCTCTCTGTCTGGCCTCTTCTTCTGTGTTCCAGCGTTATTTCGTTGATCAAATGCATTTGTCATGGAGGGAGGAACCTTTGCGCAGAGCTTCCAGCTGAACTCTATGCTTCAACAGCAGCTTATATGCGCGCGGCTGCAGCGACCACTCTCTGTTTGAAAGAAAATAACTTTATGATCATAAAAATATGTCGATTATTTTACCTTAAAGAAATCTGGCGATTGTTTTCTGCCAAAAATCCTATGGGTTAAATTGAAATTTCGGGTTTGCTTCGGGCTCGGTCCTGCAAATCAAGTTAATTGGTCGGGTTCGGTCCGAGTTCGGCTTTATTGCCCGCGGGCCTGTGTCGGGTCGGGCCGGATTTTTTAGGCCCGATCTTACCTCTACTCCAGGACCTTGAACTGCTTCTTAAGAAGCCACTTCGTTACTCCTTCGTTGGGATTGTTGTCATGCTAAAAGATCCAGCCCCATTTCATCTTCAAGCCAAAGGGGGCCTTAGTCTGGGTCTCCATGTGCCATTCCCCAGCCTGGATAAACTACAGGATTGTGTCAGGAAGGGCATCCAGTTTACAAATCTCTCCCAAACCACCTGTGTGGATCAGTCAAAGCTGTGGCAATCCCAGAAAGGATATGCCAAAAGGTGAACAGCAACATCACCCATTATTTAATTCAATACTTATTTTAACTTTTTTGCCTTCTTTTTTTTTACTTTTGGTAGATAAACATGTAAACTTTCAACTTAAGTTGCTTTTGGCAAATAAAAACCCTAAAAAATCACAGTCATAGTGACAAGAATACTCAACAGACTTGATGAACAAGCAGAGAACGATGGGTTTATTAACATATCTGTACATTACAAAATAAGAATACATTTTGTCTTAAATTTGCTTGACTGGATTAAGGCAGAAAAACCTCTTAAGACTCATCTGATGTTTGTCACTCAGCCCATTATAGTGTGTTTGGCCTCGGTATGTGTGTCTTCAGAACAGGTAAGTGGGTGAGAAGAACACTGTGCGTGTTTTGGACATTTAAATTAGTATCTCTCTGATTGATCCATCTATTTTTTCAAACAACAGCATTAATTTGAATTTGTCACCTACTACATTTGCATCTGTGTTGACTCAGCTGCACCTTTCTTTCTTGTTGAAAACATGAGAAGCATGAGTGAAATTAGCCAGGATGAGCTCATGAGACTGGACCAAGCCAAGATTTTTCACTTAGCACAGTGGTCCCAATTCTACTTCTGTGGAATACTCCTCTGGCAATAAGGTCATTCACTTTGTTAAACTTTAGTCGTTGTGTTTGGATATTTTCTTTCTTTTTTCTTTACTCCAAGTTCTTTTTCTGCTTCCGTCCTTCTAATGATTATTAAGAATAATCCCTATTTTCTCATCCGTGCTCAAGTTCAAAACATACTTGTCTTACAAGGTTGGCTTCTAGTTATGCATCCTGTCAGCTGTTTATTTTGTTTTTCTCTAAACTCCTGGCTTCTGATCTTTTGTCTTGTCACATTACTCTGGTTTTTTTTTTCTTTTTATATGTTTCATTTTTGGCTCATTTTATTTTGTCAAGTTTAAGGTCAGGTCTTTTCCGTGCTATTTCAGTGTTTTTCTGTTTCAAGTCACTACCTCCACCATTTTAGTCTTTAATGGACCACTTTTCATGACAGGCTTTTTCACAGTTTCTCTGCTTTTTCTGTGACACAGTGATGTTTGTCATGCTTTGTTAGTGCACTAATGCCAGGTATTTCTTTTGATTGCTGTGAGAAACTGTAATCCACAAATACGAGTAAAAAAAAAAAAAAAGCTGTATAGCAGTAAATGGCATAAAATATATAAAAGGGGATGTTATGTCATGCAAATCAACCGTATACAAAAAAGATAATGTAACTATAATCGCTCGCAGAACCAAAGTACTGCTTGGGGAAGTAAAAAAGGACAAAGGCAAACACCTTAGCTGGTCTTAGTTCTCCTTTTCTTCAAAGTAGCAAGTTGCTGCTAACTGGACAAAGTCCATAAAAGTGACTGAAAGGTGCTTTAGACTGTTTGCTTTTCTATGTAGACCCATATGTGGTAATGGTGAAGATCAATAACCAGCTGCTGATTCATCCTTCACCCTTACACTGCACCATCTCTGGGCAAACTAACTGGCCCCATTTGACCATTAAATTGTCATGTGTTATGAGCAACAAAAGGGCTGCGTGGCAACAAATGTTTGGCAGGATGTTTGAAGAATGATACACATATGCCATGGTCTGCTGCACACTGAAAACAGCTATTACCCCTGACAAGCAGCACCTATCTTGCTCATTAAGCCTGGGCTTCTGAACTGCAGTTCAAATAATAAAACTTATGTTTGAATCTCAGCCAAACTTATTGTTTGCATGCTAAAGTTGGATTATCTAATGTTTATTTCTCAGACTTTTCTTTTTCTTTTGGATTTGCAATGAATTTAAAGCACCTCATACCAGATGTAATTAAAGTTTTAGATCAAACCTTGTGTTTGTTCTTTGTTCTCTTTGTCTAAAGCTGAGATGGTTTGACGAAACAAGATCAAAGTGAGGTATAAAACAAAACTAAAGAAATCTTCTTGAAACATTGGGGAAAATACCAACAATTTACTGTTTTAGAACCCCCCTGTTTATGCATTTTTGTTATAAAAGGCTTTGCAGTTTAGGTCTTGTAAATAGCTAAAAATGTACTAAGAGAAGTTGTGTAGAGTTTAAAAAATAAATTACAAAAAGTAGGTTAACCCCAAAACCTGAGAATAATTTTACATCCTTAAAGGATCATCTTTGACCTTTAGGAATAATCTTTATTACTGTCCAAAAGACTGTTTTCAGGGAGCAAGAAGGAGCCATTTGATGTTAACTGGTAAGGAGAATATGTTGGAGTTTCTCTGGGTCCAGGGTATTGACTGCATATGAGAACTGGACTAATTGAGCCCCTCCCCTCTGGTTCCAAAGAAGCCAAAATCCTATTGACTTCTACTGAGAAATAAACAATTTTTACTCAGTCATTATATTTGTTAGAATAACCATTCTTGCCCTGATACCTTTTTTTAACATGTTCTTGCTAACCCTTTTTTTCTGTAGGTCCAGCTATTCAAGTTATAAACTGGCCAATCAGATGCCTCAATAAAAGTATGTGATCTCACGTCAAAACGTTCAAAGAGTTTAATTGGCTTTTGGGACATGCTAATTGTATAATAAACATGAAATCATAAAGAACATACAGTAAAGTCATAGAATTATACAGGTAATGGCTAAACTAAACTAACTAAACAGACTAGGCTAAACTGGGCATCCCTGCTTTTAGACCAGGGGTGTCCAAATCCAGGTCTCAAGGGCTGGCAACCTGCTGCTTTTCCAGAAACCCTGCCTCATCTGCTGCTGATTACCTGGATCAGGTGTGTTTAGCCAAGGAGCTTCAATGGCAGCTGGTTGATTGGAAAACATAGAGGACACCGGCGCTTGAGGCCTGGAATTGGACACCCCTGCCTTAGACCTTCCTTCTCAGTAAAGAAAAACTTCAGAAAAAAGAGGAAACCTCAGGGGTGTCCCATGAAGGAGGGATCCTCTCCCAGGACAGACAAGCAATGTACCAGAACTCTTAAAGAAGAATTAGCTTCTCTAACTCTACCACTACATGTTTAAATAGTCCAGCAGATGGGCGTCATCCAGATGGAGTTGGGAGACGGCTGGGGGTGCGAGACATGCCAGAGTGTAGGAGCAGGAGCAGAGATGAGCCAGAGGCGAGGTCCACAGCCAAGTACAGGAGCACGGACAAGCCAACTGGAGTTTGGAATCATTCCCGCTCCCACAACTTAATGAGTTGACTTCATTTCTATGGGAACTGGAAGCAATGCATTTTCTGATACAGTCAATGGTCCAGGGCTGGTGACAGGCATCCTGTATCAAAACAACCATCACAACACTCCAACACTGCCCTCTGGGAGGGGCCCAGTTAGGAAGAGTAGAAGCAAAAAAAGAAAATCTAATGCCACACATGTATGGGACCCTCTGAAACAAATAAGAAGAACTTACAAAAGAATGCTTAGCTTCTCTTTTTTTTAAAATTACGAGTGTGTTATATCTGCTGAAGTCTGAGGATTTGAAAACTATTTTTTATTTGGTAACATTTTTTTAATGTTTTTTTCCTTTTTAGAATAGTATGAAACATTTAAGATAAAGATCTGAAAGAAGTTAGTTTTTCAAAACTTTGGACCATAGGATATGGCAGACTAAATAGTAAAAAAAAAAAGAATTTCATACAAATTCACTTAATTTATCGTCTGTAAATATAGTCACATAGGATGAGAAATAAATGCATAATTTGGTTTATAAACTCTGTTCATAAAACAAATTCCTGTTGTATTAACCTAAATGCATCTAGAGATATAAGCTAACTCAGAGTTCGCCACCAGAGCAGACAATTGGATGCAAAAGCTGGAAAGGATGGCGGCACCTTTGACAAGTGGCGTGGCTTGACATTTACATTCTGAGATAAGGTTCAGCACTGCGGTCGGAAGAAACTCCATTTGCTTAGAGTTCAGCATAGCATGAAGTCCTTCGTTTTACATGTTAGTGGTGCAGCCACACAGAAGGTGGTTTGACTGTGTACTATCTGACTTGTATGCAAAACAAAAACATCGGCACACAAACAAATCAGCCTGTTGATAATCTTCCTCAGAATCGTAGACTTTCTACACTTTTCTAAACTTAAACCATTTTAAGGGCGGTCAAAAGTATAACACCCTTTTATCTCACTTTTTGGTGACAGGGTCAGCACTTGAGTCAATATGAAAGTTTGAAATCTTAATTTCAAGTTGTGACCGAAGTGCTAAAATCTACACGCATAGAAACCCTTTTTACCAAGAATTTTAATTATTTAAAGCAATGATTTTTTAAATATTTTATTTAAATCTTTAAAGTCCCATTCAGATCATCTTTTGATCTATTATAACAGAGTTCTCAGTGGTCTTTTATTTATGATCATGCCGTAATATAAATAAAATAAAAAACCTGCATATTTTCAAGGACAGTTATCGCAGAGCAGCAGTAGTTCTTTTTCACCACTGTTAGTGTGGAGTAAGGCCACCCCTACTTTCTGTCTACTTAGAGCCCCTCACAACCCTAACCTAACGTTACTGGTGCAACAAAAAGGGCGAGCAATATCAGAGCTAGCCATCCGTACAGTTTTGACTCAGATGTGAGCTCAAACGAAGAATGCAAAAAGAGACATGGATCTTTTAGTCTGCAAGTGGATGCATCAGAATGGAGCAGAGAAGAGAGCTTGTGGGCTCTATGTCACATTTACAAGTTTCCAATTCAAAACCTTAAAAAAAAAAAAAAAAACTCAGAAATGCAATTTTAAGCTTAATTTTCTTTTCAGTACTTGAAAATGTTGTGCACTAAACACTGAGGCTCCACTGATCCATTGGCTTTACCTGGGAACCAAATATCCTTCTCTCCTTGCTTCTAATCCCCCCCTCACCCCATCTGTCAAAGGAACAGAAAGATCTGGCCTGTTGGGGGCGATGTAGACGTCATGTAAGAAAGAATACATTTCACGGGATCACCTGGTTCAGGTGGCACAGCGACAAAGGTGCTATGGTGAAGAGTTGAAAGGTGAGGGGTCAGGTAAGCCCGGAGATAAAGAGCAGCGCTTGTGAATGGTGATATGAGAGCCAGCCAGGTGGGAAACGAAGGGGCACAGCAAAGGGGATGTTAATGTGGGAAAGAGGCATGTTCCCTCTGGAGGAGGAAAAGCAGTCCTCCTGCTGCTGTAGGGTTGTCAGGTTTCAGTTTGAAAATCAATCTGTGTGGTCAACAGAGCAACAGTGAAAACAGCAGTTGTCCCAGCATGCATTTGTCTGTTGTCTACAGCAATTTGGGCTGCAATTTCGCCGACACCAACTCCCATTTGAGTGTTAGTGGAACATTCTTGTCAAACCTGAATGCATTACTATTTTGTTCCAAGGAGACGGTGCTAACCACTAAGAAATCATTCCCACATCTCATAATCCAATATAAATGGAAATGCAATCAAACTGAAGCTGACTGCGCTTAAAGCCGTCAAGCGCTAACATTAAAAAGTGAATTGCTGCACCAATATATTTCATCGCCTCTGTAAATCCACTCCTGTAAAATCCAATCAGAATGTTTTGTAGAATGTTGTGCACTTGAGATCATATTGAACCATAAAGTCGTGTCAAACACACACTTACACACAAATATGTGCAACATTCATGTCTGTAGATTCCCTATGATCTCAGCACTCAGATTACATAGCAGTACAGTTATGTAAACATGAAAAACAAGATCTAATTTTCGTGCTTCTCAATCATCAACAACTCTACCTGATGAAAGAAAAGTTCACTTTCTTGATAACTCAAGCATTCTTCATAAATGATTTACTTGTTTTACCTAAAGAGCTGGTAGTGGATTTCCTTCAGACACTCTGCATTATTTCTGGTGAACGTCCAGGAAGAGGACATTGAGAGCATAAACTCTTAGAAGAGTACGTGGGTCTTCACCTCAACACAAAATCGAACTGATGCACCATATGTTAAAAGAATAGAGCAGACTCTATTTGCTGAGGAGACTGAGGTCTTTTGGAGGATATGAACCTCTTCTAAATACCTGATGTGAGTTTGTGGTGGTCTTAGGCATTTTTTATGAAGAGGTCTGCATCTCAAGCTGGTGAGGAAAGGAGGATGGTACTCATACTATCATCCTTGATGGAGAACAACGCCCACGGTCTCATCACTAAGCTGCTCCTTTGGCATCTGTTACACCTTAAACGTTTGAAGTAAAGACATCGAAGGTCGGTTCTTTCAATTTCCCACAGTAAATCCAGTTACTACTATTATCATTGTTAACCCTAGTGCTATCCTATGGGGTCAAGATGACCATTGACGTGTTATTCCTACCATGACAAAGGTGGATAAAGGTGGAGAGGATCTCATGTAATCCATGGACACCAGTGAAGATCACAAATCATTGAAGAAAAAAGGTTCAGCACACTGTCTAGTGGGGTCTAGATGACCCACCTCCCACTGTTAAAGTGCCTAGGATAGATTAACCTCATTCATGTAAAACTATTTCTAAACTGTGCAATATTTTCACAGGGTTATATTTATAACCCTATCCCTTCCCATTCAGTTGCAGCTCTAAAACTGCCAGAACCTTCAGTGATTTTAAGTCACTTTTAAAAACTCGTCTTTTTAGTCAGGCTTTTAACTCCAGTGAGCGGATTTAGTGGGTCAGCTTGTTAGTTTGATTCTTTTGTTGTTTTATTGCTTTTATTGTTTCTTTATTGTATCATATGGTCTCTGATTTTATGTTAATCACTTCGGTTGCTTCTGCTTAAGTAAGTGCTATACAAAGAATAAATTGATTGATTGATCCTCTAGTGTTGTCTAAACATGACGCATCATTTACAGGTTTTTTTTCTACATGCTGTTACTCTTATTGTTGCAAAGTGGAAATCTCCCCACTCTGGGACAATTAAAAGGTTTATCTTAATCTTTTTTATCTCTTAAAACCTAGAAATATTTTTTATGAACTTTTGCGATAGCTTTAAGAAAACTGATTCTTGCATATTTATCATTTCTAAGAATAAACGTTTGCGATGCGTTCAAGATTCTCTTACATTTTTTTTAAACTTCCTGTTCCTTTGAAATCTGTAATCATGTAAATATTAACCAAAAATGGTCGCTGTAACCGCTTACCTAAATGTTAGCACTCATCTGATTGAAAATCAATTAGTTATGTATTCATTCACCGTGAATGTGTCGCAGTCCCCCTGAACACTTTCAAACAGGTTCATTTTCAGTTCCTCTCTTGTAGATAGGTTTCCATATTACCGGTTGTTAATTATTCATGCATGCTTGCTTGGCACGTCACTTGGAAAATAAAGCAAACCCTTTGGACGAGTGATACAGAATCACACAGTGACCTCCCTTCTGAACCTGCCTGCATTGTCTGCTTTGTCTCCTGCTGATGGTGAAAAAGAAACTGGAGCTGAGGCGGAGATTATTCCTTCATGTGTGAAACTGCTGAGCAGCGCATGGCTACAAACAGCCAGAAGAGTGTGCGCAAAAAGCTGGGTACAGTTCCTATTGTAATGTGCAAAATGATATCTCAGCAGTGAAACTATCTCTATTACAGGGGGATAGAGATTCTCTTACGCTTTGGATTTGCTTCAAAGAACACAACAAATGAGCTTGGGGTGTTTGCTGGGGACTTGTAGAGCCGGTGCACATAAAGATAGAATTTAAAAACAGATACAATTACAATTTACTTGTGCAACTTTTACTTGTGTTTAAGTTTTACTTCCTATTTGGCCTTTGACAAGTTGATTACTTAAGGTGCCTCATTGGTTGCATATCTTCTTTCTTTTACATTGTCAGTATATTAAATGTTAGATTCATGCCATAGAATCTTATGAAGGGGCAGCACAGTGGTGCAGTATTTAGCCCTCGGCCCTGGTTTGAATCCCGGCCGGGACCTTTCTGTGTGGTGTTCGCATGTTCTGCCTGTGCCTTTGTGGGTTTTCTTCCTCCCACATTCCAAAAGCATTGGCATCTCTGAATTACCCCCTAGATGTGCGAGGGAGTGCCTGCCCCTGCAACAGACTGGTGACCTGTTAAGAGTGTATCCCGCCTCCGCCCAACAGTAGCTGGGTTGGCTCCAGCATCCCTGTGACCCCAAAAGAAATACAGCAGGTTCTGATAAGATAGATGGATAATTCTATGAATCTGGTTCTGTCTAAATGAGGAAAATACCACTTTTAAAGTTGCTGAGTAGAATGATTTTTTTGTACCCCACACTAGTTTTTGTAACATTCAAGTAAATAAAAAGCAACAAAAAAAGACAGAAAATACTCTACTTGGTAGGTTTAGTCATTTATTTCAATGCATCCATTTAACAAATCTTCACAACAAATAGATGATCTTCCCCAAATAATACAGGAGCTCATGTCAGTTCTTTTATTACAGCATCATGTGCAAGCCCTTTGAGACATTCTGTCCTGATTATGTGGACGACACAAATAAAGGAAGCACTCTGGATTGTTGCAGGAGGTGTTGGGATGAATGACAAGCAAGCAAAAAACAAACCAAAAGGATTTTACAAAAGTCCTAATGTTTTCTCTTCATGTTTATGGCATCATGGGATCCACGCAACCTCAGTTAAACCCAGGAAATTGGTATTATATTAAATTGCACTAAAAGGGAAAAGGAGCCTAAACTTTGTTGTTGTGTAAAACACAGATGTGATGATGCCGATGCAGGAGACAATTAAAATGGAAGCTGACAGAAATGCCAGTCACTGAGAAACGAATCCTCAACGTTACGGGGACATACCGCGCATGTTCTCCAACAGAGCCGGAGAAATGCATGAACAGTTCTTAAAACATAACATTTTCTGTGAAAACGAAAGGCCAATTTTCATTTGTTCACCGGCGCAGGTAAAAACACAAACACTTCAATCACGCGCCCTGGGGGGCTGGTAGTACTGCTGCGTGGGCCTCGTTCGTCTCGGCTGTCCATCTCCCCCACGGCGAAACTCTAGTGAACTGTCGTAGAAGCTGTCATCTTCCTCCTGCCAGTGAACATTTGACACAAATATGGCGTGCTACTGCGACTCATTAGACCTGCAGTTGATCAGCCCCTCACGAACATCCTGCCCGACTGGTTTCTCTTTACTACTTGCTAACATGTTTGCAACTTCATTAGCAGAGTAATGAAACGTCATTTCTCCTTACCAACATGTCAGCAGACACAGGTTTGATGTTCTCCAGGAGGACCTCCTCACAATTTCCATAGTCACTGAACACAACCACAGCTGTGGAGCCAGATGGATGCACTGCGTCTATTCTTGCATGGTAGAACTTCAGGATGACACATACAGGCATCAATGCCACACTGCTGACTTCATAAACAGTCAGCACTGTTTGAATAAACATTTTTACTATATGTCAAATTTCCCAAAAATAATTTTGTTTTGTTGTACAGAAACGTGAAACAGAAACTTACTTTGCTGTCTTCCCAGTACAGCGCCAGACACTGGTCTCCGGGTTTCCATCCATGTTCCGTGATTTGACTCCTGTCTGGTCCCCGAGGGCCTTGACCTTTGCCTTGCCCCGGTCTTCTCTTCGGTCCCGAGTTTTGAGGCATATTTCTCCTGGGCAGCTGCTCCCTGTTTGGAGTACAGGGCATGCTTCCAGGCTTAATTGGTCCAGTTCTTTTATGTTCTAAATCTCCGTTTTGAAAATGAGAAGGAACCCCTGTCAACGAGCAAAGAGTTTGTGGAAATCCTACTTCCTGAGTCCCCCAGCTCCCTCCCTTTGAATTAAAGTTGGACTGGCCACTATTTCTTTGTCTGTCAAAGTGATCCGAGTTTTGCCGGTCAACCTTTGGCTTCCTCCTGCTGTTGTTGGCTTCTTTGTTGTTTCCTCTTCCATCTGCATCATTTCCTGCAGAAGGACTTGGTTTAGGTGAGGGTCCGTCATTTTTCATCCCTCTTTTTTGAGACAACCCAGACACATTTGAGCCGCCTTCTCTATTTCTGGATTGTTGGTGGTAAGATCCATTAAACTCCAACTTCTGCTGAGGTTCCTCTGAGTGCTTTAGCGAAGTGGTAGAGCTAACGGCCTGATCATCTCTCGTCTGTCTCCTGTCATTAACCGCTTGATCTGGTGTTCCTCGCGGCCACCTCTCCTGGCTCCTCCACTGCTGAGATTGAGCTGACGTTGGACAGCTCATTAGGTTAGGGATGTGCTCCTGGCCTGGTTTAGGAAAATCTGTGTCTTTGTTAAATCTTGGAGGCCTGTCGTTCCTTAGCGGCTTGTGTTCATAGTGTGAGGAAAACCTGGGCTGAGAATGCTCTTTGGTGTGGTAGCTTGTGTTGGAGAAACTTGCTTTGCTCTCATGGTTCCTCAGCTGGCTCTTTGTATCTGGGAAAACACGCCAGCAAAAAATATGAAAACAATGGGGTTAGAACATTAATGTTTCATGTTTTATTGATGCTCTGTCGGAGTAATGATGTTCCAAACTCAGCTAACATTTGCCTTTAAAGTTGAATCTTACTGGGAAGCGACACTGAAAACAGTATTTGAGGGTAAGTACCTAGAATGTCTTGAAATTTTTGCAAAAATTCTATTTTTTTTAAAACAAAACTAAACTTCTAAGTAATCAAAGACACTTAACTGATGTCTTTAACCTGTCTTAATATACAAACCCCCAGAGTAATGATGTCCACCAATTACCCAAGTTGTAAATAACAATTATTATGTTCTGTCTTTGACCATTCTGGGAAAGGTGCTACAAATCATTGAGCAAAAACTTCTGGACATTTATTAGACGTCCTTGCAGATGTGATGTGGGGTTTAACTTTGTTTTACTGTTGATGATGTTGCTCCAAGTGCAGAATCATGTAGATGTTCACCCACCATCCACAGAAAAAGCCCCCATTTTGGATTCCAGAAAGTCAAACAGAGTGCTTGGACCAGAAGGCCTTCCTCCAACCCCATCATCCTCGTCTTCGTTTCTGGATCTGCCTCTTCCCTTTCCTCTTCCTGAAGTCAAAAGTAAGCATACAGCTCAGGTGGAAGGGGGGGAGGGGGTAAACAAGAACCACCACTTTACAACTTGAGAAACGTAATAGCTTTCTGAATTGATTTTGTTGTGGTTTTTGTACGAACCTCTGGGTTGGTACTTGTTTGATTCAGCCACCATAGAGCCGGGTCGGCCACCAGAACTTCCCGTCAGTAGACTGTTTAGAGCCACTTCAACATTGTTGTTGTTATCCATCAGAGCTTGTCGAGCTGCCTCTCTGTCAAAGCCCATTTCCATGATGTCTCTCAGAGCTCGTTCGTCCACCTGCCCACCGACCACATAGAGGACAGTCAGCAATCAACAAAACACCAGAAACAGAGGAAAAATGTATAGCTTTGGAGAGAAGACGTAGACTCATGGCTAACAATAAATACGATGCACGAGGAATACCTCCCTATTTTTTTCAATTTAGCTGAAATTACAGGGTAGTGCATATTTCAATTTAAAAAGGTAAGCCTAATAAAAATAGGCTTATGTCTTCACGGGTTTGCAACACACATCTAAACCCATAAAGACATCTATGTGTTCAGCCTAAAGCGGGACAATTACAACTTGATGGTGCAAAGCAACAAAAAAAGACACATGAACTCCAGCTTAGTTTAAAAGTCTGACCAGACCTCAAGTTCATTTACATTCTTTAACATCGGTCAATGCGTCACATGACCTCAGAACGATGAAACAAGAAGAGCAACCTGCAGCCTCCTTTAACTGTGCGAGGAGCCATTACTGTTGTCAGGAAAAACCCATTTACTGAACTTTAAACGTTAAAAAAGGAAATGTTGGTCATCTCACCAACTCTCTGTAGTTCCCCTCTGGTCTGCTTTCTGCCTTTTCAAACTTGTCTTCACGTCTCCTTTGCTGGTTGGCATCTCTGCTTCGGGAAGAGGAGGCAGCGTTGGATAAATTACTGCCCGCAATCCCGCCGCCACCAAAGCTGCGGGGACCCTAACAAGGTAAGAGGAAGACAACAGTTGTGATCATAGCAAGCCGGGAAAAGTCTGTCCATCAATCAAGAAGGAGAATATTGCTGTTGACATTGTAATTAATTATAAGTTCTTCTTCTGATGAATGTCAAAAAGGAGCATTTTTTTTTAAAACAACAAAGGTTAATGTAAATGTCAACAAACTGTATGTATTTGAGCTGGTAACCAAAAAAGATGATGCACCAATTGAGGAAATAGAATTTAGTTTAAAGAATACAGTTTGTCTAAATGCATTAAAGATGGGATGGATGGGGAAGGATGTGTTTTTAAATGTGATTTCAGTTTTGTTGTTAAAGGGGTAAAAACCTGTTTTTAAAAAAATCTATAACCTCAGCTACTCACATCTATCAGCGTGAGCGTTTAGATTCCTTTCAAATAAAATATCTACCCTCATCCTGGAAGATTATTTTACGTGTCAGAATGCACCCAAAAGGGGAAATCAGTGGAGCACCAACACAGATTAAGGCTGCATGATATTTGTGGGCGGAACCGTTGGGGCAGAGGAACTCCGCCCCTCTTTCCCCTGCCCAGCAACTCTCTGTTTACATTCTCTCCCACTAGATTACAGCCCATCAAACCCCCAGCTTAACTTTACTGCTGCAACAAAAACTGCCAAGCAATTTTAGAGCTATTCAGTTGTACAGCTCCGATGAGGAAAACCAAGTGTACGTGGATCTATTTGTCTGCAAGTGGATTGATCAGAATAGAGCGGAGCAGGGGGCTTGTGGCCCCCCCCCCGTGTATTTTCTTTCAAATGGCATACTTTTGTCTGCTCCGGATTCACGACGATTTCAATAAAGAAATACTCAGAAATGCAAGTTCAAGATTAATTTTCCCTATATATGTCCTCAATTGTGAGAAAAATATCTCAAGAACATGTTAACAATACCCAAAAACACAAGTTTCATCGAAGCTTTGAGATTATTCTATTTTTAGATGACTGCTAACACAGATTTTTAAGCTCTCTTGATACCTTCATTGTGTGTTTTAGTTATTAATGTGAAACTTTAACAAGCAGAAAACTTTTATTGACACAAATGAAACCCTCCGGTTTTAGAAGTGACCGTAAAACATCGACAAACCTCTTTTGTCTTGGCCACCTCGGCGATGGCTGCTGTTCGCTGCTTTTCAAACTCGTCGTTCTCGTCAGGACTCTTGACCGCATTCTGCGTCTGGAGGGTTTTCCTCTGGTCGAGTTCTCTGCTGTCTACTTCGTCCTTCCTTGCACACTTCTGCTCCGAGGACAGAAACAGATTATTATTATTATCTATTATCTATTTGTCATTTGAACAAAGAGAAACTGCAACACAATACAGAATGGTGTCAAAACCAATTGAAATACATTTCCTTAGTGATATGCAGATCGGTGATACACAACCTAGAGAAAAAGGGAATTCGATGGAAATCCCAAATTTCCACTCAATTTAAAAGAGACTATATTTCTCAAGGAAGTTTAGAATATTTAGAGTTTGCAGAAAAATCTTCTACAACTCAGACTTTTTAATGTCCTGTGCAACAAACTGAAAATAAGTCTGGTTCTAGTAAAGCACAGAGCAGTTTTCTTCAGCTGTGGACAAATTCCAAAACATGGAATTGGATAAAAAATGATTCCTAAAGATAACATCCAGATATTAAACACATTAGGAATGCAGCCTTAATGCAATCACATAAAATCACTCACATTTTAACCTATTAAAACACACAAAATTAAAATAAAATAACAGCATTTATTTTTTTATTTTTCCACTCTCACACTGTGAACAGATAGCAACTATTTGTCAATTTAAAGTGTACCAGTGTAAACGTGCACTGTTGACACATACGCTGTTCTTGCTGGTAAACTTTAATCACCCACTTAAACATTACTCACATAAACATGCCATATTTTCTTTGCTTTTTTTTTTTTTTTTTTTTTAAATTCCAGGCACTTTTGGATAAAACCTTAATGCAGCATTTGCACCACGGGTTATAGGTAAGGCCCAAAGCTGAACTGTAGATCTGTCCAACTATTTCAAAGATTTATGAAGACAATGCTTCAAAAGATCAAAGGAAACACTGCAGGGAGAAGAAACTCAAGGCCAGACCTGTCTGACTTGCTGAATACCTTCATCATTCCCAGCTTTCCTTAAAGCCGCGGCTGAAATTCCATTTCTTAAACATCCGTGTCTAAAGCTGGCCTTTTCTAGACACAAGCTGAAGTTTGTTTAAAAGCGCGCACGTCTTTTCCTCACCTGACCAAATGGCACAAAGGGAGGTGGGCCCCCTTCTGCTCCGATGTTGCTCCTGCTGTGTTTTGCCAAACTCTGCAAGGTGAGGAACAGAGACAACTCCATGTTCAAAGCCATGTAAGCCCAAAGGAAATCAAAAGAGCAATGATTGCTAAAATTAGATATTGTCTTTTAAGCCCAAAAAAAAAATAAATAAAACAGCCCAAAAATCAAATCTCACCCTTTGGAGCTCCCATTTCTCCACCATGTGCTCAACTTCTCCTCCAAGGACTAAGATGTTTGAATCTTCAAGAAGCAAACATCCATTTTTAACCTGGACTGTACCAAGAAGCTTCACCTTTGTTCCGGGGGGTGTATTAAGACTGGAAAGGACAACAAAACAATGCTTAAATAAGACATGCGTTAGCAAAGCAACACAAACTCTTTTTAAAGTGTGATTCTCACACATAAAAACATCCCATTGCATTCCTCATAGCACTTTCTAAATGACATGAGGCATGAAGCTCTGTCAGCAGATGGGTAGGCATGGCTAGAAGAGACCATTAATAATCCCAGCTGCTCCCCCATCCTCATGGTAAATTAAAAGCGCCTCTATCTCATCAGGCCTGATAAGGCCTCTGCCTGTCTCATTAGGAAACCACTGAGACTTAGAGGGATTTCCAGATACTGATGCAGGAAGCCAAAGGAACAATTACAGATTTTGCTCTTAACCTTTGGGATAGAAAGTGTTCTCTTGATGGAGGCAAATGCAGAAATGAGACACTGGTTGTTGTTTTTTGCTCAACTGCAGCTCAGGCTAACAAACATGCCATTTAACTTGCAGCCTAATAGTTGACTTTCTTCAAGTCCTGTATTCCCTCTCATCCCCTTTTCCACTCACTTACAGCCTCGCTCACACCAAAACGGACACTTTGAGCAATAAACACAAACCACTGTTGTTGGCTGCCAGTGTGAATGAGTCTGTGTGTGTGTGCGCCACTCATAAAGAGGGGATTTGTTCTGTTTTCTCCTCTCATCCCAGCAGGAAGTCAACACCCACATTCTGGCCTCTCCACCTGTACAGGCTGGAGAGAGTCACCATGGCAGCCATCACCAAGGCCACCACTGCTTGGATGGAGATGTAATTAAGGCCGGGAGCAGCTAGATCAGCTGCCACTACGTGGAAATTGCAGATAAAGGAAAAACAATCCAGGCGTGTGGTGCGGTGAGAGCGCTGACAGGGTGTCAGAGCAGAGTGCGCTCGCAATTAGCACGCTAGCTCTAAATATAAAAACTGGCTAAATGCCCCAGGATCTACATAGCAAACATCATGCCGTTTATTGAGCAATTAGCCATTTGTAGAATAAGTCTGTTTTTAACCCTTTTAACCAGTGATGACTCCCCTGACAGCTGCATTTAACTGTACCCCTCGTTTGTTCAAATATGCAGCATACCTAATCTTGGACAGATGTTTAAACTCCAATCCGACACAGGTGCTGTGCCCATCTGTCATCTGTAGGCGCAGCATCCGCGGTGCACCCTGGGACTCCTCGTTGTCTTTGGGGGCTGAGATGTTTCTCACCTTTTGTACCTGGAGAACACATGGGCCCTCCAGCTAGCCATGTGCAACAAGACAAAGAACCATCGATTATAAAGCGGACACGTCAGCAACACAAGTTACAAGGAAGCATAATGCAGTAGAAAATGGATAACATTTTTTACCTTTTTCTATAAAAATGGTGTGTTTGTAAACGTTACCCTTAACGTTTCCCTGTTTAACTATTGAATTTTTATTTTTTTTAAGTTTGTGCTCACAAAAAACAAAGTAGAATAAACGTGCAAAGCAATTCCAGGATAAAGAAAACAAAACTATTCATAATTTGTTTTGTTTTTTTAAGCTGACCACCCTCAGTTTTAGTAAAAGGGCCACCATTTTTTTCATGATCATTTGGCAGAGTGTCATCACCATCTAGTGGTGATCCTGAGAACTACAACTTAACACAGTTTTCATTTCCTGCAAGATTTCTTTCTTCCTACCTTCTCTGTTTTTCCACTGTTGATATCAGACGGTAAAATCTTGCTTCCGATAGGCCTAAGATCCGTCTGCAAGGGATTAACAACAGCATAACAAAAATGCACAAACCGATCGTTATATTTCAATTAGTGGATCTTAACAGTTCTTGAAAATTGACACTAAATTGAAGGAAGGAGTTCTGATTTAAGATTTAAACAAACAAATCATTCCCAATCAAGCTTCTTACAGTTTGACACTTAAATAATTACATGAGATACTTGAAAGAAATACTCACAAATGCAATTTTGAGCTTAATTTCTTAATATCTAACCTATATAATAAAAAAAATGCCACAAGAACGTGTTAAAAACATCAAGAATGCTGAAATACCATATAAATATCATAGTCATTTCCCCCCCCCCCCCACACACACACACACACAGCAGGTAATCTAGCAAAATCATGGGTTCCTAAGAAGATACTAAATTTATAATTTGATGAAGTAAATAAATGCACCATTTCTACTAGAAAACATCAATCTAGTTTTTGGTTTTTGCTTTAGTCTAATCAGCTGTCATTCATTTGCTAAATTAGTCAACTGATGAAAGGAAAATGTGTGTGTGTGCACGTGTACACACGGATTCTCTTCCATCATGCCTGAGTGACAGAGCGAACGTGAAGCTCTCATCATCATCATCACCACAATGCTGAAAGGGAACTGCTCTGCGTGAGCTGTCACTTGTGGGAAGTATTCCTGTCACTTCTTCATGTGACGGAACAAGCCAATACATTTGAGAAGAGTAGAACGAAGGAGAACCGGGATCCTTTAATGACACTCCAGAACATCATTATTGATGAGGACAGGATGACATCACACTAACAAGAAACCCTTACGTTTTGATATTGAAGCCCGAAACGCCACAAATTCCTTCAAGCCCTCTGATTAATTAAGCATTTAAAGGGTGAAGTAGTTTGCTGACTCAACATCCCAACGAAACACACACAACCCAAAGGCTGGACGTAGAAACACTGGGGAGCAGATGCAGCGTACTGCAGTGAGTCGGACGGCCTGCAGCGTTTTCAGACATCTCCTTATTGATCCGCGGGAGACACAGCATGAATGATTGACTAACTTCCTTTGTCACATTAAAGCGTCTTTGTTCACAGAAAGTTCAAGTCAATCCATGTCCACTAAATGATGTACATTCAGACTTTTTCATCTAATTACTGATAAGAAATCTAGTGAAAAGTAAAAAGAAAAAAAAAAATCAGGTAAATAAGCAGCTTTGTCACTATTAATTCAACCGCTACCTTGGATTTTTATCACTTCAGGCAGGCTCCACATGACAATGTATAAAGCTTTGATGGACATTGTTATGTAAATTATTTTATCATGTCATTACAATGTAAAAAGAATGAAACTGCAGCATTAAAATGTATGTTATTAGAGAAAAGAAGCTGGAGTTCAGTAAATTTCATTTATCCACCAGTAACATTTCTGAATGCAAACCAATGTTAGCAGATGAACATCAAGAATGTCAGAAATGAAATGGGATAGTTTCATTTCATAGAGACTCTCATGTTCTACACATTTTAAGAAGGGGGCAAAACGGGATGCAGCACATAGTGCCCAAGGACACTCCTACAAGAAAACGAAAGCAGAAGGGAGGGATCAATACCGAAACTTTCTGACTGAAAGACGATAACACTTCCTTCTCACACCCCCACCTCTCCAAAAAAAAAAAGAGGGAAAAATCAATATGTACCTGTCCTCACATTCATTTCTGATATCATTTCAGGATGTGAGCAAATGACTAATTGATCAAAGGGGAAGGAGTTGAAGGAAAAGTCATACTCTTTAGAGCTATGGTGAGAGAGAGCGAGTGCAGCCAAAGCTGAGCTTGCAAAGAATCTGTCATGGATGCAGCACGCTCAGCTCACTGCTTTCTTCCCTTTACTGCCTTGCCCGTCTCAATCGTACTTATTGTGATGGGGTTGCAGGGGCCTACAACAATTTGCAATGCAAACCCAGCCTTAACCACACACGCACAAGCACACACACATGCATGTACAAACACACAACAGAACAAAAAGAAAGCACATTGCTTTAAAAGAGCAAAAACAAACGTTTCAAACTCACATCCAGTGCAACGTGAATGATGTCACTGTGTGTCATTTTCTCAGCAGATCCCTTCAGCTCTGCAATGCCTTCATCTGTGAGGTACCTGTGAAGATAAACAATAATAATCCGACACTAAAACTTCCGGAAGCTCCAGTTATAACACTGGAAAACGTTTCAAACAAAAAAGCCTTTAGGTTGTAAAAATAAAGTTAGAGCGTCAATCTCACTTCAAGTGATGGACTTTTTACACAATCTTTAGAGATAAATCCCAACAAGTGATTCTAATTTAGACGAATAATGCCCAACTTGAAGTATACTTCCTGTAGTGAGGTAGTATATTTACGTTAAGATAGTTGGATGTAGTATTTTAGATTCCTCTTCCTCTGATGAGTTACTGGACTCACAGAAATTACATTGACAACAGTTTGACATTTCTGTGACCAATCTACACGTGTTTTGTGTCAGATATGTACAGCAAATGAAGTGCAAATATGTTCAACCTTTAAGCAAACAAACAGATGAAAATCCCTAAACATCACCATATACATCTTAAAGTCATCCACAATCTGTTGACAGTAAGACACAAGTCTTAGACTTTCAGGATATCTAGCATTAAGTAATTAAAATAGCATCTCGTGGACAATCTCTGCTTTTTAACGACTCAAAACTGTAATATTAAAGATGATTTGAAGGCAGTTTTAACTTGCAATCCCAGTTTAGTAATATTACATAAATAATTAATCGACCCTTCCAAAATCCTTGCAAAGAATATGAGATTCTGATTTTTATCTTTCCTCGTCTTTCACCATGTTGCCATCACCATGAAAAAAAATTATTAAAATTTGTGAGGCTCACAAAAGACATGAGTGGGAATCGAAAATGTGTTTATCAGCAACATTTATGTGCCCAATTTATAACTGTAAGTTGTAGCCCAATAAGAAAACAACAACAACTATAATAATAATGTTAATGATAAATCAAAAGAAGAAAACAAATAAAGAAAAAAGGGCATCCATATTCTTTTTTTTTTTTTTTTTTACTTTTAAGGTCATGCAAAATTGAATAGTTTTTTAACTTTTCAACCAAAAATTACAACAAAAACATTAAAAAAATAATAATAAAAAATAATGAAAATGTATGCAAGTCAAAGACACCTAAATAAAAAGTGCAGTGCTTTAAAAACTTGATATTTGCCAACACAGTAGGAGCAAAAAGGTAAATCATTTTAACACCTGTAAAAATAATGATTCCAGATTCATGAAATAAATGTTTATGATTCAATAGCTGGGAAATAACAGTTGGAATTATATTCTGCATAACAGCATTTATGGGTTAGAGTCTATAGTGTTAACCACAAGAAAGTATAGCAGAACATTTAGGCAGTTCTTCATTCATGGACAAGATGATGAACGTCTGTCCAACGAGGTCAACACGAGGTATTACTGCAGCTTGCAAATAGTGGAAGCAACCAAACGATTTATTGTCGTAACGCTCCTGAAAATGAATCCCAATTTTTGTTTTTTAAATGTCACGTTAATCGTGACACGAGTTTTCTGTTTAATTCTTATGCTAGCTGGATTAGCAAACTACACTATTATCGCGCCAGCTAGTAATTGTATAAATTTCACTTAACAGAACACCAAAAAAAAAAATGCTATCTGTGTCAATATTTTTGAATGTCAGTTAGCCATTTTCTGATAGAAATATGTTTTCTCTTTGGCAAAGCTTTTCCTTTAAAAAAAAAAACGCTGAATGATTGAAGCCACCAGTTCAGTAGCATAGTTAGCTGTAACATAAAGTATGCTAGTACTTACCAGCCCTCTTTGATCAGTGAATCTGCCAAGTCACTCATTTTTGTCGAATCTACTGGCGTTAAACTAACTACAACAATAAATTGTGAGTGTGCAACCTTTACAGCTATCTAATTCTGTAATGCATAATAGCTCCAAAACAAAGCTTAAACCGTAAACATGTCTGAAAAAACGCTTTGTGCAACTACGGAGTGCCAAGAGGGTCGAAACACATTCTTCTTCTTCGTATTTTCACAGACTGTACAGCACCTTACATTTAAAATTGTACATTACCGCCATCTTGTGGTCAATATGACTCAAATGCCCTGAAGTGCAAATACCACCAACAAATCACTCAACGCAAAAACGTATTAAATATCACAGAGACAATTTAAAAAAAAAGCAAAATAATACTAATAAGCAAAGTTCACATTTTAGAAATCAAAACAAAATTCCAGAAAAAAACACAATTTTTAAAAAAAATTAAACAAAATAAATATTAAAAGTTTCGGAAAGCAAAAAGAAACACAATTAGTATAGGCTACTATGGGACATCACTGATTGGATGTTTACATTTGAGTTTTAAAAAAATGTTTCTTCTATGTCTGTATACTAATAAAGATTTTTTTTTTTTTTGGTACAGAGCATAGCCCTTCCAGTCTGCCTCAGACAAAATAAGTTTTTGTGGAACTAATGGACAATTATTATCATCCTATCAGCAGTCTTTTTTTGTTTCTTCTGTAGATTCCTTTTTATCGTTTCATTATGATTTTTTGAAAAGTTATTTTATAACTGTAAGTCATACAATTTTGTAATAACAATAGCAATAATAATAATAATAATAAATGATAATAATTAATTCAATATTCTTACTATTGTTAATATCATTAAAATAACTGTTATTATACTGGTAAATATAAATTCATTTTTTTTTCTTACTTGTCCTGTCAAACAGCTGAGCAAGCAGATCAGGAGGCCTCTTGAGTTTTAAGCTCATATATTTATTTGATTTAAGCCACTTTAATGTCACTAATTTCACTGTAATAAACATTGCAACAACTTAAAATTTAATTAAATGTAATAAAACGACATCATTTAAAAATAACTACAGCTAAAATGAGCCTCCTTTTTCGAGAAGCAGCGGAGTCCAAAATTGATGAGTTGAACATTTAAAAACAGACTTTTCAGTCTCAGTTGGGATGCTCTCCAACTTCATATCCCAATAAAAGATGTTGTTCTCTTCATTGTGAACCAGCTTGGATCAGCTGGTTCATAATAATCTGCGAAAGACAGGAAAACACAGTGAACTCTGGGAGAAACTCCATGGAAGAACACTTCCTTAGAAGTTATTCCCTGCTTTCTGTTTCTATAAGAGGAGAGACTCTCAGAGGGAGAAGGTCTCTCTATCACCAAAATCAGGAAGTCTCTCAGGTCATAAAAATTTAGCAGAGACACAGGAGTGGTGGCCCCGACTAGCTCATCTCTTCCATCTGAGACTATCTGCATGACAGACACTTCCGTGGGGAGCTGCTTCCCATTTTCATCCTTCTGAATGCCAGAAAAGTTTAAGATGAGGGTAAGAAGCTGCACAGGGGAGCACAGAGACTTTATAGATGAGCTGCAGTGGCTGCAAGTGCTGCTCCATCTCAAACATAGAGGTGTCAGAAGTTCGAAAACCTGTGGAAACAAATTCATATTTTCAAGCTCCAAGCAGCCACTGCCTTATGTACTTTGTTTGCTGCATCAGGTAAATGTTGTTAGAACCATGACACAACCTATATCCACTTGAACTTTTTATGTTTTTCCTTACTATTTAAAAAACATGGCTAACTTCTTCAAATTCTTCAACGAACCCTGTTGTCTCTGAGTCCCTACTGTCCTCTGGGGACAAACTGCTGTCCCCAAGAGGACTCTGCTGAATTCTGAGGAGAAGAAGAGCAAAGGGACATTAGCCAATAGATATTAAAGAAAATATGACAGCAGAATGAAAAAAAAATCTTTTTCTTCTGAGGGGTAAACATGAAAAAGCAAAGCAGAAGTTTTCAAATCTACTATGCCAGAGAGAGCACAACGTGCTTAAAATGTCAAAATGAAAACAGCAGTCCTGCTAGAATAGAGTTGCATTCACACAATTCATCGAACAAATTGCAACATGCGTGTGCCGCAAAAAAATAAAAAAACATATCATCTATGTAAGAACACAGCAGCACAACAAATTCACAACGTGGCAACACTTAATCAAATTCACCATAGGGTGCTGCTGCTTACTAAAATAGCAATGCACAAATTAAAAGAACAAAGTAGTCCAGCAACAATTTCACAATACGGTTGTGTTGCACACTTTAGGAACCGCTGCAGGAGTGTCATCAAGAAATTCTTTTTGTCGGAGATTGTTTAGTGATGCATTGGCTACTAGAGTCAATTATTTATTCCCAAATGTTTGTCATTTTTCACACTAATATCTTTGCAAATTTTCTCTCCTTTGTGTTGTCACTTTTTAAAGATGAACATGCACATTTAATTTCAAAAGCTTTTAAAGGCCTGTCCTTGCTCTTGTTTGCAGGAGAACGATTATTACTTATTACTTATTACTTTGAACTTAGCCATAGTTCTGCTGAGGATGAGTTACTGTAGCACAGAAAGTAGGTTTTGTGCGGAAGTGGTTTGTAAAGGTCCAAGGGTTTTGCCATTTTAAATAGCAGCAACTAGCATTAGAAGTAAACAGAAATCTCTTGCCATTAAACGTGACATTTGAAAATGTTGGGGTTGATTTGTAGCAGGACCGCTGTGTTGCTTTTTTAATTTACAGTGTGTTGAGCTTTTTTTGCCACCATACTTAAAGGTTTTTCATTGAATTGTAAGGTGGATTGCAATTTTGTGTTTGTTAATTGGATTAAAAATGGTTAAAAAAATACTTCAGCAAACTTCTTAAGAATATTTTCAAACCAATTGATTTTAAAAGTATAATTTAGGGTGGTGAAATCTAAAAAGTTTAGTCTCCCTGAATCTATAGTTTAGAACTTTATCTTTAATATAATGAGTTTTATTTTTCCAAACAGACTTGTAAAGCATTTGATCAATGATGTATGCGGAGACACTGACATTTAGAGCAAGAACAGCATATGTAAGTCTGGGGATCCAATCGGTCCTGGTAAATATGATTCTTCCTCTTAAAGCTAAATCTCTTTGAAGCCAGCTGTTAATTGTTTTTATTGGTTTTATTAGTGATGGGATCAAAGTTTAAACTGCATCTTACATCAGCATTTTTTTGTCATGAAAACACCAAGATAGGTTATTTGATTTGATTTAACAGGTATGATATATTAGTCTGAATAAGGGCATGGTGATACAGTATAGGTAACAGCTCACTTTAATTTATATTTAGTTTGAGGCCAGATGCATCAGAAAATGTCTGGGTACGTTTAACTGCAATGGCTATTTGTACTGAAGCTCTTCAAAAAAGCATGGTGTCAACTTGACTTATAACAATTTGTCACTATATTATACCAAAAGTATTAGCTTACCCATCCAAAGGATCAGAATCAGGTGTCCTAATCTCTTGGCCTGATCACAGGTGTATAAAATCAAGCACTCAGGGAGAGAAATGGGCACTCACAGTAATGTCCAGCATGGAACTGGCATAGGACGCCACCTGTGCAACAAGTCAGTCGTGAAATTTCCTCGCTCCTAAATATTTCACATTCAACTGTCAGCTCTATCATAACAAAACGAAAGAGTTTGGGAACAACAGCAATTCAGCCACCAAGTGGTAGGCCATGTAAACTGACGGAGAGGGGTCAGCGGATGCTGAAGTGCATAGTGCAAAGAGGTCACCGACTTTCTGCACTGTCAATTGTAAACCTTCAAGTGACCTTCAGATTAGCCCAAGAACAGAACACAGAGAGCTTTATGGAATGGGTTTCCATGGCCGAGCAGCTGCATCCAAGCCACACCAAGTGCAAAACAAAGCGTCAGGTGCAGTGGTGTAAACCCACCGCCACTGGACTCTAGAGCAGTGGAGACGCCTTCTCTGGAGTGATGAATCACGCTATTCCATCTGGCAATCTGATGGACGAGTCTGGGTATGGAGGTTGCCAGAAGAACAGTACATTTTGGACTGCATTGTGCGAAGTGTGAAATTTGGTGGAGGAGGAATTATGTTGTGGGCTTGTTTTTCAGGACTTGGGCTTGGCCCCTTAGTTCAAATCAAAGGAGCTCTGAATGCTTCAGGATACCAAAACATTTTGGACAATTCCATGCTTCCAACCTTCTGGGAACAGTTTGGAGCGAGCCCCTTCTTCTTTACACACTCCTCAACCTTGTGGACCGCCTTCCCAGAAGAGTTGAAGCTGTAATAGCAGCAAAAGGTGAACCAACATAATATTAAACTCTATTGATTAGGAATGGGATGGCACTTCAGTTCAGAAGTGAGTCAAGGCAGCTGAGCAAATACTTTTGGTGATATAGTGTACGAAGGACTTGGTGACAAATATTTCTGGCTCGACACAAACTGCAGCTATTAACGTCTCCTCCATGATCATGTTTACAATGGTTGGCACTTTGAAAAGAACACAATCCACACATCACTACCAAATTCAAGCCCCCGATTGGTTGAAGTTCAGCTGTTTGATGTTCAAGCAATCAAAACAAGTTACGCTGGTTGTACTTTCAGCACGCGTTCAGTGAAAGCTTGGTTTGGATAAATATCATATTTTTATAGGGGTTGGGGAAACTTTGAATATATATTTTAATGTTTTATGTAAATAGATTATCTGTGGGAACCTGGGTGGATGGTAGCTCCCAAAAGGGAAATCCTATAAAGGTGGGAGTTGTAACCATTTGAAGGGTTGGTTAGTGGTTAGAGCTTGGGGCATGACTGTGAAATGGCTACTGAAGAAATGGAAAATAAAGATTTGAGCCAAACCCAAGTCCTGAAACTCCACTTGTGCTTCTACCATGATGATGGCCTCCGAGACCACGAGAAGAACGTAGCACTAACAAAACATGACCCATAAGCTTTGTACATATTCACTGTTTGAATATTTGCATTTATTATTCTTCAGTTAACTGGACAGGAGGCTTGCTGTAATTTTTTTTCTTGATTTATTTAAAAAAATAAGGGTTGCCAAAAACTTTCTGGCTTGAAAATTTTTTTTTTTTTTGCAGGATGTAAATTTAAATACATTCTTATCTGGTTAATTAACTAACCTGTGCCATAACGTTTAGCTGTGGAACACTCAAGCTTTGGCCATGGCACAGCCACCATCCCTGTCTATTTGTCTAGCCAGCATGAAGACCTATTTTTGTTTTTCAGTTTTTAATCCATCTTGAGGCTCTGAGCTCTATTTCAGTGTTTTTCAACCAGTGTGCCGCGGCACACTAGTGTGCCGTGGGAGATGGTCAAGTGTGCCGTGGGAAATTACATTAACTGATCTAAAAACATTTCCCATCTCCAGGATTTCAGCTCTGTGTTCATCCAAACAAGCCCTGATAAAACACTGAGGAGTTAGGAATATGAAAGATCGTAAAATACTTTTTTCTTTGTGTTTATTTTATTTTATTTAAGACATTTTGATAAGAATGATGCTACTGCGACTTAGCTGCAGCTTCGACTGTATTTTGGAAAAGTCCCGCCCCTTTAACTGTCTCCACCAATCATTCTTGGGGGGCTTAATCACATGTCATCAGTCTGACCAATCAGAAGTGGTTAAAGTCTTCACTTCCTTGTCCCGATTTAGCTCGTAAAGTCTCTCAGTTCTAACAAAAATACCAGCTAAAGCTCGTCTTTAGTGGTGTAGCTTTCCACAGAATCCGGTGTCAGACCGTGGAACAAGAGAACAACACAATGAAGCTCTGAAAAGCGATCTCCGGCCGTTTTTTGCACTACATCTCCCATGATGCATTGGGTTGTGAGAGTGACAGCGCACAAGGAGATCTGTTGTTAAACGTCTTGAAACCAACGAACACACTTCAAACTGTTTTTAAATATTCTAATTTAACTTTTATTGCATCTTTTAGAAAAAAAAAAACAGCTGCAGTTTCCAGCTTTTTCTGCAACAATTATCTCAAAAATGCATGTCAGATTGTGGAGGGGCTGTAGATCAATACAGACTATGTGTTTCTCCTTTTTTTGTTTAGTTTTTGGATGCTGGTGTGCCGCGGGATTTTTTTTAAGGTTAAAGTGTGCCGTGGCTCAGAAAAGGTTGAAAAACACTGCTCTATTTCATTGTTATTTTAATTAACAGGTTTTATTAGATTTTTAACATACTTCACTCATCATGTTTGTATTTTTATGGTCTTCAGACACTGTCTTCTGTCTGTTTTATTTTTTTTATGAAAGTTAACTTCTGTTTTGTGCACAAAAATAACATCATTTTAAATTACAGCAAGTTTGTCTAAAGAAGACCATGAACCAGGAATTATATTACATCTGAGCAGGGGGCGTCCGTGTCCCTGTGGTGCGAGCGTTGGCCCCTCCAAGATTTTTAACTGTGGGTGAGCCTGGTTGAGAAATGTTTATTTCGCTCCTTGGGGACCCCCCACTTCCTCATGGGCGGAGGTGGACAGCCCCTGGCTTGCTCTCTCCCGACTTCCCGCAAGGTGGGAGGGAGGATGCCTGGACCTTGGGGGGGCCCTGGCTTGTGCCTGGGATTGAGGACAGGGATGCCCGGTACTCCTGGGTGGAGGTGGGCTGGGGGGCAGTCCGGGGGTGGGGTACCATGCTAGGCCCCCTGGCGGGGCAAAGGGCTATCCTCCTGGCTGGTCTGGGACCTGCACTCTCCATGCACCTATGCCTCCCTTCTCTTTGGCTCTTTGGCGTTGGGGGCCATGGGGCGGTCCTGCTGGCCCTGGTCTGGGTGGACTGCCCAGCGGGCGGATTTCCTCTATCTGCTATACCATGCCGGTGTCGGGGAGGCACCAGCTACCGCAACCACTTCAGTGGAGGTCTTGGTGTGGGGACGGCCGGGCACCCTCCCTCTTTTGGCATTCCATCATCCACCTCATTATAACATAAACACCCACCTGAGCAGAGGTGTCAGCTCACCTTTGCACAAATAGTATTGTGAGGGATCGAGCGGCCAAAGAGGACAACAGAAGTTTATCAAAAAATGAAAGACTTTCATTGAAAGTTTTAATTTTTCTCAAAAAATGTAAAAAGATTAACAAACTGGGCCCTTAAAAGGGGTCAACAGAAACATAACCAACTCAGGCAACAAACTTAACTTTAACTTCACCAACTGAACAGACCAAGTAACATAAACAAACTGACCTAACCAAAGAAACAACAGGGGAACATATATAGTGGCTGATCAGACCACTTGAGAAACAAGGGGGGAGACTAACATAACTACACACATTTAACAAAGACTATAAAGACAAGACTAAACACAAAACTTGGTCTCTTGGTGGAAAAGGAAAATCATCAAAAGTAGAGCAAAATGAATAATAACCAACAGAAGCAAAGCAAATAAACATTAAATAAGTCCATTGGTTTCTCCCCTTGGAGGCTTCTGTAGATGGCGCCTGCCCAATTGTCTGACTGGAGTATTGAAAGGCTGTGTAGAGTCGAGGTCCTCTTTTGCCAGTCCTCACAGCACAGCTCCAGGAGCAGAACCTCAGTCTCACCCGTAGCAACAAGTAGCACCCTCAGCCCTGGCAACTCAAAAAACAGGTGACATTGATTAAACAAACCAAAAGAAGTAAACTAGACAAATGTACATGTGCTGCAAATAATTATTGAAAACAGATAATAAATGTGTGTTTTAACTCAAAGAAATGTGTGCATTTATTTATGAATAAAGAATCTGAAATAATACAATGAAATAGAAAGTGTGCAATGCTGGGGGGAGGTTACCGCCATTTTGGTTGTGGGTGTGGCAGGGTATGCTGCCGTCAGAAGTATGTGTGACTGAATGAAATGCTTTACATGTGTTGGTTTGAATGCATGTGTGCGTGTGAACTGTAGTTGTGTTGAGTACATGTTGACATGATTGTATGTGAAGATTTTTGGAAGCAACAGGTATTTTTGTAACACTTGAGTGTGTGGACAGGCCCCGTCTCTTTTGACAACATTTACACCAGATAGTAATGATGATAATCCTCCAGCATCTTGTTGCTTCATGGTTGTACACCCCCCACCACCTCTGTATTCATTCTCCAGATTTCTTTAACTCCCCTTTTCCCTCTTACTTCTGTGCCCCCCTTACCCCCTGTCTCTAACATCCCTCTCTCCTTTCCTCTTCTTCTTTGTTGTCTGGTCCAAAAAAAAAGACACACATATAATCCATATAAATAAAGATTTTCCTCAATTACAAAAGAGGGTTATACAAATACACATCTAGTGTGTTAGAAGATGCTGAACCCCCACTGTAACAGTAACATGTTTCCAACACAAGAGCCCTTCAGCTCTTATCTGTATGCTCAGCTGTTGGACAGGACAAGTTAAATAAAATGTTTGTATAATTATAGAAAGCCCACAGTGGACGTTTTAAATCATTTAGATCATCTTATTCATAGGTTTGGTTCTTCAGGGCAACTGGACTTCAAATGTTGATTTTCATGCAAGTAGTGTTTTCAGTTGTAAATGCTGGAATTAAGGAATTAAGGTGATTTATGTGCTGTGACCAAACCTAACCAACATCAGGGAGGTTTAACCCTTGTGCTATCTTGGATGACCCCACCCTTACTTTGACGTGTTCTCCCTACCATGACAAAGGTGGATAAATTTCATGTAATCCATTGAACCAGTGAAGATCACAGAAAATAGAAAAAAAAGGTTCAGAGCTCTGTCTAGTGAATCTAGATGACCCAACTCCCAACGGTAAAGTGCCTAGGATAGCACAAGGGTTAAAAATGTTTTCTTCTGATGGTGCAGATTTTTTAACTTTGACCACATGATGGCAGTGTATGCGTGCTAAAAGAAGAAAATGGTTTCTTTGCTCTCCAGCTTTCTTGGCTGATTTTAAGGCTGTTTTCTCCACTATTCCCCAAGCACTAGTAATAGACCACCCAAGTAATGAAGCTGCGTGGTGAGGATAACATTCTTTTTATTGGGTCAGAGCCTTTATGCTGCTCCCAGAATCTCATTTAATAAAATCCAGCAAAAAGGTGCAAATTCCACGGTCCACATTTTCTCCTTGATTATGCACAATTTCATGCAAAATAGATTCTACATTGTTTCAGTTAATTCCCAACAAGTAACAATATACTGGGATGAACTGTAAAATGGTTTAGTTCAACCATCAATAGAGAATTATTTTTACTGCAGGGACACAGCAATTGAGAAACTTTATGAAATATTAGTCTTGAAAAATGTGTAAAGAACAAAATATATTTGAACATTTTTAAGTGACCCGAAAGCTAAAAGCATGGTTGGCTATTAAACTTTGTTGAAGCTGTTTATGTCAAACAAACACTTGGAGTTTTATTGCGTGACATTAAATTTGCTGAAAATAAATAGCTTTGCACTTTAATTTCAAAAAGTATAATTGAATCAAGGCTGCACAGTGGTGCAGTGCTTTGGACCCTTGCCTCAAAGCAAGAAGGCCCCGGTTCAAGTCCCGCCTGGGGGACCTGAAACAGAATCCCCAACGGGAGACCTTTCTGTGTGGAGTTTGCATGTTCTCCCCATGCATGTGTGGGTTTTCTCCATGGACTCTGGCTTCCTCCCACCGTCCAAAAACATGCTTCATAGGTTAATGGCTTACTCTAAATTGTCCATTGGTGTGAATGTGGGTGTGTATGGGTGTGTGATTGTGGCCCTGCGACAGACCAGCATGTTCCCTGCCTTCGCCCACGAGTGACCAGGATAGGCTCTGGCAGCCCCATGATCCCGAAAGGGATAAAACAGGTTTAGAAGATGAATGAATGAATTGAATCAATAATGACTGATTGGTTAAAAGCCAAAACCATTTGGTTGTTTGAGTTTATTTTGTTCAGTTGAGTACCTAGACAATCCTCTGATTATATTCTTACAGTGCTTTTAAATATTTCAATATTTTTATTTAAATATTGGGTAAAAAAGCATTTTATGATTTGTAAAATTTCACTAAATGATGGAAATTAAGATGACTAAGTACTCTGTTTTTATTAAAGCATGCTAAACTCTAAAGGGAAATTAAGAAGGAACTGACCAACTGTTATGATTTATACTCTTCTTTACTTTGATTAATTTTTGTATAAGTTATAACAAAATTGTTGGTCCTTCTCTGTTAGTGACGGAAAAAAACCAACAAGTCACTGAAATGACTTGAAGGTGACAAAAGTAACAAGAAATATAAGTGCACTGGCAATCAACCAATACAAATTAAAATCGCTCTTTAACTGTTTTTTAATTAAATCATTGAAAACGATCCAATAAAAACAGACCAGGATAAGTATCTCTGGAAAAAATTAGATCAAATATGTTAAACAAAGTACGGTAGTGTTTGCTGATTGGTGTTTTTATTCTTGTAATGTTTGCTGAATGAATGTGCCCCACCCTCAACACGAGTCACAGAAAAAATGACATATGGGTCTGCAGATTAGAAAGAAAGGGAAAACGAAGCAAAGAACACTGTTCCTTCTGAGAAATGTGGAGGGGGGTGGATTATGGTTTTCTGGTTTCTTGAATCTGTGCAGGTAAAATGAAAATCTAAAACGTATCTAAATGTATTCTGGAGACATGCTGTTGTAAAAAAGCTGTAAGAAATTCTTACTTGCATAAGACAAGGCCCTGCGACGGATTGGCAACTTGTCTGAGGTGTACCTTGCCTTCACCCAACAGTAACCAGGTTATGCTCTGGCAGCCCCGTGACCCCGAAAGAGATAAAGTGGGTCAACGGATGGATGGATGGAGACACACAAACACCCAACAATGACTAAAACCAAAAGATTGGATAACTTACAAGTGAGCCTGTTCTAAATACCAACTGACAAGAGCAGAAATCTTATTGGCTGTTGCAAAAGTCATTTGATTGACATTTACATGAAACAAATGGTACAATCTGTGTTGCCCAGGCATGTTTCATTAATGTTCTGTTCAAATGATTCTGTTGAACAACAATTCAAAAGAAATGTTTGATTTAAATGTTTTCCTAAAATGTGAATCTGTTACTTTTGCCAATTTCAAGTTATTCCAGTGATCATTAAGTCTTTCTTTGACAAAACACTAACACCTCTTTTGTTTATGTCTGTATCTGTCATGATGAATCTGCCCTGAGATATTTCATGTCAATAAAAACACCCCCCCAAAAAGAACCACTATTTTCTCTGTAGCTGTTTACCTAATTTGTCAAAGCAATGTCTTAACCCTACCACTTCCAGATGAGGTTTTGTAGGTTAAAGTAATCAGCATTGAAGGGTTTTGAATATGAATCACCTTTTGACAATTCTTTGACAGATATGAAAGGCTAGTTCTACCATTATCTGAAGAGACACAATGCCATCAAGTCTGTTTGGTTTGTAGAAGAATTTTATAAGATAGTAGACTGTCATGATGGCCTTCAAAGAATATTGCAGAATAAAGGTATTTGAACATGACAAGATTTTAAGGGGTTGAATTCAAAGAAAGTCAATTTGATGCTGTGGCAAACAACTTCATTCATATTTGACATTTGACTCCAAGTAATGTCTTGAATAACAAAAATATTATTAAAATGTAGAAGTCACGGAGACAAGTGTGATACTGCAAAACGTTTTATCATCTCAGAACTTCTGTGTTTAGGGTGGGTTGGAGGGTTGGTTTATGTTCGCTCAAATCTACAGCTGTATCCACAAAATCGGGTTTCATTTTTGAAGGCCATTATTTTTATTCGTTCTATGTGGCATGGTATGAACAGTATCAAAGATGATCAAATATAATTATTGGTTTACCCTCCTCTGTGAGTAAACATGTTTGCAACAAAAACATGTGGGTAATTTTACAAAAAAGGTAAGTCATATTTCACTGTGGTGCAGACCCAGTAAGATAATAGACGTCATATATGGGGGAAAATGCTGGACACATGTCAGATAATGTCACATAATAACCTTTTCAACATTATGTCTGGCTGTTAGATTTCTGATTGATCCTCATCAATGCCAAATTTGAACATTTAAGACCAACTCTGGCTCACACAATATCTATAGCACACCATTTACTAGATACTGCTCTAAGTTTGTTGAATTGTGTCATATTTGAAAGAGAATCAATTCTCAGTTCCCAGCAGACCAACATACTGAGTTGATTTAATTTCAGAATTTTACAATTCAATTCAGCCTCTCATTCAACACTTATTTGACTCATTGGAAAAAACAAAAAAACAAACAAAAAAAACTTGGCTTGATCATAGACAAGGTAAGTTTATTTCTATTGCCCTTTTTGGTACAAATACAATTCAAAGTGCTTTACTTAAACATAAAAAAAACATTCAAAAGAAATATTAAAGGCGCGGTCATTAAAACGAAAAATTAAAACGTTAAAAATAATTTTAAGAGGGTTAAAGTCACAGTGTACATGCAATCTTCTAAATAAAAGCTAGTCAATTGTAGCAAAGAACAGGCGGTTCTATAGCCTGGATTTAAGTTAACTGAGTGTTTCAGCTGATCTAAGGGCTTCTGGACGTCTGCTCCAGATATGTAGAGCATATAAGCTGAATACAGCTTCTCCATGTTTGGTTTTGACAAACAAAAGACTGGATCCAGATAGCCAAAGAACTCTGGCTGGTACATGCTGTGTCAGGAGGTCAATAATGTATTTTAGAGCTAAACTATTCAAAGCTTTACCAGGAACAGAACTTTAAAGTTTATCCTCTAGCAGACAGGCAGTCAGTGGAAAGCCCTCAGAACTGGACTGATGTGGTCTACTTTTTTCATCCTTGTAAAGTCGAGCAGCAGAGTTCTGAATAAGCTTCAGTTTCCTGATAGATTTTTGGTAGTCTTGTAAAGACACCGTTACAGTAGTCAAGCTGACTAAAGTTGAAACCAGGTCCTGGGAAAACATCAGATCCTTTAATTCTTGAAAATGTTCAAGATGATATTGTGACTGGCTTAATGTGTTTATCAAAAGTTTGGTCTGTGTCCATCACCAAGTCTCTGGCCTGGTTAGTAATTTTTTAGATGATTGAAACTTCAACCATTTCTTTATTTCCCTAAACACAATAAACTGTTGTGTTTTTGTTGAGCTGAATTAATCATTTTGAAACTATGTTGATAAGTGAAAAGCAAAGTACAATTCAAATCTGAGTAAATTCTGAGTGATATTTGAATTAATGTTTTTTTCTTAATTGTGTATCTTTTTTGTTTTTTCATCCAATGAAAACAAACATACAAACTACATAGGCAAATTAATTTGAGCAGAAACACATTGTAACCCCACAAAAATACTTACAATCAGAACCTTTGTGCGTATTTTAACATATTATCATGCGGAACACTAACCAAAATAAACCAACAACTTCTGCACGGTGTGGATAATTGACAGCTTCAACTGGCCAATCAAATGTGTCTTGTAAAGTACACAGACACAGCGAGCCAATTACAAGTAACGTTAGAGGTTGTTCTGGGATGTGATTGGTTAGATCAAATACGCGGAAGTTGACGTTAAACATCGCGCGGGTCTGTCAAATAGCGTTCCATTTTTCCTTTAGGAAACGCTAAGCACCGCTTGCTGCATTACTTTTATTTTAAGCGTAGACGTCATATAGGTACAGTGAGTGTCTCGTTTTATGCAGACTTTTTCTTTCCACGCGCTACTGGAAACTGGGGTGTGTTGCGTGACAGTTTTCAAATTGGATTAGCGCTGAATTAAGCCTGAATGGTGTCGTCGCGGACTTGCTAGTAGTTAGCTGGAGAGGCTGCTGATACTCACCGTTGATACGTTAACAGCTTTTAGTTTCAGTGTATTTGTTTATTTTCCAAACATGCTTCACCGATCGCTTGTTTTGCTATCATCAGCAATTTAAACGGCTGCGTGTGTAAAAATTTTTGACAGACGTCCATCACGATTTCTTACTGTCTCTAACTAAGTATCAATCAATCCACGGAGAAGAGACACAAGGTTAACATGGACAGTTACAGCCAGAGGTTTGAAACACCTGCGGGACGAGAAGGTAAAGCCCAAAAGAAGAAGGGTCACAGCTCATCCTATTACGATGATGGAGAACGCAAGCCTAAATTTGTGAGTATGATAATGAAAAACTTCACTGAGTTGTTACCAGTTGGTCTCATATTTTAGCTGAGGAGTTTGCAAGTATCATAAAAAAACATCAGTTTACAGTCCCCCCAAAAATATGGCTTTTAAAGCAGTTTGCATCTTTGTCACTATCATATTTTTGGCATTGACACATGAGTGGGAGGCAGAAGTTAAAGAATAAAGAAAGAAACTATTATGACTTCAGCTCTCTCTCTCTATATATATAGGTGCTGTTACACATTATTATGTAATGTTTACATTTTGATGTAACTGTCAAACTTCAATATATCCAAATCTAGTTCTTGTAGGTCTATCCTTTTTGCTTATGCAATGATCTGTTTATATAAACATGTAAACATGGGCCATACATTAGAGTACAGAGAAAATAAAAGTAACAGGAAGAGGTAAAAAGAAAACTTTGATTAGTTTTATTTGTGTTTTATGACTATTATTAACGACAACATACTGGGCCTTTTAGTTGTATATGCCGTCTAATGGATGGGGAGTTTTAGATACACCTTTGTCAGCTGTTAAAACTGGGATCTGGCAGATTATTTGATCGACATTGCAGTTATTTTGTCTTTAAAGTACTTGTTCACACAAAAATAGCATTCGTTGTTGAAAATGTTGTGTGTTGAGTATATGACAAAAAAGTTCTTTTTTTTAAATTGTTTTTATTTTTTAGTTTGTTTTTCTTGTTGGAACTCTGAAGGTTAAAATTAGCTCAGGGTTAAGCTAACACTAATCCATGTGTTTCCTGCTACTACAAACCGTTTAAGACTGTCCTCCTGGTGTTTGTCTGTGTGATTTCTCCAGTTAGACACAGAGCTGTTGTCCTTGGAGGTTTTTCAATTCTATTGTTTATTAAAGCCAAACTATTTGTTATATTCTGACAATAATAATCTACCAGATCTATGCTAATCAAAAATCATCTTAATTATGCTTTTCTCTGAACCCTGTTTTTTGATTTAAAAAAAAAAATCATGTTTTATTATTTGGGGATCTTCAGTTAAGTTTAAATTCCTCTGCATGAAAGGTTTTTCTACCCCCATCCACCAATAAAGTCCTTGCATTTACTAGCAGAAACAGAGCGACTTTAATGTTAATGACATAGAAGTTATCATCATTAGTGTGAAAAATAACACCCAAACATTAAAAAATCCAAACAAAAAAAGAATGATGAGCATTATTCGCTAGTTGTAATTAGGCTCATAAATTTAGAGGGACTCTCGATGTGTGTTCAGCACATCAGATGCTTCCTCTCTATCCTTGTGTGGATGTCATGATCTGACAGCATCTTTGGTTAGAAGTTCACATCAATCAAGTGTGTAATATTTATTAGAAACGCTGCTGTGAATTTTTATATATTCTCTTAACGTTGTGTATCATATACTTCTGCATACTTCTACATGGTTCAAGAAATATTCAATATATATATATATATGAAAAAAAAAAGTTTTTTGTTATTATGGAGCCATTCCACTGAAACTAGGTTCTAGTGACAACCATTAAAGTCATTTCTTAGAAGTTAAAATGGTTGGCTGCTAAGTAAAAAAACCTAGATTTATATACTGGCTTTCTTTTTCTGCTTTCCATCTTTAGCACTTGCCCTTTAGACACCTCACAGATGATGTGGTAAGCTTTGGAAAACTGGAACCATTTATTGTTGTTTTTATTTTTAAATCTCTGCACGATCTAACATAGTTTTATTGTTCAGACTTTTAATTTGCATGAGTAACAATAAAGCTTGGGTTTATTGTGACTCATTATATTTAATGGCACCCTAACATATAATAGACTTTCTCTTTTTTTCACTAACTGATTATTTATCCTGTCGACTTTGCAGGAGGTTTAGTTCAACATCTCTCATATTAGTTCTTTTTACTTGCCTGTTAATGTTTCACATCTTTTTTCTTACCTTTTTTATATAAACAAATAATGCTAAGTAATATTAAAAGTCCTAATTTTGTTTTTTCTCTTTTCAGTTGGACCGATTTGCAAGTATTCGAATCCCTGGTAGTAAAAAGGAGCGTCCGCCGTTGATGCTTTCCAAGCACAACTCAAGCGATTTGTCAACGTCTTCTTCCTCCACTCTGCATCACTTTGAAGAAGTGTCATCGAAGATAACCTCTGAAAAAGAAATATTGGCCATGTTTGAAAAAATGATGGTAATCTTTTTTTTTTGCATTAAAGCTATCAAAGTTCTTCTAGAGCCTTTAAACTGTTGGCTTTTTGTTATCACGAAAAGACACTTTAGCTCTAATTTGTAGTTTCTTATTTAAATTTTTTGCAACCTTGTAGATAAATCACATGCATCAGTAAAGGATCTTAGTTTATACACTATATTCCCAAAAGGATTCGCTCACCTGTCTTTACTCACATGTGAACTGAAGTGCCATCCCAATCCTAATCCATAAAGTTCAATATGATGTCGGTCCACCTTTTGCTGCTATTACAGCTTCAAGACTTCTGGCAAGGCAGTCCACAAGGTTGAGGAGTTTGTAAATGGGAATTTTTTTTACCTTTTTTTCAAAAGCATTTCTCCAAGTTTTACGCGAGGTACATCAAGCCGTTGGTGCAATTGGCTTTAAAATGAGAACAAAAGTTTTAACCTAAAAACTCTAAAATGCTCTGTTTTTAAATACAATTTTCAATCCAACTGTTTTCATCCAGATTCCATGTCGTTTCTTTCTCACTCTATGCATCTGCTCCTGGTCCGGCCCTTCTATCCAATTTTAGAACCCTATGTGGCCCGCGAGTCAAAATAATTGCCTACCCCTGATATACAAAGTGTAGAAACTGACTCCAGTGAATCCACAGTCTGCTTGTTAAGGAAAGACGAAACATTTTTTTGAATTGTTTATTGAAATGTCTTTGTTTCAGGAGGACATGAACCTAAATGAGGACAAAAAGGCTCCCTTACGGGAAAAAGATCTCAACACAAAGCGAGAAATGGTCCTCCAGTATATTTTTGCTGCCTCCAAAACTGTGAGTTTTTGCTTTCATGAATGTTGTGTTGCTTAGTTATTCACCTTTTAACATTGGAGATGTCGCCGGCAACACCTGACAAACACACGCTCTGTCACATACTACATCTCCTCGACTGTTCACGCGATCAGTGTGAAGCAATTGACTTTGACGTGGAGAAAAGCGGCTTTGCGCCAATATGCAAAACATTTCCAAATGAAAACTAGTCCACGTTGGTACAAAATAGCTTTTCTCTGCACCAGAATCAGCTGGTTTACATTGATTGTGGAAGCACCTCACTACTGTGAAGTGTGAAGTGTTCCACATTAGCTCAAGGCTGCTTTACTCCACCTCAGAATCAGCTGGTATTATGTTATTTGCATGAATGGTTGAAGAGTTACAGTAGTCAAAAGAACATCAACACTGCAGCTAACACTCCGGTGGTAATATTTAAAGTATTCTAATTTATTCTTATGTAAATTGTGGTTTTAAAAGTAAAATGTGTTAAATGTTTTTCTCTTTTATCCTCTTTATAGCTCTTTAGCTGATAGATGGTTTCTATATGCAGCCTTCATTTTAAGATAAGTTTCATTAAAGAAAAAAATAAAACTATAGATTAATTACAACACACCTTAGTAGGTCTAGAAAATATTTCAAAAATATATATACAGAAGTGTTAAAATTTGCGTCATTCATTTCTCCTATAAGCTGAGGATGTTGACTTGCAGATCTCACCCTAATATTTAAATCACCTATATTTTTTAAATGGCATGCTTGTTCTTAATCAAGCCAACTGAAGAGGTTTATGGATGTAGTGATGCTCTTACAGTTGGAAATGGGCTGTCTGCGAGTAAAAAAATGGGCAAACATGTATGAGGCATGCAGGTGGCCCGCACACAATTTTGAGATTGCAGACCGCTCAGTGAGCCCGTAGAGCAAAAATGTCCATGCACGTTTTGTTCTAGTGAGCACCTAAACAACATATAAGTGTAGGTGAGGGTGAAGAAGGTGAGACGGAGGCACATTGTACATTTTTATTGTTTCAAACCCCCCCCCCAAACCCTGCAAACTGCGCCAGGAGCCTGGTAATGCTGTTCAAGGGATAAGTGTGTCCCTTATGCGGTCCTTGTGTGCAGCCTGCCTGTTAGAAAATTAGACAATAAGAGCGTAGTTTGAATGCATCCTACAAGGATTTGCATATCGCCAGCAACCACATGCTGTCAGTAAGTGACATGCACCTTAAAGACGACTGTAATGTGGCATTAGGGCGCCATACTTCAGCATCCCCCATGAGCGCATGTAACTTACATTATTCTTACAAATACTTCATGATACACTTAGCACACACACACGCCAATCACACTTCCATTTTCCTGACGTCTCTTAAGGTGGCCGGATGAGCCCCAAAAGAACTGCAAGACACACCTGTGCTCCTGTCCATGCCTCTCTTCCGGCCCGGACAACCCCAACCGCTGTGGCGACCTCTAAATGGAGGAGCCAGAAGACAAAGAGATTTTTAAGCCAGGCTGTTTAGATCCAAACTCCCAAATTAAAATGTTAAATGTTTTGCCCATCTTCCAGGCATGGACTAAACCTAAACTATCGTGTCATATTTAGTCCTGGTAACCGAGCTGCAGAGCTGTTCTCACAGTGGGGATGAGGACATTAGCAATAGAGAGAGGGAATCATTCTGGATTGTTCCTAAATAGTAGGTAAAACCCTTTTACACCCAAGATATCACCAGCAACACCTAAATAAAACAGAATCCTTGACCCACTGTAACTCTTTGAGCCTTTACAAACCAGATTCTGAACCAGAAAAAGGGTGGCTGCTTTTCTCTGCGTCAGAATCTGCTGATTTACATTGATTGCACCAGCACTTCCATTCCCTAAACCACTCGCCTACTGAAGCTGTTAATGTTGTTCAGTCATAAAGGAACCTCATAGTACTATTGCTCATCGTCATATTTCAATAAGACCTGCAGTGAAACCAGATTCTTGAAGTGGATGGGAGCTCTCCTCAGTGTTGCACCATACTGTTAAATTGGTTCTGCTTTCTCTGTGCTGTAGCCAGGTAGCAGCACTTTTTTACCAGCCATTGGTATCATTTCTGGGATAAGTTGGGGCTGTTATATTGTTTTGGCAAGTAATGATGTACTGTTCTGTTTTCCCCTTTATGCTTGTGACCTGGTTCACCTATGTGACTGCATTGACCTTCAGAACATCATATGTTTTGGTTATATTAGGCCAAAGGGGAAAAAGTTTGCCTCCTTGTCTGCTGCTGGTTTGAACAGTTTTAGTTTTTATTTTTGTAAAATTCCCCCAGAATCTGCATGTTTGTCATAGTGGCTAATTTATTAACCTCACACAATTTGGATTTTGTATCCTCAGTGATTTTAGTATTTGAAGATGTTTTTTTCTAATTCCTCTTTTTTTCCCCCCCCCAGGGTAACCTTAGAAACAGTCATCAGATATCTCCCCAAGAATTCCTTTGTGAGCTGAAGTCAGGGGTGATGGATGAACGCCTGTTTGCTTGTTTGGATTCATTGCGAGTTTCACTAACCAGCAACCCTGTCAGGTATGGTACCTGCTTGATGTCCAACAACAGCTCCATTATTTCATTCTTTTTGGGTTCTAGCACACCCTTCTTAAATTTCACTATACAAGTTAAATGTATTCCATTAGACTGTCTCTTTCTTTCTCAACTTTTTGTTATGTTATAACTAAGGTGTCATGTCGCTTCAAATTCAAATCATATTATTTGTTTCATAAACTCCATGTCAATGATCTTTAATTATAAAAGTCATTTACATGCATCACTGTTGTACATCAGAGTTCTTGAGCTCTTTTTTTTTTCTCTCCAAAATATTTTGTTTCATACATTCTGCATATTTATGACATTCTACTTTGATGGTAGAGTGAACACGGTCCTGGGATTTTCCTGTTCTCGCATTAGTCAGTGATGCAGTTTCAAAAGCGTTTCAGTCGCTGTCAGGAGCAGAGGAGGGGCTGCGAAGATTTTCCTGAAGGTCAGAATTACTCTGAACCTGGTTTATTCAAAGGGAATAAAGGGACTGACGTCAATAGCTTTGTTTCATGGAGTTTAACCAACTGTGACTGTGCTAATTTTAATAATTAGTAGCTTTTTGCTAGAGGTCCTGGGAAAAAAAAAGTCCTGCTATCAGTGCTTTTAAAAAACCTGACTTTAATTGGTTCCCATGTCTTTTACTTTGTAAAGCCTGCTTTGAATGCTAATGAATACATTTAAGGTAGACTGTGTTTGTCAACAGTGTTTCATTTACTCTCTCAGTCAAATTTGTTTTGTGCCTTTTTTGTTGTTGTTTCAGATTGAGCTTCACTTTGAGGTGTTCAATTGTTTTTTTGATTACTTGATGCCAAGCTTCCGTGCTGTTTTTGTAGAGATGCAGACTGCATCAGTTGAGAGTTCTCCACTTTGTATGCCGGCCCTCACTTGCTGTAATGAGGTTCATCTGGACCAAGCAGTAGCAGTGGTCCCCAACCACCGGCGCGACCTACGGCGCGGGACTTGGCACCGTGCCGGGACGTTAAACCGCGGGAATTTGCATCACGCAGAAGAAAAAATAACCATTTACATGTTTTTGTCCCCGTTTTATTTTGCAAAGTGTTCACTTGTTCAATCTGTCAATACCACGTCAAGTCGCGACAACTCCGTATAACCCACTAAAATTAAACCCAACAACCAAATGAGCAAAAAAACTTCTTAAAAGGCTTGACAAGGGGAAAGTATAATCTTATTGTTATTTCATTCAAAGAAAACTACCATCCCCGTCCAAAATTAAATAAATTCAGTAATCTGTCTTGTTTGTCACCTCAACCCCCCCCCCCCCCCCCCCCCCCCCCTTAGTCTGTGAAGTTTGATGTAAAATTATACTCGAACATATTTTGCAGGTTAGAGAACCCTTACCTTTTTGAGTTTTTTTAGGAATCAAAACATTCTCATAGATGTTTTTGTTTTCTTAAATGTTATAACCTCTGCATTCCCTGGTGTTGGCCACTGTGGACATGGTGGACGTGCTTCTCAGTAGTTCAGAAACGGAAATGCATGCTGTAATCATAAGGTCGTGCTAAGACTTTCTGTGTGTGACTGAAATAGTGGTCTTTACCTTAAGTGGTTATTGACAGCTTTAAGTTCTCAGTTGTTTGACTATTAAGGAATTTAAAGCTTTTAGCAGCAGTTGTCTGATTCGAAGATTGGAGAAAATGCAGGTCCAGTTCCCATTTGTATGCCCACGTGTCGATAATGTCAAGATGCTGAAGTCCACATCGCTGCCTTCAGCCGAGTTTGTCATGGCAGTTCTGCCACCACTGGTCACTGTTTTGACCTTGAAGAAGCGGCTGTGGTGAAAAGGCAGAGTGGTTGACCTCTGATTGGAGGTTTGCTGGTTTGGTTTTGGCCTCTGTGTTGGCGCCTAACCCCGAGTTGCTCCTGGTGGTTAGAGTTTCTTGCAATATAGGGCAATGGAGCTGGAACTGCAAACGTAAAGTCCTTTGAGCCTTAATTGAAGTAGAAAAGCATTATAGAAGTAGGTGCCATTTACTCTGTTTTGGGTGGCAGATACATTCCTATCAAAGTGACTTAAAATAAAAATAAAAGTTAGTTGGTTATTCTCTTGGTTTAGGCTGACAGACATTATTTTTATTCAGGCTCTTTATGGTCTATTAGACACGTTTGAAGTAATATAGTCAAGTTGTATTACAATGTGAAGCTTGTCTGATTCCTGCGCGCTTTACTGCAGTTTTTATGTCTGCTTCCATGAAGAATGGCCACAACTTGAGCTTATAGGATCAGCAAGGCTACAATATGTAATTGTTTTAAATGGATTTGATAAATGGTTCTGAGAAAGAAGTGGGAATTGCTTTTTTGATTCTGTATTGAAACTGACCTTCATTTTTAAGGCTTCAAATTTATTTTCACTTTAGTTACAGTCATAAAAAAGTACACCCTCAGCAAGCAAACCATAAATCAAAAGACCCTATACATGTAGAGGTACAAAAAAAAATCACATTTCATACTTATCCTACATCATACATCTGTGAAGAGAATGTAAAAACCCATGACTGCACTTATATGGAGAGCAACATTTGGCTTTCTACAAAGACCAAAAAGGGAAATAAAAAATATACAACTTGTAACCTTGGTGTACATTGCTTGCATTACTTCTGATCCTGCCCAGTCATTTCAAACATTCTATTGTATTCAGTTCAATTTTATCAATATAGCCCATTATCACTACACACTTGTCTCCATGGGCTTTACTCCAGTAATTGTACAAACATAAAATCCATCATAACATACATCATGTTGAAATCTGGATAGTGATTGGTTTATAACCCTATCTTGATTCCTTTAATTTTGTTTTGCTATACATTTCCTTATATACTGGTTATTTTCCTTTATACTGGTAATTCATTGTCCTGTTATTAGTCACCATTTTGGTCATGTTTAATATTTTCCTCATGTAGTGTTTACTATATGTAGTGATTTCATATTCAACTGTGTTATTACATCAGTTTCTTTTCTTCGTTTTTTCCCCCCGTAGGGATGTCATAGTCGGCCGACTTGCTATACTAGTGACTATACGTTAAAAGTAATTTTTTTTCTTGCTTCATATTCACTTTAGTGAAGTGCAATGCTATGCTTCACTGCCTGGAAACCTTAGTGGTATTCTCTTGAGATGCTGTTAGAAGTCAATCTAACTTGACTATGAAGTTAGCCAGATAAGGTGCCTTTTAATGTTTTTTTTTCCTCTTTGACTCATAACTGTTTTTGTTTCTCATGGAAGGGGGTTATCATCCTGTTCCTTTGTGTTTGTGTGTGTCTCTTGGAGACCCCAGTCCCTAGTTGAGTCTTTGTGATTTCTATTCATGCATCTTTTGATGCTGATTTGTGATTGCTCAAATTTTCTTAGAGAAAGCATTAATTACTCTTTATTGCCCTGTGTTCGCATCACGTAAACTTAATTTGCAACAAAAGTAAAACCATAAACAGATAGTGTATATGTTAGTACAAGATGTGCAACAGTATCAATAGTATAGTCAGTAAAAATATTTTAAGTGAACCGTTGTTAAAACAGTTTATAACAGTTTAGTGTATATGAAGCAACTTGATTCTTAGTCACAACTGCCTTCTTTTGGGTTGATATGAGTTGTCTGCATGTGAAAAATTGGCAAACCTCTTTGCGGCACACAGGTGACCCTCAAGAAATATAGAGATCATGGGTGGTAGTTGAGTGCTCGTCTGCGGCTGGGGGTACTCTCCTGGGGCGGGGCCCCACGTTGGGCCCTCGTGGCGCAGCGGTAGGGGCTGCTCTTTTGGTTGGGCTGCAGCTTGCACTCTCAGGGGGTGTGCCTCCCTGTCCCCTGGCATTGGGGGCCCCTACGGCAGTCCTGCTGACCCTGGCGTGGGTGGCGGACGTGATAGGCCGGTGGGAGGTTTTCTCTATCTTAGAACGCTTGGTGAGCTTGTAAAGCAAAAACGTTCATATACATTTTCATTTTTACGGTTGTGCTGCAAGCAACAGATTGTAGTAAACTCTTATGCAACATGCAAGGTAAGGGTGAAGCAGGTGAGATGCAGGCGTGTCTCCCAGATGTTTATTTTCAACCCCCCCCATTTCCTGGGTCCTGTGCAATGAGCCTGTCAGTGCTGTTCACGTGATAGGTGTGTGCTCTTTTTGGAGCAGCCTGACTGTTCGAAAGGAGGAAATTAAGCAATCAGAGCGTAGTTTCTGTGGGCATCTCGTAGGTGTCCTATGGACACCACGTATCACCAACACACTTACACTAACCACACGCACGGAAATGCTACTTCCATTTCTATGACGTTCCTTAAAGTGGCCGCACAAACCTCAAGGGAACAACAAGACACACCTGTGCTTCCCTTAAGTTGCAACCTCTCTATGACCCCCCACAACCCGGATAACCCAAAAACCCACAAACTTGCTTCAGGCTGTTTGATGTTTAGATTTAATATGTAGAGGTTAAAGATAAACTATCAAAGAACCTGTTAAAACTTGTTGTGGGATTTACCATTTAAGATAAAAAAAAATGTTTATGTTCGGAGCAAGGGTGTCTTTTTTTGAACTACGCTCTTCTGATTAGAAAAAAAAAAGAACATTATTCTCACTTACAGAATCATTTCTTCTGGAAATAAAGTTGTTTTTTTGACATTTGGTGGCCTCTGAGATCTTCAAAAGAAGAAAAAAATGTAAAACCCTTAGAACTTGGAAAGCCTTGAATAGACAATCACTCAGATTTTCTCCTTTCACTTTTTTACTCAAACACAAGTTTTTGCTGTAAGTTTGGCAGTTATTCTTTACATTTTGCTGTATTTTCATATTTTGTTTTGTTCTCAAGAAAAATATAATGATGCATGCAACTGTAATTAAACAATGCAGTTTATTTTGAAATGCTACCTGATCCATAATTTATTGGTTACAAGCTCAGGCTCAAATATTTTGGCCCTCTTTGATTTGAAATCTCAGAATCTCATTCTTGAGTTTCCATATCGGTAGTGTTCTCTGTCTTCCTCAGTTTCCATATTTCTATAAATCTTTTTGTTGTAGTCGTTTATGTAGCTTGGCAGGACTGAGGTGAAACCTGGGTCTTGGCTTTTCCATTTACTTGAATAAAAAGCATCTTTTTTCCCTTAGACAGTGAATCTTGGATTATTTCTCTTCGAGGAAAATCGCTTAAAACAAAGGAAACCACCCAAAAACAGGAAGCGCAGATCTTCATTTTTCTTTTTTCTTTTTTTAGAACTTATATTTTTTTTAAACTTTTTGCAACAGTGCATTACACACAGTTGTCTCCATGGTTTCCACAATAATCAAACTGAATACAGTGGGTACATTCGAAGAAAGATACACACAGGAAGTTGAATTACTATAAGACTCTTCACCTTAAATAGAGATATAAAATCTAAACATGACAGCATTTGACTAGCTAGAGGTATTATCAAGCTGATGACAGTATCAATGATTTTGCTCGGCCCCATCTTACATTAAAGTTTTGCATTTGATGTCTTAATAGGAACGTTTTTCTTTCCATTTGAAAGATTTCTCTTACTTTCTGAATCCAGGTATCTAGGGTGGGTGGCTCTGTTTTCATCCATCTAATTGTAATACATTTTAATGCTGCTGTAAAAAGTACATTTAGATGGTATGAATCTGTCCGCCCTTGTATCTGTGCTGGGATGATACCAAGGAGCGCTACCATCAAATCTCTTGGTATATCGACTTGAAATATCTGTTTTATAGCTCTGTACACCTCATCCCAAAAATGTTACAGTTTAGGGCAAGTCCAGAAAACATGTGTGTGATTGGACACCGCTGAGCCACAGTTCCTCCAGCGCAGGCTTGGTACATTAGGATTCTTCATTGGTCTTTTTAACAATACTTTGTTGGTTTTGTTTTAATTGCAAATCTGATTTGTACAGATTCATTTTTTAAATTTTTTTTTTAAAGATTATTGAATGTAAGTAAAGTTTACCTGGGAATGAAGTTATCTGTTAAAAAAGTGATTTGCACCAAATTTTCAGATGTGTTTATAAAATAATCCTGATGTCCTTAAACAATTACCCAACAAAGGGGTTTATGCTCAATGATTTATATATTTATACTTATAGATTTATATTTATACTCATAAATGTATGAAGAGACTGTTGTAGCCCATTTTAATTTATCCGATGGATCGCAAGAACAAAAATAAAATTATTTAATTCATAATTTTGCAAAAAGGATTACTTAGATTGCCAAAAAGATTTTTCAATGGTTAGCGCTTTTGCCTCACAGCAAGAAGGCCCCCTGTTCAAGTTCCACCCGGGGGACCTGAAACAGAACACCAATGGGGGAACCTTTCTGTGTGGAGTTTGCATGTTCTCCCCGTGCATGCGTGGGTTCTCTCCGGGGACTCTGACTTCCTCCTACCGTCCAAAAACATGGACCCCCATATTCATCAGATCGGCCTTAATCCTTGTTGGCATAGATTCCACAAGGTACTGGAACCATTCCTCAAAGAGTTTGGTCTATGATGGCATGATAGCGTCACGTAGTTGCTACAGATTTGTCGACCTCACATCCTTGATGCCAATCTCCCATTCCACCACATCCCAAAGGTGCTCTGTTGGCTTGACATCTGGTGACTGTGGAGGCCATTTGAGTCCAGAGAACTCATTGTCATGTTCAAGAAACCAGTCTGAGATTATTGGAGCTTTATGATCTAGTGCCTTATCCTGGTGGAAGTAGCCATTATGAGATGTAGGCTCAAGCAGGCTGTGGAGTTTTAACCATGCTAAATTGATACTAAGGGGCCTAAAGTGCACCAAGATAATATCCCTCACACCATGACACCGCCGCCGCCAATTTTGATCATTGATACAAGATAAGATGGATCCATGATTTCATATTGTTGCTTCCAAATTCTGACCCTACCATCCGAATGTCACAGAAGAAATGGAGACTCATTAGACCAAACAACATTTTTTTCAATCTTCTTTTGTCCAATTTTGGTGATTCTGTGAATTATAGCCTCAGTTTCCTGTTCTTAGCTGACAGGAGTGTCACCCGGTGGGGTCTTTTTCAGCTGTAGCCCATCTGTCTCAAGGTTGGACGTGTTGTGCGTTCAGAGATGCTCTTCTGCAGACCTCAGTTGGAACCAGTGGTTATTAGAGTTGCTGTTGTCTTTCTATCAGCTGGAACCACCTGGCGATTGATCTCTTTTTAGACCAACAAATCACTTCTCTAAGTACATCTTCTTACTCTGATTTCAAATTTTCCATAAAATTGGAAAATGCAGTTTTGGTAAATTGTAATTTAATTTAAACTACAACAGATAAGTACTTTCTGAACTATAATTGATCCATACCACAGAAGAAACTACGGTTTATAGTTACATAAGTTAACATTATTATACCATCAAATTTATATTTTACTTTACCTAAGAAATTTTTCCAGAGTGTTTTTTTAGAAATAAATGGTGAAGTGTAGATTAAAATTGGCTCAAGTCAAGCATTAGGAAATAAAAAATATATTTCAGTTAATAAATATGTTAAGCTAATACATAAAAAACATATACTATACTATACGTATATATATATATATATACATATATACGTATATATATGTATATATATACGTATATATATTTTTTATTTGAGTGAATATTAGAACCAACACTTGAAAACAAACATAATGTCCTCAAATACAGATTGTAATAAAATGTTTGCTATGAAGGTTTCACTGCACTAATGTGTAGGGTTGCAAGGATTTATTGGGTTTTTAAGTAAAAATGTTGATGATAAATCATGTAGCAAGACGTAGCAGACGTTTTGTAGAATAAATGCAGTTATTCAAAACAGATTTTTTCATCCACGTCCTTTTTTTTAACCTGTCAGTCCTGAATGCTTTTACTTATTCTTTTTTTGACCTTTTGAACCACACATATCTTGCATTAAAAAATACTTTTCATTTTTTGTTTGAATACTTTTAGTGTTTTATGTATGGTAATGTGTTTTTTGTTAAGTGTGTCATTTAAGGTTTTCATTTATAAGTAAAACTTGAACACAAACTTTGTTTGTGTCAAAAATAAAGTCAAACTTTTATTACTGCTGGTTTTTCTGTACAGCACAATGTACTGAATTCTGAATGAAGGGTTCTGCCTGAGCTTTGCACAGTGGTTTAGAATGAAGCAGCTTCTGTCAGGTGTCAATCTAACATTGTTGCGGTATTGATTTGCTTCTTTAAATCTTATTTTTTCAGTTGGGTGCAGAGCTTTGGACACGAGGGCCTTGGACTGCTGCTGGATATATTGGAGAGACTGCTACTCAAGAAGCCGTATGTTCATACATAAACTCTTGTTTTACTATAGTTTCACAGCAACTTTTTGTGTTTTTCTTTTACACATTCAATTTAAGTGCTTTTGATTGTCTGCTACTGCGTTTTGTCTAATGTGTTATTGTTGACAGTTTAGTCCACGTAAGAACGGACTCCTCATCATTGATCTGTTTTATCCACAGGCAAGAGAAGATCGATAAAAAGAACCAACATAAAGTTGTCCAGTGTCTCAAAGCCTTTATGAACAACAAGGTACTCATTTAAATAACATCTATTTTTGAAATCAATTAATTAATGCAATTTATTTGTAATTGGACATCTGTATGGAAGCACGTACCAGTAATCTATTAGGATTCCAAAATAAAGTAAGTACACTGACCAAAGATATAAACGTAACACTTTTGTTATTGCTCCCATTTTTTATGGTATGAACTCAAAGATGTGAAACATTTACACAAAATAACCAGTTCTCTGAAATATTGTTCACAAATCTGTCTAAATCTGTGATAGTGAGCACTTCTCCTTTGCCAAGACAATCCATCCCACCTCATAGGTGTGCCATATCAAGATGCTGATTTGACAGCACGATTATTGCACAGATGTGCCTGTCCACAGGTGTGCCTGGCCACAAGAAAAGGCCACTCTGAAATCTTCAGTTGTATCACACAGCATAATGCCACAGATGTCGCAAGTTTTGAGGGAGCGTGCAATTGACATGCTGATAGCAGGAATGTCCACCAGAGCTGTTGCTAGGGAACTGAATGTCCATTTCTCCACCATAAGCCGTCTCCAAAGGCGTTTCCGAGAATTTGGCAGCACATCCAACCGGCCTCACAACCGCAGACCAGGTGTAACCACACCAGCCCAAGACCTCCACATCCAGCATGTCCACCTCCAAGATGGTCTGAGACCAGCCACTCGGACAGCTGCTGAAACAATCGGTTTGCATAACCACAGAATTTCTGCACAAACTGTCAGAAACCGTCTCAGGGAAGCTCATCTGCATGCTCGTCGTCCTCATCGAGGTCTCGACCTCCCTCCAGTTCGTCGTCGTTACCGACTTGAGTGGGCAAATGCTGACATGCGATGGCGTCTGGCACGTTGGGGATGAATCCCAGTTTACACTGTTCAGGGCAGATGGCAGACAGCGTGTGTGACGTCGTGTGAGTGAGCGGTTTTCTGATGTCAATGTTGTGGATCGAGTAGCCCATGGTGGTGGCGGGGTTATGGTATGGGCAGGCATATGTTATGGGCGAAGAACACAGGTGCATTTCATTGATATCATTTTGAATGCACAGAGATACCGTGACGAGATCCTGGGGCCCATTGTTGTGCCGTACATCCAACAACATCACCTCATGTTGCAGCATGATAATGCACGGCCCCATGTTGCAAGGATCTGTACACAATTCTTGGAAGCTGAAAACATCCCAGTTCTTGCATGGCCAGCATACTTACCGGACATGTCACCCATTGAGCATGTTTGAGATGCTCTGGATCGGCGTATACGACAGCGGGTTCCAGTTCCTGCCAATATCCAACAACTTCGCACAGCCATTGAAGAAGAGTGGACCAACATTCCACAGGCCACAATAGACAACCTAATCAACTCTATGCGAAGGAGATGTGTCGCACTTCATGAGGCAAATGGTGATCACACCAGACACTGACTGGTTGTCTGAGTCCCCTGACCCCCTCAATAAAACAAAACTGAAGATTTCAGAGTGGCTTTTTCTTGTGGCCAGTCTAAGGCACACCTTTTCTAATAATCATGCGGTCAAATCGTGTGAGGTGGGATGGATTGTCTTGGCAAAGGAAAAGTGCCCGCTGTCACAGATTTAGACAGATTTGTGAACAATATTTCAGAGAACTGATTATTTTATGTATGTGGAAAATGTTTCACATCTTTGAGTTCATACCATAAAAAATGGGAGCAATAACAAAATTGCAGTTTTTAATGTTTAAATAAAAATAATGCATTTTTTTCTTCAAGTACACATGTATTTGTTTCAACAATAACTATCCTATTATGTTTTGTGTAAGAACAAGAAATGTAATAAGAAATTTAAAATAAGTGATATCAAAAATTGTTTATTACATTATTTTGTGTAGATAAGGAAAACATTTTTTTCTAGGATTATCTGCCTGTAAAAAATGTGATTTGCACAAAATTTGTCAAAAATTTGTTTTTCTCAAAACAACCTCTACTGTTGTTTTTTTATTTTAGTGGTTTGTTAAACCTTGTTAAGACTCAACACTCAAACACATGTTGAACTGATGTCTTACTTACACCATAAAATGGTGCCACAGATGCTCAGTGATTATTATAAAAAAAAAAAAAAATATTGATTTGGGTGCAATTCAAAGTACTTTCTCGGTTGGGGAAGATCTTTTCCTTAATAGCATTTCCTCTCTCTAAGTCTACGAGTTGCCACAAAAAAGCAAGAACAAAATCAATCAAAAAGTCACCAGAGACAGATACACAGACCCTTTGGCACAAATGCTGCTGTAAGGTCTCATGTAATCCTGGGTCTCAACAGGCGCCAGACACCGGCATTTACCCGTAGGCCCCTCTGTCATCCCAGACCTTTCCTTGGCTTGAGATGCATCTTGGGACATGAGGTACCCACAATGCCAAGGAGACAGGTGTTTGCTGCCAGCTGTCAGTGCAGCCTTTTCTTTCTGTACCGTCTTCTGTCATGCAGCACGCTTGCATTCTTGCTATTGTCTGATACCAGTGGTGTAATAATGTCACACTAAAAGTCACTGCTCGGAAATTGTGCTTTGAACATCCACTGTGTATCATAAATTTCAGTTCTATTACCTTTTAGTTTGAGTCTCTGCCGGATCAAGAAGAGGGATGCAGAAATCCATGTTTAATGTCTGTGCTTTTACAGTAGCCACTGACTTTAAAATGCCAAATTCTTCAAAGGCCAAGAATAGTACGTAAATACCAAAGAACTTGCTTAACTCACTTTGTATTGACATTTGTAGTATAAAGCCTCCACTGAAGAGGAAAACAAACAGTAATTGCTCTTTTATGCTTGAAAGCACACTTCAACAACCACTTAAAAAATTGTTTTCTAAATGTAAAAAAAATATTGATTTATATAAAAAACAGAAGACTCCTCTTTACCGTTTTTAAAAGTACACATTTTTACCTGCTGTGTTCTTAAACATTTAATGGTGAAATAGTTTTTCTTGACACTAGTGATAAAAAAAAAAAGATATGAAGTCACATTGTTTTATACAAAAATGCAAATTGACACTGGTATTTATTAGTTATACAGAAGTTATAATATTGTTGAATGTAGGGGGAAAAATTAACTTTTCAAATGAAAGTTTTTTTTTGTATAATTGGCAGTTTATTGTGCCGAATTGCTCAACTAATTACACCTTAACCTCCTGTTAACATCCAATAACTGCAGACTTATTCTGGAATGTAAAAACAAGCATCCTAATATTATCGTGGTAACATATAAGTAAACCTTTTTTTTTTTTACTTTTAGTTTAGTAGTGTATACTGTGATTTTGTTATGTTTTCTTAGCTTATCTAAAACATTTCTGATGAATGTTCTTTCTGCAGTATGGGTTGGATCGAATTCTAGGAGAAGAGAGAAGCCTTTCTTTACTCGCCAGAGTCATCGACCCCACCCACTCTGCCATGATGACTGACGTGGTAAAGCTGCTGTCCGCCATCTGCATTGTAGGCGAAGAGAACACGTATGTCTCAAATTCTCTGAATTGTTTAAAAGAAAAAAACTTTTTTTGTTTTTTAAAGCAGATCTGTTAGATTGTACCAGTTCTGGCGGCATGCTGAGTAATTTTTCTAAGTTTGTGATTTGTGGAATATGAAAAGTTTATTTATTATTTACAAAAAGTGGTTTTGTGCAACCACCTAAAATAAAATACCTTTATTAAAAATGGGTCTGAAATTTTTCAAACTTGATACAATCAAAAACGACTGAACCGAGAACTTGTTTGCATGATTACACATGTAAGTACAGGTAATGATGATAATTTTAAAAAAGAAAAAGAAAAACAGAATTAATTCAAGTCAAGTACTCATATGTTTCATTTTCTCACTTAGACTAGAAAAGATTCTGGAGGCTATCACCACAGCAGGGGAATGGCGATCCATTGAGCGGTTCAGTCCCATTGTGAGAGGACTGAGAGATCGCTCGGTTCAGCTGCAGGTTAGTATGAAATCTGTCCCTCTTTGTCTTAGTTTAGGCCACATCTGGTTAGTTTACGAATCAAATTGAGAAATAACAAAACTGCAATGCCTTTCATAATGATTCAACTACATAAAAATAAAAACACACAAATACACAAAGCATATTCAAATAGTCAAGTTAATTTGAAAGTTCAGATCGTTGTCAGTACCATAAATATAGTTCCTGCATATTTGTGCCAAACAGAACAAGTTGTTAATCAACAAAGAAGACTGTATTTTAGTTAAGTGTTTGACTTATTAAGATCAGCCTCATTATTGCTTTGCTTTGTTCAGTCAAAGTTAAAGTTGAAGCTTTAGGGTGAATGGGGTCTTGTACTGGACCCTGGGTGTAGCAGTGGGCCAGGGCTTGTCTGGTCTTTGGCACTGGGGGCTCTATTTGTGGTCCCTCCAGCCCTGGCCGGTCTGCCTGGTTTGGAGCTGACCAGGTTTGAGAGGCCCCTTGGGGTGGTCCTCCATGCTTCTGAGCCTATGGAGGGGCCCATACTGCGACTGCCACCTCCTTATCTGCCTTTGGCTTGGTGCGGGGGTGTCTAGGGGCCTGCCTTATTATAACCTACATTTTAGATACTATATCATCATTGTAGACTTAAACAAACTGACACTCGCCTGAGCTGATTCCAATCACCCTTACACACAGACATTTATATGCTTGAATTAAATAATGTTTCAGTGTGTGTAAATGTGTGTGTTTGTGCTCACATTCCGCCTCATTGGTACATTTTTGATATAAAGAGAATAATATACCTACCATTTCTATTTCTTTTGTTGTCTCTGTCTTTGTATTTTTGTGATTTTTACGACTTCCTCTCTTACCTATGCCAACCCACCCACTCAACCTCTCTTAATACAAAAGTAGGAGCCTCAAGCACAAAAGGAGGTTTATAAATATACACCTCGGGTGTCCAAAAACTACACAACCCCCTTTTGATTTAACACAGGAGGCCTTTACTCTAAACTTTATTTGTCTGCTGTGATAGAAATAAGAAAGAATTCAGAGAACATGGTCTGCAATTGTGGCAGACAAGATGTATGTTATTATTTTTTTTTTACCAAAATTTATTATTATTATTTTTTGCCTTATTTTGATTTTCCTAAATACGATTTTTGTAATGCATCTGAATAGTTTTTATTTATTTATTTATTTTTAGCTTTTTTCACACACTAATGAAATTCACAACTGATCAAAACAGATTTTTCTGTTTGTGTTTTTATACTTTGTTGCAAAAAAAAAAAAAAAGAAAAAAATCACAGGATGCCTCTGCTCTGCAAAACAAACTCAGAGGGGGGGGCTGCGAAGAACGGCGTCCAAGCGGACGCGTTTGCCCTTACATTGACTGCTAGTTAGATTTGCATGTTTGGGTCTGCAGTTGTTGCATTAATATTAAAATCACTGCCACCAGTTGGTGACTGGAGAAAATAGACATGCATTAGTTATGATCCTCTGCTTCCGTGGACATTACTCATTTAGAATGCAAGCCGGTATGCTCTACATCAGCTTCTGCGAGGAACGGCCCGGCACCTCATTCTAAGGTTCTATCTCTAACTCATCCCCTTGTAGCTCCCTTTCTCTCACCAGGCTTTTGTACCCTCCATGTTGCAGGTAGCATGCATGCAGCTCATCAATGCCCTCGTAACATCTCCCGATGAGCTGGACTTCAGGCTGCACATTAGAAATGAATTTATGCGCTGCGGCCTCAAAGAAATATTGCCGGTAAGCAAAACATTACCACAAACCACGTACACAGCACACACACGCAGAGTTTAAAATGACTCTCACCTTGTATTAAAATGTAAATGAGTTGTCCACTTCTGTGAAATATTGCCGATTTGCTCCAGCAAATAATTTATGAAACACACAGGAGAGTTTGCACGTCCTCAGTATGTGCAGCAGCCAGAAACCAATAATGTTTGTAGTGTCTCGGCTAATAATCTTCCAACCGGTTTTTATATCATCTGCTTAACATGTTTATGCGTTGTAAATAATGTGGCTGTTGCTGCCAAAGAAAGACATAAATCAAAGTGAAAAGTTGCTGCTCATACCTGTATTTCATAATGAAGAATGGTGCGTAAAATCGAGTCATTTTAATTACTTAAAATGAAAGCATCCCTTTTGCCGCAACTATTAAATCTTGAGCCCTTTTTGCTCATTCATTTTGTGACCAACGCTTTCTATTTGTTCACTTTTTCTTCTTTTTTTTTTTTTTTTTTTTTAACCCAAATCTTTCCATAGCAACTAGGAACCATCAGGAATGAGGCCCTTGACATCCAGCTGAAAGTGTTTGAGGAGCATAAAGAGGAAGACATGATGGAGTTTTCTCATCGATTGGAAGACATCAGGAGTGAGCTGGAATATCCTTTACAGTTAATCAGAAAGCCGGAGCTCAAGACACATTTAATGTCTGATCTTGTAGCTGTGTTTAATGTCATTAAAACACACACACACACACTCACTCACTCACACAGCCAGATCCACTGTTCTTTGATTCATTATTTCAGTCCCCTGTACATTATTGTTAAAAAAAAAATCCAATTTCTACATGAAAGTCTCTCCATTCAGCTGTGAGTCCTTGACTCTTTGCACTGATGCGGGGGATGTCTTCAGCATTGTGCAAAGCATGGTGAAGGACACCAATGCAGAGCCCTATTTCCTCTCTATCCTGCAGCACCTGGCGCTTATACGCAATGACTACTTGGTCAGGTAAAAGATGAGTGTTTTAATACTTTTCATGCGTCATTCGCTTTTCGGATGCGTGTCAGTAAATGTCATTGATATGGATTTTCTCTAGTTTTCTAATTATATCCTTTCAGTGTTAAGGTTCCTTTCATGGTAGATCCTATTTTTTTGTCTCACAGAGGAGACAGTAATAACCCCTCTCAAGTTAATGATATTGAAAAGTGATCTTGTTTTGGCAGTAACACAGTTTTACATTTCATAAATATGCTGGCAAAAGTAAAGGTCCCCGTCCATTTAAGGCTTTACCGTTGTGGTGCACTTGCTAAAATAGATTTGTTTTGCCTGCTTCTGGCTCCCTCTGCCTTAAGCCCTGTTCAATGACTTTGGCTAACAAAGAGAATGCTTCTTCTTTCATCTCTGGACCATCTGCAGGAACCAAAGCTCCAGAGCGTTTCTCATCTCCTATTAATGGCACTTTTCAAAGGCTTACTTTACGTGGGCTCACTCGCAGCTGTCTGTGACTCAAACCCCAGGTTGATCAAAAGATGGATCTTTTATCTTAAGAATATCAAATGTATTACCTGCAGTTTTTCTCACCAAAATCTATATTTGTCTGCCACTTCTTTCAGTTTGATTAATTTTCTGCAGCTTTAGAGATTATGAAGCATTGGGGCTGTTTGTATTGGCACTAATATTTCTGTCCCTGCCACTTTTGCGACAATCTATTTAGAAAACTTCAGAAAATAATGATGGCAGACTTTTGTTTGAGCACACAAAAGTAAAAGTTCATCCCCATAAGATGTAGAAAAAAAAATATATATTTTTTGCTGGATAAACTTTATGTTGAAAGACATTGATTGGTGGCTCTATGTGGTTGGACATTTTCTGAATATTTTTGTGCTTGAGGGGTTACCGTAGTTCCTTGTAGTCTTAATTTCAGTGAGGCTAGGCTCCTTTTTTAAAAAGTTTTTTTTTTTACTCAAATCTACAGTGGAAATCTACAATCTTAAATTTATCATCGTAAGAAAGCCTTATTTACTCAATTGTGACCAACATATCCAATAAGATCCAATATGAATTTATTATAAGTAGTCATACTAACATGACTTAAGGCAGTGTTTTTGAGAAGTAAAGAAAAATAAAAACAAATAGAATACCTATTATAGTAAACATGTAGAAGGAGTCAATAACTTAGTCAGGTTTGTGTTTCAGTCAACTCCCTGGATTTTATACTTTTATATTAAATATGGAACATTTTAAATGACTTTTTTTGCTTCATATTCATACTCTCTGATTTTCACTGAGCAATAACTTAACTTACTTGGAATCTATCAATGTTTTGGTTAAGATTTTTTTTTTAATAAATTAAACCAAATATTGCTGAGAGGGTGACAATTGTATTTCTGCCATCACTAGCGTAAGAGCATGAGATACTCAGAAACTCAGACAGATTCGAATCAAAGTTACTGCTTTAGGTTTTTAGTATTTCCAGTGTATTCAGTATTATGCCTTCTCTTCCCTTTGGAAGTTCAAGTGTAAACAAATGATTCAAAATCCGTTAAAGTGCGTTTTAGTCTTGTCTCTAGCTCTGGACACACCAAGCATGTGATGCGCACTCTTAAGAACGTGTTAAACACGGGTTCTTGAACACGGGTATAGTCCATGGTGTTCACACTGAGCAAGCAGGGAGGGGCTTCTTCTTCTTTTTCTACTGTTTACTGTTCACCGCTCTGAACGCCCGAAACCCAAAATGTGCATCTATGTGCGTTTTCATCAAAAGTGGCGGCTTGAACACGTTGCAGAGGACGGTGTGATCATAGCTTAAGAAGGAATATCTTTGTTGGTTTTTGTCCCTTTTGTCTGCATTTTTTAGTGTCTTGTAGATTCAATGGACACCCACATTATATTTTTTTGATTACATCTGGTTATAGAATAATTACTGAATTTTTAAATTTGACATAACTGAATATCATCAGTAGTTTCCTGAGCAAGTATTCATATGGCTTCCATGCTGAAAACCAGTGTGTCTCTTGTTGTTTTTGTGTCATTCTCTAATGACCTTTTTGGTTTAAATAACTTTGCATGTTTGTTTCCAGGCCCCAGTACTTCAAGATTATTGAAGAATGTATTTCTCAGATTGTGCTGCACCGTAGTGGGACAGATCCAGATTTCACTTACCGAAAGCGCCTAGATGTTGATTTCAGTCACCTCCTAGGTTAGTTACCATTTTTAGTAAAAACTCCCATTCAGATTTAATTGTGATTCAATTATTCACTCCTTGCTTCCAGAGGTGTGCACAGACAAAGCTCGAATTGAGGAGTTTGAACAAAGAGCTTCAGAGTTGGCACAAAAGGCAAGTATTTAGAAAATGGGGGTTTTTGGTTTATTTCTGCACTACACCACTGGCCAAGTTAAAATACCAATGACATGCTGATGTATGTATAGTAAACAAGTTCAGGAAGTTCAAAGATTGATAAAAGTTTTTAATTCAACAGCACAAAGATATAGGTATTTATAACATCTCAAAAGGAAATGTATGACTAATTTTGAAACCCATGTCTTACTCAAGAAAATAAGATAAAGGGAAAATGAAACAGTCACAAAGAAGAAACCAAAGCTGAGCCAAGGCAAAGTAAATAGGAGCTCAGAAGAATTGTAGCAGCCAACTGACTTCATAGACAATTCATTTGTTAAGAACTACACTGCTTATACAGATCTTTTATGTTATTCTAGAGCATGTTTTTTCTTTTCTTGTGTGTAAAGTTTTATGTGCTTATTTGAAATTGCTTGAGATTTTTCAAGTCATCTTTTTTCAGGCCAAAAAAAAAAAAAAGCCTTTTTTAGCAGTGTATAAGTCGTTCTTCAGCATAAAATGGGATGTTCATGTTGAATCTTTACAGGATGAACAGAGTCATTGATATGTGCATACCATATTTAAAATGTGCTTGTCATAAGTGAATATTTTAAACTAATGGATGAAAAAAAAATCCTTACTTATTACCACACGAGGACTTGGTTCACTATATGAGCTTGGGCTGGGATTAATCAGGTTTTTGTTGCAGCTTGATGAAGAGTTCCTGAGAAGACAGGAGGCACAAGCTCAGATGGGGAAGTATGAGGAAAAAATAGCAGAACTTCAAACGGAGCTACAGGCCTGCAGGACTCAGGTATATGATGTGCACAGGATATCTTTGGTTACCATGGTGTCGGTGACTTCCCTTTGCTGGATGTGAAATGTTACATTTCATCATTCAGGGATGGCCTCACAGACTAGCAATTCCACTTTCTTTCCTTTCTTTTCATAAGATGTTGCTTTTATTTTTGGGTTAGGTTTGGGCATGGTTATAGTATATACATATTTATTTATATATTTTATTCATTGAAGCCTGCAGTCTGACATGGAAACTGCTCTACCGGCTAGCTGACACTAAGTCTAATGAGAACACTGACCGATCCTCTATGTTAGCCATTTCAAATTCTCTGATCTCTATCCCATAAGAGGAAATTGTTCTAAAAGCAATTTATTCTGACAACCCCTTCAGCCCCAACCCTCCCAATTACTCTAGAGAGTTACTCCCACACCCTGGCACTGCAAGATAACTACACACTCAGAGAGGAGAAGAGAACTTGCCTTTTTCCCTGATAATTTTTCAATTTGAGGGGGCAAACACAGAATGAATACTCAAACAGTACCTTTTGTTCAAACGGCGAAGGCCTGTTTTAAGCCAGCGCAGGTACACACACGTACACTCTGTCTTCATGTCTGTCCACATCTGCTCCAGTCGTGCCCTCGTACCCTCCTCTTACACTTGGCAGTTTGACAGAGGTGTGCGTCTTTTTAGTTGCAGTGACATTAAAAGGGCACACGACTGACCTTTAGCATGCATATTTGATCTAAAGCTGGTGCACGAATCAATAAGTCAGTCTTTATTTACTAACCTTGCAGGTCTGGTTTGAAGGTTACATTTTAATCTTTGGTTTTTAAGAATGTATTTAAGAAGATTTGAGGAAAAATTTAAGTTTTTTTCTTTTTTGCTTAATGGTTAAGAAACCTGTCTGTAATCTGTTGCTCAATAGTTGTTGGATAAATAAAGTGCACTGTGTGCTACACTCCTGTCAAATGCTGTGGTTGGTTTGCTTTGATTATTTGCTCTGTTTGCTCTTTTTGTCTGTGTATTCTAGGAATCAGTAACTAACAATAACCTGTGGGACCATGTACTTTCTTCTTGGGGTTATTAGTTTTATTTTTTTTTCAAGTGGGTAAAAACAATTTATTGTAAAATTATTGTCAAAAAGGTAATTTTTTGTAAAACTTTGTTTCTGCTGAGTCTAGTTTTGCTCTTAAAGTATTCAAATCATTGAAATGAAATATGAAGCTGTTTATTCCTTTAAAAATGTATACATTTTTCTAAAAACCTTGTTACATTTTTGTTTTTTAGTTTGGATCTATGCCTGTGACTTATACGCAGGGCGGGCAGCCTTCATCTTCCTCGACAACTCCTGTTGCTGGATCGTCTGTGCCAGGTCCTCCTCCGCCACCGCCACCACCTCCACCACCTCCTCCTCCTCCACCTGGCCTGCCTCCTCCACTCGGCGTCCCTCCTCCACCTCTGCTTGGGTTTGGGGGTGCCTTTGGTTCCCCAACCCATGACACGCTGCCTTATGGCCTCAGGCCGAAAAAGGAGTTCAAGCTTGAGACCGCCATGAAGCGCCTCAACTGGTCCAAAGTAAGACGCACAGCGTTTGATCTGCAAAAAAAAATAAAAAATAGCTCAATATAACACAACACATTGGCATGAGATCTACTCCTGATAATTCAGAACGTTTTTCAAAGGTTTTAAAAAGTAGTGTTTTTATTTATTTCTTTTTTTTTTTTTTAAATACCAATACTTTGTAGTACTACTCTTTGTCAGAACTTTAAATAGGGGAACTAGAAAAACATGCATGGATTCTTTCACAAGTTGTTTGGGTTTTCCATCCTTCTACTGTCTAACTAATGGTTTTGGCAGCACTCAAGACACTCCAGATGTTTGTCAAAAAAATGACACAACATCCTATTGCTTTTGTGCCAGGTTGGTAATAATTGAAAAGTAACAGATGATCACATCCTGATGTTGAAGTCTCCAAATTACCTCTACAGATGTTCTCCACAAAGCATTATTAGTTCACAACACAAGTGATGTTAACTGTGAGATTTGATTAATAATTCATTCAGAGGTTGATCCCAGAACAAGCATTTGACAAACTGAACCATATGCTTGAAATTTCAAGGGACCTTCTAAAAGACTTGTGGAGGACTTCTCTTGTTCACCTGTTGGAGACCTGTGCGTATGGCGAAGTTAAGGACAAAGCTGTTCTGAAGCTGCCTTGCAGATCTCCAGCTGTTGATCATAAACAGCCTTAAAAAGTTTCTCATTAGACAAGAGGGTTTGCAACTTTTCATTCATAACTTTTGCATTGTGTTAAGTATGTTTAAGATCATTGGCGTAAAAAGTTTGGACAATCATCTTGGGGAAAACTTTAATTATCATCTTAAAGAGATTTGGCTTATTAACTATGAGCTGTTTTCTTAGCTATGGTTAACCTAATATGCATAACAAGTGACTAGGGCTGCACAATATGACGCAAACTTTGGGATATTAGTGATGAATATTGCTATGACGATATAACTTGCAATACATGAACAAATAGCAAAACAACTAAATACATCATTTCTATTTCACTGCAACTATTTAATCTAAATAAAAGTCAACATAACTTAAATTACACACCACATGGTCCTCTTCTACATAGGAGGCGAGCAATATATATATTGTAAAGCTTGATATTGCGATAACGATACATTTGCGATTTATTGTGCAGGCCTGCAAGTGAGTGTCTTCCACCCTGTTTAACTTCACCTATATATGAAGTAATCATGTCAAATTCAATGTTTTAATAACACTTGTAAATGTTCTTTAGTCTCTTATTTTAAATATATATTTTTTTGCTTCAGTAGGCATCATCTAGCTAGCTCTAAAAATATCTATTTTTACCCAGTTATTAAATCAATAATCCATCTTCCTCTACTAAAAAAGTTTTAGTATTGTTTCCAAGCATTTGCATTGATTTGATTTAGCCTTTTATATGTTGTTGTGGTTAAAGGATTTCTGAGAAAACTGCAATTTAGTTTGCAAATGTATACATTTATATGTACTTTCCTTTTTGGTAACCTAGTAAAGTCCCCTAATTTATCCGGACCCCCACCCCCTTTCACACCTCTCACCTCCTTAACAGATGGAGATAAACCATGGTAAACATGCTAAATACAATCACTGAATGTAAATCACTAACTAAATCTTTTAAAACTTTTAAACTTTGCATTGTTTGCATGTTTGTACAAACTTACAATGGATGATTTTCAGCTACTTATTTATGTTTTTGGTTCAACCATAAACTGACATGCAGATTAACACTTTTCAGAGGTCAAACCCCATTTCTAGTCAACAATATGATAGGTTACTTTTGTATTTGCCTTTTTATGTGTTTGGAAATCCACTATTTGACCAGGAATGCATGCTTTGCATGAATCCTTTTTCAGATCCGTCCTCAGGAAATGTCTGAAGGCTGCTTCTGGGTCCGAGCTGATGAGAACCAGTATTCAAAACCAGGACTGCTCAGCAGGGTTGCTCTCACTTTTGGGTCACAAAGAGCAGGTTAGTAAATACTATATCAATTTATACAGTTGGAAAAACATCTGCCTTGAGTATAAACCTCAAATTTGAAAGGGATTGAAATAGTTCTGCATTTTATTTATTTATCTTTTTTTAAATGTTGTTTTTATCCATCTATAATAACTAACTTTTTTAAAACAGTGGGAAGCTTTTTTGTTATTTTGTGGTTGTTTGTCTTGATACTATACTGTCCATGATGAGTTTTTTGTGACTTTGGCACTTTTACAACACGTATCTGTGTTACCCTGGATTAAAAATGTTAGTTCTTTATCTGAGCTGTATGGATTAAACCTGGAACGGCTCATTTCAGGCTTGGGTTGAGGTTTGGCACTCTGTCTAAATGACCTGGAATGCTGATTTCTTCACTTAATGAAAAACAAAAAATGGTTACATCTTCAAAAATGAGTTTGGGAAGTGAGACCCAGAATATTCATGTTCAAGACTGCTGAAATGATTAAAGCTTAAGTAGGAAGAAGTGAGAGATGTTATCACTTTTTTTGTTCCTTCCCTGCGCTTGATCTATTAGTCCCATCTCTGATGATTTATTCACATCTTGTGTTTTCCTCCTTGTCTATTCTTTGCCTCAGCTCGCTTAAGCCATCTTGAATTATTCATCCAGGTGTTATCTACCTGTCACAACTCTATGCTGCTCCTTTCAAGGCACAAGTCCCCCCTCCCTCCCCCTTATACAGCACTGCACCCTATTTCCCTATTGTCAAGGTGTTGAATAATGGAGCTTGATCTAAATGGCAAACAGGTAGGGAGACATTCAAACAGGTGTTCTCTTAGGAGTGTAAACAAACGATGTGCACAGGCAGATAGTTGCACTTTTCTCTGAGATAATGACACAGCGAGCTTTCACACATTGAACTGTACATTGCAGGTACTGTACAGCAGGTTTCCAATGCATGATCAGGCACACGGATCCACTGCTGCTCTGTTTTGTTACTGCTTATGCCCAGTAATTTTATTCAAGAGAAACTAGAAACATGTTTCAAAAATTAAGCCGTCAATCAATTTTTTTTTTTTTTTTTTTACATTATTGAGTAGTTGTTTATTCGTTTTTTCTCCAGCCCTGTTGCAGTCGTTGGAGCAGTGTGGGGAATTGGGTTGTTCTGCCTTTTCCGGCTGATGTAGTTGCTCTGTGTCGGTTTATAAACTTGCACGCATACGTGGTTGTGGGCCTTGTCATCTCATTAGCATAGTTGTGTTGCACAATGTTTCATCTCACTTAAGAACAGCAGCATCTGGATCAGCATTAAGTATTAAAAAGGACACACTGTGAAACAGAATTCACACAGTTTTCCTCATTAAATATTCATTTTATATCTCTAGAACCTTTGTTATTCTGTAGTGATGTTTGTGTTTCCTGTTTCCAGTAGTATTCTTACCATCCAGTACACAAACCGATGATTTCCATCTGGGACTGGAAAAAAGTTTAGGACTTTTTTTTTTTTTTCCCAGGCTACTCGAACTTCATCGGATATAAACGGGAAAAAAAAAAAAAACATTGCACATACATTTATTCAAAGTGGTTGAGATGTGGAGATTCAAAATTAAATAAGGCTGCTGTGCTCTTCTCTCAAGTCTGTGCACATTTGCTTTAAAAATTCAATGAAAATGAAAAGTCCATTCTTTGTATTGACTGAACCAATCAATACAAATCTCCACTCTTCTCACTTAAATCTACATGGTACTTTTTAAATGCGGTCTTATTTAAAGTGCTGCTCAAATAATACAAAAGAAATGACTCGATAATAGGCAATACCACATGAAACCAACAAAATCTCTACTACAGTACATACCAACTTTAATTCAAAGTGTAATTAACAATTAGGCCACATTACGTCATTTTTCTTTTAAAGGGAAGTCTTTTGCTTGATCTTTAAACTGCGTGGTATCAACATGTGCTCATACAAGCAGATGTAGAGGATGCTGAAAGCTAAAAGCTCTGCTTTTCAGTCCCATCGTGACACATTTTAGCAAAGTCTTTTAGTTTCCCTGTGAGGTTGTGTCTCTGTGAGATTCTTCTGTGTATTTCCTTTTTGTATATCTTTCTATCCCGCTATTGTTGCTTTAGGTGGTTAAAGGTGTTCTGTTGCAGACATATTTATCAATACAGTACACTTTCATTCTCTACAGAACACAGTTACCCAATTAGGAAGGACTTTTTCATTTATCTCCCCGAGCTTAGCCATGCCAATTTAGATCAACAAACTTTATATAATACATTACATACAAAAGAAGGAGCACAGAGAAACTCCTATGCAAGTGTGGGTTTTCTTATCAGGGGACATGGGGAAACAGGTTTTTAGGTAACCAAAGTACAAGCCCCGAGCTAATTTATATATATGAAAGGATAGAATACGACAAATAATTACATTAATGAGAAACCTTTCACGTAAGCTCTTGGTTTGGGTTTCACAAGGAGGACGTTCAGCAAAACTCTGTTATCCGCAACATATCAGTAGAAACATTGCAGCAAAAGGCAGACGAGTGCGACTCAACAAATTGTTCTGACCTCTGTTTGTAAAATGAACCATTTATATACTCAAGAGAGATTTAAAAAAATCATGACTTTGCTTAGAAACATCTTTATACAACCATCAACCTTTAAAACATGTTCAATCCCTTTTGGGTTCAGGGGTTGGTCATAGGGTTGCTGGAGCCTATTGTCGAATTCCTTTGTCTTTATCTTATTTTTTTGGATTCTAAATTGTGTTATTTAAGTGAAACTTCTTTTCTTTGTGTTTTGATTTTTCCTTATTTTTTTGAATAAGGTGGGGTACACCTTGAACAGGCCGCCAGTTTGTCACAGGGCCACAAAACCACACACACTTACAGTTACACCAAGGGATAGTTTAGTTAGTAATCAACCTACAAAGCATGTTCTTTTTGAACTGTGAGTAAAAGGCGGAGTGGCAGGAGAAATGAAGACAAAAAATACATTTTGTCTTACAGTTTTGAAACTTAACTCTCTGTGATTGTGTCTTTTTCTTTAGTCTTTCTTATATGTGCATTCTCCTTTAGTGTTCTGTGCCTCTTTTTTATTTTTACTTTACTTTTTTATTACTGTCTCACAAACATTTCTGCAGGGTAAATGCACTTTAACATGCTTTTGAAATGTCTTTCTAGTAGATTCTCCATACTAGTTTTTGCTGTCAAAGATTCCTGAATGCTGGGTCGAATAATGTAAATAATGGTGGATTGTGTTTACCGGTAGTGCATTAAAAAAAAAAAAAACTAAAATGATTTGCTAAAAAAATGTGTCGAAAATTAATTTGATTGTGACTATAATTAAGTCTTTTTATGCATTTGAACACTTGAAAAATAATAATTTCATCTAATTAATTATAATAACTAATTACTAGATTACTGCTAACACAGAATTTTAGAAAAACAATGAACAAGATCTTAGAAAAAGGCCATTTGGCCTTAATAATGAAAAGTAAATTGTGTTAAACAACCTGTTGTTAATTTATCAGTTTTTTTAACTTGCTTTTTGGGGAGAAAATCCACGTTTGGGAGTGTGTATCCATACTGCTTAAAAATCTGATGTGTTGGAACATTTTTAAAGGATGTCTGTGAAGACTCTCATTCATCCAGGTCGATTCCATCGCAGTAGTAGGTGTAAGGTTGTCATCTGGACTTTTTTTTTTTTTTTTTTTAAAGTTGAAAACTTTTCACCTCTTATCCAAAAGGCTTTGTTAATTCTGTCATGACTCCATCTATGTAAAGTCATGTCAGTTCAGAATTGACAACGGCTTTTTGATAAGAGGTGAAACCTTTTCAACTTAAAAAAAACAAACAAAAGCAAGTCTAGCTGACAATTTTTAAACCTGCTACTGCGATTTTAAAAAAAGATGTAACATTGCAATCGAGGTTTTTCCTCCATAATGTTTCAATGGGATCCTGATTCAAAACTGTTAAGGCTTGTTGGTTAAAAAATAGCATTGGTAATGGGATTAGTGCTTAAATACAAATGAGTCATGTGCTAATTATCTTACAGTGAATTCTAGGTGGACCTGCTGTCTCATTAGGCTTAGAATTTTCTTTTGTTTTCCACTTGCAGCTAATGAGCTCTGTCTTGTCTTCACAAAAAAGCCACATTTGTTTATTCTTCCTCTAACATAGTCTGCGTGTGTACTATACTACACACTGACGCGCTTTAGTGTAGATCCTCTCGGATAAGATTCAAAAATTGCAAAAATGGGTTTTTGACAGATATAATAATGCCCTAGTGTCCTCTGAATTGGTGTATTTCATATACACCTGATTTATAGTTCTCCTGAATTGAATGCTGCAAGTTAGAAACTGTGGGCTTGATGGGGAGATATGATATTTTGTCGAGACATTCATTGTTTCCAGATAAAACTAAGTCTTTGATGATCCTGTGACTTTTCCTATAACACCAACCACCATTATGACATTTCAGCAAGATGTCATTTTGAATGGGAAAGATTGGCATCAAATTTTGTTCAGAATTACCTGCACTGGCTGTGGAAATCTTGTGACCTTTCTTTTAGCACCTCCGATTTTTGACATTTGTTGTTTTTATTAAAGTGGATTGACAACTGAAGGCTGGATTGCAATATAATCAGGTAAAGATCATTGTGATTTTTCTAGCAGTTGATTCCATAAGTTAAATTAAATAATGGCTTTAAGGGTGCACTTATGAATAGACCATAACCTAAAATTGGTTTTGCTAAATGTAAAATTTAAAGACATAGAGCCATGTTCGAATCGACAACAGTTTTAAGTTTCCACAAACCAAGCCTAATAAAATGCCTTCATAAAATAAAAATTCCCCTTTACATATCTACAAAAACAGTCATCCATTGAAAACATGTAAATTAGAAGTCACATTATTTACATGTCATAGCTTTTTTTTTTTTCCATGTCTGATTTCTATATTAATATTATTAAAACCTAATTTTGCCATTACCTACCTAGTCCAAGAAGATCTTCTATCTCATACATATACACATAAAGACTTTTGCCCCCTTGTTTTCTCCCTTTTTTTTTTAAAATTAAATCCTTTTCGGGCTTTGTCTGTTATCTATGTAAAGACCTGGGCAGTTCATACAATTTCAACTCCAGTCACGCGGTCTTATTTCACCATACTAGCATTCCCAGATGTTATCATTTTCTCATAGCATATAACTGAAAGGTTATATTTGTTTATTTCATAGAGATTACATCTTGTATCCTCCACAGGGCAATTTTCCCATAAACACAGAATGAAGAAAATAAACTTTTAGATAAATGGGTGTTTAATCTGATTTTTCTATCTGTCATTGTTTGCTGTATTTAAGTCCCAACAGAAGAACATACGGGAACATTCACACCAGGACAAATCAGACATGCTGTTTTCTGTCAGACATTTACCAAAATTTAAACACTAGCCTTCCTTTTTTTTTACCTAGAATTAAGGCCATAATACAGTAAGACTGATTGTGATTCTAAAAGAGTGCTTTAAACCAATACAAATTCACTTGAAATTCACATGAAACGTAATTCCTGCATCCATGAGGACTGACTATCTCTAGTTTTAAATCTGATGTCCTCCTCTTCCCTTTTTTATTATTTGAAATGTATTGAAATTTTAAGGGAGCCATGGTGTATATAGTGATCTCCACTGACATTCTCAAGGGCATCCTGATCAATTTGTTATACAAGTCTATTTTGTCAAACCAGAATAATGTAGGAAAATGATCCCAAAAATGTTTTTCTTATATCACCACAGAGGCATTGAATAGGTCATTTAACTGCAGGTTTGGTTGTTTTAAAGTGATTTCTGAAACAGACCAGACCCCCCACATATTGAAACTAACTGGTCCTTAATATTTCACAAAACCTTTCTTGAAATATTTAAATGAATCAAAATCAAATGAGGGACTATTGCAAAGAATTAAACCACTATTTTTTAATTAGAATTATAATTGTTTATTAGCCCAGTTTTATCCTGTTAAACTCTTTAAAAAAAATCTTTGTTAAATATTCTGAAATGAACATAACTGAGCCACAATGTAACATTCAGTTTAATCATACCATTTTTCAAAAGTTCTCATTTTGTATGTGTATTTCATTTAGAATCTAGCTATGATTTGTTCTGACATTGACAAAGACTTACCCTTACATATTATATATCCACAAATATTATTCCTTGACTGATCTTAGGAGAGCAATAGAAGCAAACAGGAAGTTCCTTTGTGATCGTAGGAAACAGATTTTTGTTTGCCAATCTGGTCATTAACCTAATCATGAAAAGGATTCAGATGAATAAAATGCAATTCTTTGGTTCTTTGGTATGTTAAAAAGGCATTCATATTTCTTGTTGTTTTTTAATTTTATTTTTCTTAGTTTTGTTTTCTATTTTTCATGTCACTCTTTTCTTCCGTGCCTTTTGAATTCCCCTTCAGAGATTAATACAGTTTAGAGATTAGCTTTAAAGTTGTAGGGAATTTAAACTTTGTTCCATGTTATTTGACCTAATGATAAGGATTTTAATTTGAAATGTGGGTGCTACTGATAGTCATTATTGTATTTAACCTATGAATTTTTACATGAGCACTTCACATTGTGTGAGTGAGCTTTTCCTCCACCTTAGAATACTTACTAAAATATATATTTAATATGCATTACATATAGGGTATTATTATAAGCAACTTTGTAATTTGAAGGAAAACTTTCTCAAAATTAACTTTATGACCTATTTTAAACTGTAAGATGTTTCTTAAAGTTAATCTGTGGATCTGCAGGTGAGGTTTAACTCTATGATGGCAAATCAGAGATTAAAAATTTAAGCTCAGTTATGACTGCCTCAATCTTTTCCTATGAACTCAAAGATTGAGTTCAGTCTGATTGCGTTTTCTTTCACATAGGCTGGGAAGAAAATAGTAACCCTCTCTCCTTCTTTCATAACATTTATACATTTGGAACAACTGTTCTAGTACTGTGCGAAGTTGCTATAAGTACATGTTATATGCTACGTTTTCAAATTCTGTTTATTAGCCTTGGAATACTGTACTTTTTCCGCTCATCAATAGAAAACAAAGTGGAGCGGTGGATTGTGTTTATAAAGTTTGGAAGGTGAATGACATAATAACTGCCCTTCAGCATATATTTTTACTAATAGAAACCATCAAGTATTCCATAACATTTTACATTTGACAGGGTTATTGTGAGCAGTGCAATAAAAGACAGTAAAATTTAGATTCATATAGATTCACAAAAAAGCCCACATAATTCAAGATAATATGCCTTTGTTTTGGTTTAGGGGATTGTTGTTGAATTATTGTCTTTCAGTAGTATTTTCCATCGAACTCACTTGCTTCAAATTATGTATCCACTACTTATGTTTTGGTGCTTTTACTTAAAACTCTTTACTTCATAGTTTTAAGCTAACAATTTAAATATGAAACTAACTATAGGAAGACATGGCTTCTATGCATTAGGCTGTGGTCTGAATTAGTAGTGACATTCTAAATTGTTTGAGAAGAACGCCATCAGTTTTTTGACATTTATTGCAAAAAATATATATAAAGGCATCATGAGAATGTCTTTGGTTCAGGTTAGACGTTTCTCAAAAGTAACATTTTATCAGAATTGGCCATTTAGAGTTGGCCTCTAATGGTTTAAAATGTTATTCCAAATAAGGCTTTATAAAGCATAAATTGTCGATATATTTAAGTAAACTGATTTTGCGTTTCCCCAACTTAAACTAATTCCAGACAGTCATTAAAGAATTTAGAAAAAATTCTCCAGGAACTGGGTTTACAATTTCTCACCAACCAGCTCCTTATCTTATCTGTGTGGAAATGGAAAAATGCAAACAAAATGAAAATGGGCATAAAAACAAAAGTGGATATTTTTGATTGGGGAAACCAATGGAGAAAAATTCGAATCAATCATTTATTAGATTCTCATAAGCTAGGGTCTTGCTCTAATTAAATGGTTAAAAAATATAAATTGTTATACCATTCTTTTCTTATAGTTTCAAATTTATTCTTTCTGTTCTCTGTTCTTTTCTTTCCACAAATGAGTTGGTAATATGTGTTTCCCACAACTCTTATTGTCTTTTGTGTTTTCGTAAGCAGTTAATTAAAAATGTTTATAAATGGGAACTCAGATGTTGTTGTTTTTCTTGTTTTTTTTTTAAGGTTTATTTATTTTGAAGGTTATTATAATGTCGAACAGTGAGGCCTCAAAAACTTTGTTATTGAAATAAAAATAAGTGCTTGGCTATTCAATACTTGAATGAGATGCTTTTCGAGTGTCTGTCTTTTATATGCAAGTCAATATAGAATTAAGGCTAGGTTCCTATTTCTATGGTAAATTCTTTGGTAAGTGGATGTCAGACTTTCAAGATGAATATAGCCAGTTAAATAGAAAGTAGAAAGAAAACACTCTTTTCTCAGTGCTGCCAGACCATAAGGGATAATTAGACAGCACATTTCCATATCAATTTAATGACCTAGGAAAGAAGCATATTTGTGCAGGCCTGTCAATCTTTATTAGCATTTTCATGAAACACTCAATGGAAATAGGTTCTACAAGGAAAAGGTTAAACTTGTATAGGGTTTGAAAGCTGATGGTTTAAGTATGGATGCTTAGACATAAGTTGAAACTGATAGATTATTCTGACTTAATTCATATCACAAATGTTAAATTAGTACATTGTTTCCACTCTGAAGTCTTAACAACACTTACCTAATGAACAGAACTGAAATGGTGACTAGATGGGTGGCTAATGGGAGACATTCATCTATTTCTCCAAACAGGAAAATTATTTTGTTTTCTAGTTTCTAGGAACATATAAAACTTTTGTTACAATAGAATAAAAAATCTGCAGAGGTGATTGGACTTTGTCAAAGAAAGGAGATGTGGGCTAAAAACAGCCAGATACTTGGTAGTGGGAGGAGGGTGACTGGGTTATTAACCTGTGGACATTCCACCTTTCTCTAACTTTAAGAAGCTGAAGGTCATGGCTTCAGGAAACAAAAAAAAAGATGTTATTTGTTAACAGCAAAAAGCCAGGAGGTTCCTAAAGACAACACATTGTACCTTTTAGCAGCAACTAAAAATTCTGCTCATAAGCGCTCCAAATAAAATTGGTGGCAAAAGACAATTCTGCAGGACACCAGTCTCACTCTGAGTCACTGCAGGCAATGATAACAATGTTCTCCACAAAGATTCTCATTACATGTTTGGTCCTACTAGGGTTTTTTGGTATTTTTCTCAGTAATCTGATCCAACCTACCAACAGATTGTGATGAGTTAATAGCTCAGTCCTTTTTATCCACTCAAGTATCCATAATTAGGCTTTGTATGGTGCCGAGGATGACCTCTGATGGAAAGATCCTAGGTTTGGTTCCTGCCTTGTGTTGGAAGTGTCCATGGGAAAGACGCTGAAACCCACATTGCTTTTGATGGTTATAGGTTAGCAAGAGTGTTTGCCAGCAGAGCCACCTTCAGTGTGTGAATGTGTGCGTGCGTGGGTGAATGAGACTGTGACTGTAAAGTGTCTTGGAGCTTCCAAGAAGGTATTAAAGTGCTACACAAATATACGCCGTTTACCATTTATTTTTTGATTCACTTTGGGCATGAACGTCATGGACTCTCCTGCAGCAAATGAGCCCACAAAAGTTTGAAGCAATATAACTAATCTGGGATATGCTCAGCAGGACACCATGGATGTAAGTTCCACCAGGCATCTATCAACAAGCCCTTCCCCAAATGTTGCTGTTGAGTTGGGCCCCTGTGCCAATAGTCTGGGGGAGGGACACTGAGCTCTTGATTTTCCTTACTTAACATTTTTTTTAATTGTCCTTTAAGCTTTCTGGACCAGTTTCCTTTGGAAGATCCTATCAAAGTCTGTTGCCCCAACATCGTAATTCTTGTTTGGGCTTACATCCCTATCAATAAAGGGATCCTCACCTTTGGCTGCATGCGGTTCAGGTTGTGGATAAAATCAATAAAAGTTGCTGGAATTTGTTTCCTTTTAAAGTGTCCCAGGAATCTCAATCACATAAAAGAATCATACTATATATTTGGATACGCATGTCTAGTTAAGAGTTTGCGGTATTGCTCATTGAATGTGCAATTAGAACTTTTAGATTTGGATACATTTTGATAGGTGCCAATTACGTAGGAACATGTTTTTTTTTTTTTTTTTTTTAACTGCGCCAGGCTGTCCATCTCGTATTGTAAAGAAATTAGCAAGACTCTCAACTTATATATCTATAGTTTCAAGTTGACTTTTTTTGCTCGCTTGCTTTGAGATTTTAACAAACACCATTAGTTCTATTAGTTCATTCTGGGTGCAGAAAATGTGTGCCATTATACGAGATACAGTATCATCAAATGCAAAACCATTAGAGCTCTCCTCTCTGTTGTTCAAAATAAAGGTCTCATAAAAAAGGAAAAACATGGTCTTTTCTGACAATGTCCAGTGCATTATTTGTATTTATTTAAAAAAAAAAAATAGCAAAAAAATAAAATACAACTATTGTATGTAACATTCTGTGGCTCTTTTGTTCAGCCAGAACACCAATTACCTGCATCTGTTGACAGGGTTGTGAAGTGCTTGGAAATGTCACAAATTTCCACAAGTAAACACTCTTTGTCCTCTCCTGTTTGCTTCAATTTTCCGTTTTTTTTTCCAATGTGGTTAACCTTATTCCGTTTTTTCCCCTTCTCCTCTGTATTGCCTTTTTCATCTGCTTCTATTTTTTAAAGATCAAGGTTTCAACTTGGACAGAATTCATGCTACTATGCGCTCATATCACCAAAGTAATTGGCTGACTTGTTAAAAACATATTTGATTATGAAGCTTTTTTTCTGCTGTCATTTTTGTTATGGTGCACAAGCAGGTTTGTGTATGTAGAGACTGTTTTAAAGACTGCCTTTTGCCTTAGAAACTCTGGAGTGGGTGATTTGGCTTTGGAAGGGCAAAAATGGTGTTTTTAAAGGTGATTGACTTAAGCTGTCTTCCATCCCAGTGTGGTCTTAACAACTCTTTAGATCAGTCTGTTTCTGTCACTGAAGATAATCGAGGGTAACAATGCAGCAAGCCTCATATGACAGCGTTGTCAGAACATTGACCTTTTTAGTTCACTTTTATGCACACACATTAAGACACCATCAGTGAATCCTCAGCATGCCTATAGAGGGCAGTATTCCACTGAGAATAGAACTGCAAAACCTTACTTCCAATGAGCAACACACAGTTCTTTACTGAAGAATCTCATCAGTCAAAAGTCTTTTGATGTTCTGTCAACAAACTTTTTTCTGTGTTTGAAAAAAAAATGCATTTTTGGTCTTTATTGCAATGGATTTGTTCAGTTCTTTATGAAGGCCAGTCGACAGGGATGTTTTAAGACTGTTGGTCACACAGGTGAGCTTTTAGATTTTTGTGCAACCAGAACAGATACACAGAGCAGAAAAAAAGCTTAATGAAGTCTGTTAATTTGCTGCTATCAGAATGAAAGTCTCAGACTAATTATGGCCTTGGGTCATCTCGTCTGCATCACAGGGAGAGGTGGCCCTGCGTGGTTCACTTTGATTAGCTCACTCACAAACACAGCTCTTTCACTTCATTACCCCGATCTCCCTCTCCATCTCACACCCACTGGTGCTGGCTCACCTAGTGGGGGCTTGGGGGGGTACATTCCATATGCAAACTATTTAATCACGTTTTTTTTCCTTCCTGTTGGACTGCATGCAGGATTGTGTGCATTGATGAGGCAGAGTGAGAAAGGTGAGGGCAGTTATCATGTTCCAAGTAACAAGTGGACATCTACCTGATGCCTCTCCTGCTTCCTTTGCGCTTGCTGTCAGGCTGACTGAAGTGTAGGACCAAGCAGTATCTGAACCATACACCAAGTCAGCAGTCAAACTGTGCAGCCTGTCTGACTGTTCTCCTACCCTCTATTGACTGTAAAGCTGACAGATATGTCGGAATGGTGGATTTGTTCACTTGCTGTCGACAGCTCCCCTCCTGTGGATTCTATGTCTTACAGTAGATTTTGCTCCTGGCTATCTTATGGGTAATATAAATATATATGTGTGTGTGTGTGTGCATGTGTATATAATATGTATACATATTTAAGGTGTGTCTGTATGTGGTATATAATACAGTATTGCTAGTGCAATGGAGATCGACTAAATTTATTTGATTTTGAAGAGTTTTACTTACATTATTGTTTGAAATCCTAATCCTAATGAGCTAAATTAGGAAGTTAATTAGTGAACAATTAACTGACAAGTTAACAATTAACTTGAACCTTCCTCACCTTTTGTACTTTAATCTGATTTTTCTAGTCGTAGATGTTTTTATGATCACATTTTTTAATTAATACATTCTTGTCATGATCAGAAAAATTCAGCTTGGCTAAAACAGGACAAATATTACATATGGTGCATCTTGGGATTTGGTCTCATTGGACTCAAAAAGCCTTTCTGAACATACTCACTGAAGTTGTTGACCCAGTTGTTCATCCGTCAATTAAGCAAAAAAGAAGTTATACCAGCTTCTGATGTATCTATAGATGTTTTGCATGGATAGATTTGTGTTTTTCATTTACCTTATTTACTTTTCCAGGGGGGAAATATTTTGTTCTGGTAGTCAAATTCTGGGTCAGCGCTCGGATATAAATGGAGTGCAATCTTACTTTGCACTGTTTCTTAAAATATAGCTGTGTGCTTTTTGCAGAACAAATCAAGATTGTTAGTCATTGTCTAGGAGTACGGTAGGCTTAAAAACAACAAAAAGACTATATTTATCTCTTTGTTTTCCTCTCCAAATAAGGAATAACCTGCTGCTTCTTTTATCTTTGCAACTGTCTTTTAAACTGTCTAATTTTACAACCTGCCTATAGTCTTTGCTCTCCGCCTGGCCATTGATGCATTCACTATCAGGCCTTTTTTTCCCAATCCAGATTGCCTTAGTGTAATCAATGACAGCCTATATAAAAGGTCAAACATTTAACCTTCTCTTTGATCTATATTTTCATTACTCCTGTTGGGTAAATTTAAAGAAATGGGTTGAAAATCAGTCCTCTAAAAATCTTTGTTGCAATAAATATCATCAGTATATTTGTGTGTCTTTTTATCTAATGATATTTAAATATTGCACACTATGTAATATAAATCCCATAATTTACTATTACCGTGTTGCTATGTGTAAAAAAAAAAAAAATAATAATAAAAAAAACAGACAAGTTCCAGGAAGTTGTTGTCTCTGATTAGATATCCATGTTGATAACATAAAGTGGTGTAAGTGGAAAGGGCGGAGCAGAAGGATAGACAGATTTGTGTTTGTTTGTGTGAAGGGGGGGTTACATTTGAGGTGTTGCTTGTTTGTCTCTGAGGCCTGCCTGTCATGTCCAGCATCAGTCATGCTCTTTCACAGCAGTTTTATTTCATCCACCACTCCCTTTAGTGCTTTGATGGCAGAACTCGCTGATACTGCCCTGTGGGAAAGGATGCTGTGTGGTGCGTCTGCCTATACGTATAAATACATGAGTGGGACAAAATCCCACCTGAGATGGGGCCACCTCTAGAAAACATCTGTCCCTTGTGAATGTCAACAAGAGATTTGCGCAAGAAAAGTAATTTTTAATGGAATCCACTCGTTAAAATGCAGATGTTTTTATTTTTTTAATTTTTATTTCTTCTAGATTGTCTCTTGTTTTTTTTTCTTAGAATACCTTAAAATTAGAATATCTTTTTACATTTTTTTAAGAACCAATCACGTTAATACCTGAAGTTGCTGTTTGACATTAGACTTGGCAGTTTTTCTAGTGCACAAAAGCTATACTCAGCTTTGCTATTCATCTTATAAATAAGGACTAAGGTAAAAAAGGACCATTTTTATTTTCTTTATATTTTAAAGACAAAATTTGTGGTTCCCTGGTACATTCATTGGTACTTAGATGTGTTGACACACGAGCATGACAGCTGTATGAAGCAACAGCTAAGGTCTATGTGGAGCTAAGGATTGAATTCATCTTTCAATCAAAGATCCATGCCCTTCTTTCTGAACAACTATCCTTTAAAATGGTGAAATAATTTTGACGTAGAGCAGCAGTGAGACAAAAACGCTAAGGCTGCGTTCACACTGAAAGCAAATTCTTGTCCTCCTCCTCTGTTTAGACGCACAGCAAATTTACTAAATGCTTGTCACAAAATGTGTTCATAAACCTGACGCTCCCACCGTGTGTGTGTGTGTGTGTGTGTGGGGGGGGTGACTGTCCAAGGTTTTCAGCCTCATCGCTACATGGAACCATTGACTGTATATCTGTAGACCTGTAGACTCAGTTTGATGACTTGCTGTTCCATATTAGTCCAAGAAGGAAAACATAAAAAATGAATATAAAATTAGAGGAACTTTTTATTACTGTCTTCATGTGAATAAGAAAAATATCATGACGGGAAAATTACCAGATTATTCTCGTTGTTGGTTTTGGACTCCACCCACTCGCAACATCGTCAATACATCATGGACCAAAGCTGAGTTCCTAATTGGTTGACACAACGCAAATTCTTTGCCGAAGTTCAGATATTTTCAATTGTGTCCGATTTTTTTTTTTTTTTTGCCATACAGCGTCGCCATGGCCAAAACAAACTGCCGCCAGACCGCAACGTCGCACTCGTCTCTCAAATTGCACCACAGGACCTCTGATCGCATATGTACATTGACTTAACGATAAAACTGACCCTCCCTGCTGTGCAAATCGCACAGCTCAACTGTTCCAGGTTGGTTGTGGTTTAGGTCACTGCTGTTGCTGAGGATTTCTTCACATCACAAACTCAAACACTCTTACACTCACTCCTAAGGTGTAAATTTCTAATCTCCCAAAAATGTATAAAACATTATTTTAGACTGTGAGAGGAACGTCAATTAAATGAGCATCCTGTTAAAATCTACATAAACAGTAACACCTTGTTGTAAAGTAATGAGGCTAACCTCCATAACACCATATAAGAATTAATTTACCATATATATGTTTTTCATGTTAAAGTACTTTTAACCCTGGAAGAAACTGGATCAAAACTAGTTTCTATAAAAAAAAGACTACATTTGTGGTTCCTACTGGTCAGTTCGTAGGATTTCTTAAGTAGTTCGCTGTGTTGACAGGTTATGATGACCCCGACCCTTTTGGAGAGGAAAAAAAAAAAAAAAGTAAGACCAACAAGCCTGACAGTTGTAGGAAATAACAGGTAAGGGTTTTGGGAGTCGAGTACTGAAGTAATCTATCAATCAAAGGTTCTTTCCCTTGTTGATGTAGAAATTTGATGTCAAATATAAAATAGTAAAAAAAAAAAAAAAAAAAAAAGATGGGCAGAATTGTCATGAATACAAAATTTAACCTAAGAGGGGTAAGTTTAAGTTCCAACTTGTAAGAAATTAAAAATGAATGGGAGCTAGCTAACAAGCTCTGTATCTGGTTGTTTTTTTAACAAGCTCAATCTAGAAGTCAAATATGTTTACAAAAAGGATTCAAATAATTACTAGAATCAATAAATCCTCCCAGACATTGTAACTAAAAAGATTTTTTTCTATTTCTTAGAAAAAAGGAACCTTCTTGTTTGGTATCCTCCTCTGTTTTGGTATTCTAACACTGTGACTTAGTGTGCAGTAACACAAAGGAGCAGATGTTTTTTTTTTAGTAAAGCCGCTTTCTTACTTTAGTTTCTTTGCTTTTACTTGACCCTTTGTTTTGAGTAATTTTTAGTACCGTAATTGGACCATTGCGTTGCAGTGTGACACTTTTTGCTTTTTACCACTTCTTGGTGTTCTCTAGTGTATCTTTATCTTTCCTGGATGATTGCACCGTCAGATAAGCACAACTGTTGCCACCCCCTCTGATTGATTAACTTGAGACCTTTGACCTTTTACAGGACATCTTAATTGGCTGATGTATAATCAGCTTCCCTGAACAGTGCTAGTTTTAAAGCCAGACAGATTTACCAGTGTTGTTGGAAGATGCTGAAAGTGATAGGAAAGTGTATGTGCTGTGTGATTTGTGTCAATATCTTTTATGAGAAATAGACAAATAGAAGGGGTTGCTTTTATACATCGAGTCAACTCGTGGCTTTAAGTGACCACATGTAAACAAAAGAAGGGTAAATGAGTGTATCACTGTATTTAATTTTGGGTGGTTTGTTAAATAAAGGCATTTTTGTAAGCCTAACAAAAAAATCCACACAATATCTAATTATTTAGATTCCCCCCCCAGATTAATCCTAAAGTATGAAAACAAAAATGTATTAAAGTTCCTTTAAAGATGCTTTACTAACTCTTATTTTATTTTTATTTTCTTCACTATTTATTTTCTTATCATTTTAAAGCTTTTATTGCCTTTTTGTCCTTGTCGTATTTTAGTTTCATTCAGTCTCACTTTGTTTTAGAAGATTTTATTCTTTAAAAAATTGCTTGTTTCATTCTTCTCTTCCGTCCATGTTGAAGATTTCCCCTTGTTCTTCTTGTGTGTCCCTGTTTCTTCTCTCTTGCACACAAGACTGTGAAGAGAGTGTACCAACAGAGGAGCAAAGTAAGTCTAAGGATAGCTCAGTGTGTGGCCGTGTTTGTGTTATTCGGTGCCCAGTGGGGTGTGCCATCAGTGTGTGTGTGTGTGTTTGTGGACATGTGTTTAGTCTTTTTCACGTGAGAGCTCCAAGTACACCTCTTCACTTTTTAATTAGGTACAGGATCCCTGAAAGAACGACAAGCCAATGTGGAACAACGCACAATCTTTCCTGCGGTTTAACCCCTTTACTCTTCCAGGCTGTTCCTTTTATTTGGTTCACTCCTGTCCTTTTCTCTCAACTCACACACACAAAATAATTACAGCACCAGACAATTATCCATATACTCCTGGGATGCACATTTTGTTCTCTTAATCTGGTGCCTTGAATAATTAAAAACAACCATGGATTTTTCTTTTGTAAGCGTGACTCAAGAGTTCATGTCTGATTTTTCTGATCTGAAGATATCCTCTAACTCAGCACGCGACAGCATGGCTACCAGTGAGAGTGGGCAGTTTGTTCCCAAGAAAGAAATGAACTCATCTGTTGTGTGGAACTGGTGTGGCTTTACTGTCACAGACGTAGAGGAAGAGCCCCCCCCCCCCCCCCCCACGCTGCAACATTTACCTAAAGGAGCCCATCGGAGTCGAAGGCTCTCACGCGCGGTCGCGTGGCACGCGCTCAGTCTTCTTACACATGCACGCGCCCTAACACACACGCGACCTGACACACATACTCATTCTACGCCTGTATAGTTAGTTCATTAGTTAGATAGTTATCTTTTACTGTTATTTGTTAATAAAGATACTGCGTTGTAATTATTACTTGTACAGGTATTCATTTGCGACGCGGCCACCGTAGGATTTTGTTTTCGGCGGAGGCGGGCGGGGGGGGGGGGGGGGGTAACCGCGACTCCTGCTGCTTCATCATCAAGACGGGGTTTATTAATTTATTTAAAACTTTAGACCCAGATGTGAGCTGTATTGTTAACTTTTTAGAAAATGCTGCTACTCTCAAGGTGAATGTTTGTCTCAAGTGTGACTTAAAACACAGCTGGGACTTGAAGTAAGAAAGTAAACTTTTCATTTTGGACAAGTGAAAACAAGAGTAGGATAACAAAATAAGACAAAAACAAGACAAAAATTATATAAAACAAGAACAAATTATATAAAACACAACAAAATTATATAAACACAAGTCCAAAAGGGAGTGAGAAAAAGAAAAATTTTATACTTAACTTTGATTCCATTTATTTATTATTCATCCCAGAAATGGGGGTTACATTTGTCTTGCATTTGATTAAATAAAAGCAACATTTGCTTTAAGTTGTCTGCCGTTTGTACTTATTGCTTTCCTTAAGTAAGGGGGAAAAAAATCGGGAAAATATCGGAAATCGAATTAAAAAAAATAAAATCGGAGATTTTATTTTTAGGCCATATCGCCCAGCCCTACCTCTAACTTAATGTGGTTCATTCTTAATTTTTTGGTTTGTGTTTTTCAGAATCCTTCTCAGATAAACGTTTACCTGGAGTGTGATCACTGAAAAGCCCAACATTCATTCTTGTATTGGTTGTGGAACCATATCTTTTTGCTACCCTTCTTGTAGTAGCAAGATCTTTAGGACCTTTATACATACAAGGAACAGATCATGATCCACTTAAAATATTGGACAGTAATATAAAAATGATGTCTTTCATTTATTGCTATTGTTTCATGTATTCGTAGTTGATGTATACCTTAATTTACATTTTTGTAATATATATATTTATTTAATTATTAGTCAAGAAAGAAGAGGAGGACACAGAGGACAAGAGATCCATAAAGAAGAGAATCAGGGAGTTGAAGGTGCTCGATCCCAAGATTGCACAAAATCTATGTAAGTATATTAACCTCTTTATACCTAGATTTACATCAGTTCTTACTGATTTATTGTGGTGCTGTTAGAATTTTTCTCTGTTTCGGTAATCCTTCTTTTACATGATTTATTTTGCATCGTGGGGAGAATTTTACCTTTTCTTTTTTCTGGAAAAACGTGAAGCAGAAACAAAGTTTTTTAGATGAACAATTTCGTTTTTAATCTTTTTGCCATTGAAAACAATAAGAGGGGAAGTGAGCTGAATCAAGTCATTTAGGTGCATTTAATAAATTATAAAAAAAGCAGAAGAACAATCAGGAGCAGTTAAATACTCCTTTTAAACAGTTCTTACCTTAATGTCTTTTTTTTTTCCCCAGTAATGTCAAATTACATGTTTTCCGTCCTGATATATACAGGTGTCACAGCACTGTATCATGCACCAGCGGTCTGTTGTGATTTTTTTCTTCCAGTATTTTTGTGTACAAACAGCTCTTTTGATTTGCCCTTTTAGCGCTTCTGTCAGCCGCCATTCCTTAATTACATTTCAAACTCAGAAAACAGATATCTAGTAATGATTTGCTTTCATGCTGCAGCCTTCTCCTGCGTAATGGGCTTGAATTATGCAGTTTACCTTCGAGTCTGGGCCTGATTTTGGGATACGGTTTAAGGACTTAATGGTTCTATAACTTAAAACATGTTTACTTGCCTCTCCATGATATTTTATACTTCCATATAAGTACTTGGTGTTCTGATCGTCTATAAAACTGAAATTGATAATAGTTGCTCATTTTTATCTTCAAAATTAGTTAAGAAAATTTACCAATGATAGACTAGCTCCCCTGAACTTTTCAGAACCAATTTATCATTGAACCAACTCCATTTGGAGGTCAGTTATTGAACAGTTTACCCTTTTTGTTTGTTTGCTACTCCCTCTATGTTGCTATGTTACCCTTAATGCAAACCTTGCCACTGAAGGCTGAGTCCACATTGTGCTTATTAACAATGTGAAGCATCCATTGAGGGGTGTGCAACATGTTCAAAGTCTGGTATACACACTCTGAAGTGCATACAAACACGCACATGTATTGCCTGAAAATGATCCTTCTTAAAGCACCGGCCATTAATGAGGATGCTGCTGATCTCCTAAGAGCTCTCAGATCTGGGCTTTGCATTCGCTTATATTAAGTGGAGCTGTGACCTTTGTTTTATAGGAAAATGAGAGTAATCAGCCCAGCAACAGAAATTAAACCGGCATCAGAAAGTCTAAAAGAAAAAACAAAAAAAAGTGATAAAAGTGACAAGACTGACTGAGGTGACTTACAGAGGGAGAGATTTTTTATCTTTCAGCACACATGTCTTCATTGATTTTTACAGTTTAATTTAGCTGATCCTTAATCTCTATTTTTTTCATGTATAAGTAGTTTAAATGTGTTCCTTTACATATTGCGATAATCTTAGCTGTGTATAGGGTATGCAGCGCTTTCTGTTCTCTTTGCTTTTTAAAAAATCTGAAATAAAAATACAAGCATTAAATCTAAGATATTACTAGAAGGATGGCGGCCCCCTCTGAGTGCAGTAAGTCATGCAGTGTCTCTTTATTTATATTCAGAATTTCCAAGAAGTTTTGACTCACCTGTTTTTGAAATATTTTCAAATTTCTCTTGTAACGTTAGGTAAAATGGTATTCTTTATTTCTGGTAAACATACAAACTAATATATATTATGTTTTTTTTTAAAGTTTTTTAAAAATATATATTTTAATTAGTGGCGTGTGTTTAAACCATGCACACACTTAAATACTGAAACTTAATATAAAGTGTGTCTTTCTCCTCTCGTGACTATTGGCTGCTTATGGCACTTTTGTTCACACTAACAACATTTTATGTTTAAAGTGTTGTGTTTCTCATGTACACCCTTCAGTTTTTTAATTTATTCAGAATTTACACACATTTTACATTCATTCTAGTATGAAATCAATCCGATGCCATTAAATATGGGGATCTTACTGGCACGATTTATCTATTAGGAATTATTTTTCTACAATTCTTTCCTTTTAAATCCTAAATAGACAATTGTACATAACCAGTCTCAACTTTTAGATTTGTTAAAGCAAAAATCCACAAGCTAAGTTCACTTGCTCTGTTAGTGCATTCATCCTTTTTGTTTTTGCATTTTTTCAATTCCCTCAATTCTTTATGGATCTGCTTTGATTTTTTTTCCGCTTTGGTTATCAATTTATTTTTAATTGGTTAAGCTTGCGCTATAGACATTCTTAGATCATCTCTGCATTTGTCCCAACCTCTAATTTGTTTTCTTTTTCTCTTTATGAAGCCATTTTCTTGGGTTCCTTCCGAATGCCTTATGAAGAAATTCGCCGCATGATAGTGGAGGTGGATGAGGAACAACTCACCGAGCCGATGATCCAGGTACAACAGGTTTCCCCTAGAATTCTACCATTCTGGCTAAGATTCAGCCACTTTTCCATTTCATTGGACCTTTTGTAATCAAACTATCCCCGCTTTGTTCTGAAATGGGAAGGATACTGAGAGGTTAGTCAGCGAATGAGCAGCTTTTGTCCTGAGGCTTGAGGCAGATTAGTTGTGCTGCCTTTCTCCTACACTGTTGGTAAGGTTCATGCCAAAACTGTTGCCTGTCCTTTTGATCAGTTTTCTAACTTAAAACAGCATGCAGCCTGCGGCTGAAGCATCAGACATCTGTAAGCCCGCTATACAGCAGGTGTTAAAGCAGTTGGTGTGCACAAACAATCTGTCAGTAAATAAATAAACAAGTACTATGCTGATGTTCAGCAGATTTTTTTTATTCTGAACATATTTGTACGTGTTACAGTATTTTGCTTTGTTTCTATACCTTCAACTTTTTAAACAGTTAAAAAAGTTGAAATCACTTTTCTGGATCATAAATGGATGGTTACAGCCAATACATCTTGTGTATAATCATTTCCAGTTCAGCAGATGTTTGGCAAATATTATCTGTGCTGATTCTTCACAGGTTTATGAACATAAATGGTATGAGGAGTTTTCAGTAATAAAGCAATCAAGCTGCTGTAGCTCAAATTGGTGTTGAATCTCAAACATGTAAAGCTGTTGATAATTAATGATTGTTTACCCCAAATACTCACAACAGTTATTTTGCACAGGCAACTAATGCAGGAACTTGATTACTTTAAATAATGAATACTTACTCTGTCTAATTTCTTATCTACAATATGCTCAGGTGCAATCTCTATAATCTAATGTCCTCCATGTTCTTCACAGGGCTTAATTGTTCTAATGTAGTTTATATTTGAGTAAACTGAGAATACATAGCTATACCATTTTAGAATATTCATAGTTAGGAGAATAAGATTAAGGGGGGATTTTCTATAAGAACTGCTAAGTCACCCAGTTAAACTTTTAATAGTATTTTCATAAAGACATTTGAAAACTCAGATGAGGAAAAATAAAGACGTACATGGATCTGGGCCAACACACACATACACACTTTTGATCGACTAAAACACTTTCCTTTTCTATGCACCACATGCGCATCCATCTTTGCAAAAGTTTGGATGGTGTTTGTATTTGTGGGCAAAACGCAGACACGCTGTCTCTAGGTTTACATCATGAAATAGGCGGCACCCGAACGCAGCGAAAGGAGATGCCTCAGAGATCGAGTCATCTTACTTCCTGTTAGGAACATTTGCTCACAAGACATAACTACTATTTCAAAAGTTCTTTAGTGCTCCAAAGTCAGACGCAAACAGCATTTTTTCGTCTGCTTCTAATGTACAACAATTTGAATAAAGAAATACTCAGAAATGCAAATTTGAGCTTTATATTATATTTGTCTTCCATCATAAGAAAAATACCACAACATGTTAAAATCACCAAAAACACAATTGTCTTTGTAGTGGGTCTTTAACGCAAACTTATTCTACTGTTTAAAACATCCTTTAATGTCAGTATTATAAGGATATTGGACATTTCTATTCTATCCTTTCTGCATTCTTTTGTTCTTAAACCTATAGAGACATAATAAATACAAATTCTTCTGCTGGATGTATTTATAACTCTACCTCTTCACTCACACACTCACAGACACACACCTCCCTATTTCTCCAAATGTTCACAACACATTTCCAACCCCCAAATGACAACATTTGGAACACATGAATAAAAACGGGCATATAAATTAGTACAAAAGTCTGTACGACTGATTGAAAGGCAATTTTGGAAAAATAACTTTTTAATTGAATTGACATCCCACAAGTAGTGCATTAAAAGTAGGCGAGGTTAATGAATGCTTCTGATTATTTGTCTGTCAAAGTATGTAAACTAAACTGAAACCAATTAAAACGACTTAAAGTTTCAAATGTACACGTTAGAAAACTAATTTGATCAGCTGTAATTTACAGCACAAAAGAAATTAATAGTCATTATAGCAAATTCAATTATAACCCATCAGAAAACACGTCGGTGATGGCGAGACATTTGTTTGGGTTCCAGGCATAAATAACTGATTTTCACATTTTCTCAATGAATTGTTTCTTTCTTGTGGAACTCTAACAAATGCAAATATGAAGATGCTCCATCTGTAATTTAATTAGGTGTAGTTGATGAGCATTTGTGTAAAATAATTATTATTGTTTTTTTTCTTTCCTCATTCTGTCCTCCTGATTGCAGAACCTGGTGAAGCACCTGCCAGAGCAGGAGCAGCTCAACGCTCTTGCCAAGTACAAATCCGAGTACTCCAGTTTGTCAGAGCCTGAGCAGTTCGGTGTTGTGGTGAGTGTACTTTCACGCACAGGCGGACATCATCCACACTGCACCAACACCTGTTTATACCTGTTAAAACATACACCTGCATAGCAGAAGTTTCCTTTTCACTTCCCTTCTAAAAAATAATTTAAAGAATAAAAACCCTGTTCTTGTCCCTTTTGCCTATAATATTTAAAAAAGAAAAAGTGTGCTCTTTTCATTTTCAACTCGAAGTAAAGTCCAGTATGGATTGTGAATGGCTGAACAGAGAACGGTTCCAAAAGCTGATTTGATGTGTTGGTAGTGTAAACTTTCTGGTGTTTGCGTTTCCCCCTCTGTGTCTTTATGAGGACACACTCGGGCAAACGGCAAGTGCTTTCATGCGATTACCATAATCTAAAGCTTTTTAAAATTCTATCTTTGCAAGCCATAAGAAAAAAAGACTGAACAAATGTCTGCACATTAAAGAGCAGCTCTGCTACCTAATTATGTCAGCATCATTTTCTTAAAGACCTTCCAAAGGAGGCTTTACCAGAATTATGCACGAGTGCTGTAGCAGCTTTTATGCGTTCAGTGTTTTCACTGAGCTAAAGAACTGACAAAATATACAAGAATCCACTTCTTTTGCTCTTTTGTATTCATCCATAAAAGAGATGGAGTTGGGGGAGGAAGGGAGGCACATTTAGGTTTTGTATATGGTCATCAGGGAAACATAGATTGCAGAAGTACGAGCTTATACATTGTTCTGCTGTTGTGCTGTGGGCCCATGGAGGCCTGTGTGCTTTCACCTACATGAACAACTCTGGTTAACTCAGTGCAAATACATATGCTTTGTTGTTTTAGTTTTCATTAACTGCTACACTGATCATTCAGCATTTCCTTTGTTTTTGTCTGTAGGTGATTTTTATTCTTAAATCTTATAAAAGGTTATACTAAAAACACATAATATACATTACTTTTGAAAAATATTAATAAAAAATAATATGTCTAACTATCCTAAGTTTGATTCGTCCTTGTATGAATGCATGACTGATGATTGTATTGTTTTTGTGTATTATTCTTATTTGATTGCTTGAAATAAACCATTTCAAATCAAATCAAATTAAATAAAAAAAAAAACAAATAAACTCTGGAAAATAACTAAAGAGGACTTGTTACTATTTTAAGGCTCATGTAAAAAAAAGTGTATATCCCAGTTTTGTCCAATAGTAGCTGGGACAGGCTCCAGCAACCCCGTGACCCTGAAAAGATTCAGATTCAATAAAACAAAATTCTTATTTTGCCACAATTTTATGTCTTAAGCATCATACAGCAAATAATAACCAGTTTTTTAGTCTCACTTTGAGCTGTTCTGCACATTTATTATCTTGTAAAGAAAAGATAAGCTGGAAAAAAGCAGCCTATCTTTAATCTATACTCTCAATTTTAATATTTGGGTTTTTGCTTCATTAGCAGGCACATACTCAAAGCAGTTGCATTGAAAAAAAAACATTTTAGTCATTTTTATCTATATTAACTATATGTCTTTAATTTTTTTTTGCGTGTGATTACGTTTAAACTGACGGCTAAGCTGCTTTTAATTTGATTTTTTTTTTCCTTTTTAGTTAAACCACTGAAAATGTGCTTGAGTTCTGTCTTATTTTTAGTATTATCATTATTTTCCTGCACAATGAGTACTATCAATATAGATTCATTTTACTGTAAATTTAAGATAATAAAGATATTCAATAAAGAAAATCCTAACTTTGGAGAGACATAGAAAAGAAAACAGCATACATTTTATTCCCTCTAGTGCCATTTATTGTTGGTTTTATGTGTTATTCATAAGGTATAAAATATATGGAAACATTTTAAAAATTCTGTTTTCAGCTACACTTACATCTTACTAAAAAGAGCCAGATTCATTTGATGCTCTGCTGCATACACATGCCCTTTTTTTTTTAAATAAACCAACTGCATGCGATACAAAAACATGCATGCAATATTTCTAGCTATGTCTTCTTTTTTTTCTACTGTAAGGTTGCTTTTAGCTTAAAAAATACATATATACTGCATTTATTTCAGATTTTATATTTAAAATAAATAAATACATATAAACACTAAAGTTCCTAAGAGGTTTTCAGAAAAGTTTTTTCCTCATATTCTGTTTCTGTAATTGTTATACAAACTCTTTTCTTCAAATTCTCTGTATGGCTGCATTTCTGTCCGTAAAACATCCCAGTGCCATCTGTTAGCTTTAATAGAAACAACAGCTGTCCACTTTCATCTGAAGCTGCAATGGTGCCCTTGTTTTCTTTCCTCCATTCCTGATTAGGATCTTGTCACAAAAAAAATATCCTTATTATGTCATTTTTTCCATTTCTTTTTCTGCCATTATGTTTGAGTGTTTTTGCACTTAATTTCTTAATTTCGCCTCGTAATTTCGTTATTATTCTTTCATACAAACACAATGGTACTGAGAGACACTGAAATAGTCATTTGATAAGATTACAGTAGCTATAATTAAAGCCTTGATGGAGGACATGAAACCACACAGCCAGCTGTTGTGTGAAACAGGCAGTTAGGACCAGCCTTCCTCACCATTTACCCCACTCACATACACAAACAGTGTTGTGGCCAGGTCTTGGGCCCAATGCAATATTTTCTAATTTTCTCTAATTGTGTGAGAGTGGTAATCTAAGGCAACCTATTGTATATTCCACCCCCTCTTCTGTCTGCCCTATATGGACACTACTTCCACTATTAACTTGGCATAGCAGGGTCCCAAATCAAATCACTGCCAGCATCTATTACTACTGCCTAGCAACAATATCTTTTCCTACTGAATAAATGTTTTCAAATTAGATTGACAAACTGAGAGTTTAAAAAGTTTATTCTGAATCTTTTAGGTTTGACTTTGTTTTTTTGAAGTGTTTTTACCTCACAATATAATAATCTCCTTCCAACAGCCCTGCTTTTGTGTCTTTTTTTTCATTTAACTCAGTTTTGTTTTTGCCCCTGATATCCGCCATCTATTTTCTCTTAGATGAGTACGGTGAAGCGGCTGCGCCCTCGCCTAAGCCACATTCTCTTCAGACTACAGTTTGAGGAGCAAGTAAACAACCTGCGCCCGGATATCTTGGCAGTGAATGCCGCGTGCGAAGAGGTCAGGAGGAGCCTCTCTTTTGGCCGCTTACTGGAGCTTGTACTGCTGCTGGGGAATTACATGAATGCCGGCTCTCGAAATGCCCAGTCTTATGGCTTTGACCTGAGCTCCCTTTGCAAGGTAAGGCTTAAAATGCTCACCCTGCCATTGGCTGTTTGTTTATAGTGTGTAGTCACTGACCCCTCAAGTAGCTAAAGTTAAACATGAGTAATGATCAATAAAGCTTTTTACTTGTTTACTTTTATCAGTGGAGTAAATGCAGTTTATACTAAGTCTTGTAGCAGCACTTTTTATTTTATTGGCAAAAACTAAACTAAAGCAAACTGACCTATTAATTTTTAAAGGGTTTAAGACCAATTGGTCCAATATTACTGCTGGAATATTTTATCTTCAGTGGTTGTTAAACATTATCTCCTTGGGGTGTAATGATTAATTAATTTATTTGATTAATCTATTTATATTCCCACAACCCAACCAGATTGTCTGAGGCAAGTTGTTAATCGAATCTAATTGAATCAACCTATACCATTAAAAAATCGTTTCAAAATGAAATAAATCGATTTTAATCAATATAAGAAAATACCTTTAGGGTTGAGGTATGGTAGGTTTTACTGTGACAATAAAACGACCAATTTCCATCACAGCGGACAACACACATGTAATAGCATTGAAAAATGTTCAAGCCATCATTACAGGACCATACAATGTGGTAGGATGTTCTAATAATTTTCCGTTTGTATTATATTTAGGTGGAAAAACAACAGTGAGCTGAATTTGATAAAACTAAAATGTCAATAGGATTTTAGTATATCTTGTTTATTTGTACATGTATTTAATTTACACTTGATTATCTTGCAAGAAACACAAGACATCCGGAAAACTCCACCTGCACTATTTAGTACCCATCTTTGAGTCAGACTAGTCACATTTTTGGCTAAAGATGTCCTGGAGCCATTTTAGGTCGGTGAATCAAATCGGATTGTTCAAAAATAAACTAATAATAGCAACCACAGATTTGTTGTTAAAGTTGATCAAATGAATTGTTAAATCTCTTTTATGTCCACATGAAAAGTGTTATCCTCAGCTGAACAGTAATGTTGGCTGTTTCTCCTGCATAGAAAAAAATAACAGAAGCTGTGACCAGAACTGCTTTAAAAGTTTGCTCACTTCAGCCCTGCTTATGCATCATGGGAAAAAATAAATAAATGAAACGCAAACCTATACCTGTGGATTTTATGCATTGGGAACACAGATCACTAAGTTTCTCTGTGTGATATTGATGGTAAAACAGGATGTAGTCTTTGGAAAGCACACTCCTTCGGTGGTTACATTACAGCTGTTGGCGTACGCACTGCAGTTTCCACAGTAACAACCACTGCAGCCATTTGTCAATGCCAGCTCTTTGCCCTGTTAGACTCAGATGCTTATTCTCATATAAACACAAGAGCATGTGCCAACCATGGATTCATACCTACATGATGGATTGGATGCATTAGTATGACAATAATATAATCAATCAATAAAAGTCTATTTCGGATGCTGCTCTTATGCTTTGTTGAGCAGCGCCGTTCCGAGGTGTCAGTTTCTTTCTCTTTGTGCTCATATGGTATGCGATGATGGCGAGTCCACGCCACATGCAGGATATACCGAGGAAGACATCACCTTCGTTCCTGCCCCATAGTTTGACAACTTAATTCCATGACACACTCCACAGCACAGGAAAATTGCACCCAGTCCAGATGGAAACAGTGAAATGTTTACATTGTCAACTATGATTACCATCCATCCACATTCAGAGGACCTTTTGTGAACAAGCTCTTGAAGCTCCAAAAATTAGCAGAAATGAAAAGAGATGAGAATGTTTGATTAGAGGAGATAATGCAAACATGATTAAACCCAGCGGGTTTGAGCACACTGCTGTCTACCAATAGATCACCTAGAGAGATACACAGCAAAACAATCTGCAGGAGGGATACACAGCAGGAAGACTAAGAAACATCTTGCAATTAGGCTGTAAAAGAGCGATGATGAAAATTTATCTGAGAAATTGAAAAATTGTTGCATGTGGGCTACAGATGCAGTAATTGCAGGAGTGGTCATCACATTGGGAAATTGATTGGAATACGAAAGTATGAAAGACAAAATCAACCGTTGCACAATTCCTGGAACTTTAAAAGTGCGTTGACAGATTTGTTTGAAAGCATCCAGCTGACATATCCTGAAAGGTCTGTCTGCAAAATTGTAACCAAAAATCTAGTCTGTAACTTTGTATTATTAATATTTTATTTATTCCTAAACGTTCCCACTCCTTGTTTTTCATTTGGACAGAAAACTATCTAAAATGTTCGAATGTCTTTATACGTCTGACTGATGTTAAAGGAGGAATTGGACTATTACAGTGCAAGTAATAAACTACTCAAAACAAATGGAGACAGAAACGTTGTCAAGACATTTGCAGAAATTTCTTAAGTGATAAATATGAATTAGTGCAACACTTGTGGTCATAGAATTTTACATTTTGATTATTCTGTTCAATTTGTCACCCTTAAGATTCATAGGAGACCTGCCAATTGCTGTTTTTCTACATTTCTTGTCTTTTTTTAACTCGTGTAACTAGTGTTGAGATACTTAAAACATATTTTACTTAAATTTACTCAACAAGCTCAAGAAGAGAACCACATATCTTAAGCCCCAATAGAGATGCAGTGCATTTTATCTTTTTATTTTGGATGTTTAATATGCCTTATACATTTGTGAGCTCTTTGCACCAGAATGCATACATGGTTTTTTGTTTTGTTTTATACACTCTTAACCATGTTTAAAACAAGCAGAGATTTGAATTTAAGAACTTCAACAGTTGCAATGAAATTCAGGCACAGCTGTGACTCCAACTTCACAATGTAGACTTTGCAGTTGACAATGTTCTTTTAAAGGACAGCTGTTCAATGTCAGTGAAGGGCAGACTGGAGCTCTATAGAAAAGGCTAATAAAAAAGTATGTTTTTTTTCTGCTGCAATCAACAGTGGAATGCATCCTTTTTTTGCTAGTATGCTCCTGTTTGGATTTCAAAGCATGTTTCGGATGTAGCAGAAAGGTGAAGGGGATTTTTTTTTTCTGAACTATTGAATACATTATTAAAATTGCACGCAATAAATTAGAGGTCGTTTTTTATCGACTTATGGAACATTTGTTGGAGTATGGTTAAAATTGGCATATTGGTAGTAAAAATATAATTCTTAAAAAGATACTAGCTGTCTTCTAATATTCCCACACCAATTTCAGGGTTTCTCCCCCAAAATGTGTAGCAATATGTTGTGAAGGTTCTCATTTATTATTTATTACTTGTTTATCTTGAAGTTGAGGCATAAAATCTGGACCTAAAATCTTCTCAAAATGTTTAGAGAGAGATCACTTTTAGTCCAGATGCCATGACTCAACTTTAAGACACTTACTGATAGAATGTACAGTTAAATAACCGCATTTCTAATATGAAATCTTTTTTTGCCAAAATCAACACTGTGATGCACGATTTTAGAACTTCTAACATAGCTTTTCAATTTGTCTCAAATGAGCAAAAAAAAAAGCAAAATTTCAAAAATGTTTTCATAGCGTCCTAAAATTGTAAAACGAGTATCTAGATTCTTGCCTCTATTAAATAGCTTCAAAACAACTGCAGTTATACATTCTTTGGCTGTACAATATATATATATATATATAATATACTATATATAGATGTATATATATATATATATACATAGATGTATTCTATAGATATATATCTATATATAATCTATTAATTATAGATAATAATATATATATATATTCATATATATATATAATATATTATATATATATATATATATAGATGTATTATAGATAATATCTAATATAAATCTATATATATTATATCTGTCTGTCTGTCTGTCTTCTCTTATACTGAAATGTCAGGCTTTGACCTAGAATTATCTAAATTTTGATTCATCTAAGAATCAGATTTTATTTATTTTTCCATCCTATATTAACTTGTTCATTTTTTATCTTTTATCCTAATGTTTCTAGTCTCTACAGCCCTCCATTTCATTTTTGTATAATAATTTGACTGATGTCCCTGGCACAACATAGGATTTTGCCCCACACTTTTATAAAGAAACAAAAAAAAAGCAATGTTTAGCTGCAAACATCAAAGGATCATGCCGTTTGCACACAGCTATCAGTCTTTTTTAGTTTGTCAGCAGCTCACGCTTAAACTGAAGTAAAAAATTGAATTCTGTGATGTATGGGACAAAGAGAAAAGGTATGCGCATTGTCCACGGTGGTTGTTTTCTGCTGCCAACCACCCACTCAAACACACAAGCCCTCAGTCCTACAAACGGTGCGTTAGCTGTCAGGTACTCAATAATCCAGGCTTTTGTTGAGGCAACCGCAGCACAGGTTTAGTCATGTAAAAAGCATAGGAGAAGTAGAGAATGTGATCTGTATGGTGCCCTTCTTAGATGATAGTCGAGCCTAAATCAAGTAGATGGTGTCATTTTCAACTGCAGGTCGATTTTGAAAGTAAAGTAGCCTCTAAAGCACTCTAACTCACTCACTTAGGCGGGTCAACAGTACTCTCTAAGACTTTTATGATGAGTGATGTTGGATCAACCGGCCTGTGGCCTTCAGTCAGAAGAAAGAAAAATTCTGGACACTGAGAGACAAAAAGAATGAACCTTAAAAAAAAAAACCTTGGGAATATTTTGTAAATACTTGAAAGGATGACATTTCTTCTTTTATCTGACAGTTTAAAGCTTTTGATTATGTGTTCATGTCATACAACTTAACCAGAAATTATTTAAGTTTTACATAAACCACATTTTTTGAAGATAAATCCAGATAAATGCTCCATTGTTTGCTTTTTGAGGGTCCTCTTGGAGGAGGAAGGTTAAACCAGATATTTATTCAAAGAGCAACCATTTCAGTTTCATCCTCCCCTTGTACTACAAGTATACAATCTATGGTTTCCTTCCTTGTACACAATAACCTGATTTCTTCACTGCTGTAAACCTGGGCTGACCAGTGCTAGCAGCTCAGGAATGAGAAGGTTAAAAAGATGACCTGGTTTCCACCAAGTGCAACTGATTTATTGTTTCTAACTAAAGCAGATACTTTTGAAATCCCATAGAAACCACAGGAAAAGATAAAGTGAGAATCCTGCTATAGCCTGCAGAACACTCTGCCACCCACGTAATGTAACGTAAAATGTAATCATTTAATGACAGTCGTGCAATCAATTAATTACATGAGTAGAGCAGTTTCTTCATTACAGAAATAACATGATATATTAAGATTCTACCCAATTTAGGATTTTCTGATTACTTATCTGCATGTACAGTACTGGTCGTCTGTCAGTCAAACAACTACAATGATTGGAGTAGGATTTCTAATTAGAATATCTCAACATTTGTCTCTGCATTAGGTGCTTCACAAAACTTATAAGCAAAATGGAGTTTAGTCTTCAAACAGAATCTGCACATACAGTGCCAACCCTATAGTAGTCATGTTTATAATAATATTGAGCCTTCTCTCGATCTAAAATTGTGTTTTACTATGTCACCTTTTTTTTGGTCACTAAAGTTATGTTCATTAAACTTGTCACACGACAAAGCGAGCTTTCTAATAGGATGTTTATTCTTTATAACAGCTGAAGGACACAAAATCTGCCGACCAGAAGACAACTTTACTTCACTTCCTGGCGCAAATATGTGAGGAGGAATTCCCAGATGTGATCAAGTTTGTGGACGACCTGGAACATGTGGATCGAGCGAGCAGAGGTATATGCATAAATGACCACACTGCAGATTCCACTAATAACACATTGAATGAGATTTGAGACTGAAGACACAAAGGAAAGGTTTAAAACAACACTCTGTTTATAGCACGGAAAGATCAGTTGTTAATTTTGACGCCTTGTGTTTATCTTCCAGTGATACCTCAGTGTGATAATTGCTGTTATTTCTGGTCTGCTGGTGTTCTCCAGTGCATACGGAGCTTTATGCATTTCCTGTCTAATCACTTTCCCTGGTAATGTTTGTCAGGCAGGATCTTTCACCCGGTCTTAGAACTTTTTTCCCCCTTTTCTTTATTTGTTTTTCTATATTCATGCATTTTCTTTCTTTAATTGTCCAAAAGATACACAGAAAATGAATCTTTTTTGTTTGTTTTGTAGCTTAATGAAAGGTTCTGAGACAGACTTTGAGTTGAGAGAAGGCATCTTTGATCATCTGTTCAGTGTGGGTGGCTGTGAACATTATTAAAGCTAAGAAGTGAATGATATAGAAATGTAGTAATGGTTTCTCTGACCTCATGCTTCCTGGAACCAGTAAGGCATTCTCACTTTAAATGTGATGTAGCACTGAGCCTAATTAAGACATTATGAAATATCGTTTTTTTTCTTCAGATACAACAAAACTTTTAAGATGAAAAACAAAAAATGATTTTGACAAAAACTTTGCCTCAAATCAGTTTTTGCTATTCATTAAGTTTTCTCATCAACCGCATGAAGAAAGACAGTGATATCAAGATATTTTTATTAAAAAGTTAGATTAACAGTTAATATTTCTAAAGATTAGGACCTACATCTCATTATACGTTGTCTCACAGTGAACATTTTTCTTACCCTGCTTCCCTGATAATTCCCTAGGGGGTTTTCTGTGACGAGGTATTTGTTGGTTTTGTAAACGAAGTATTTTAACATTTTAGCCATTGATCTGTCCTACATTATGTTCTCTTGCCATCTTGTTTGATAGTACAGTCATGTTCTCATTTACAAATATAAGATTTATTGCAAAAAAAAAAAAAAAAATAACTAAAACCATCTCAGCTCATTTCAGATGCTAAGATAAATAAAAACTGTCCTCTGTAATGTGCTTTAGGTATATGTGTTAGCTTCTTAAAGACTAATGCAAATGGTGTTTTTGGTATTTTGAACATTTTCTTGATGGAAGACATATACAAAGAAAGTTAAGCTTGATATAGATGAGTATTTCTGACATTTGAAAAAGCTTGTAGTTGTAACGTAGAAGCTACAGTCAGCGGGCCATTAGCTCCCTGCTCCGCTCTATTCTGATGCATCTGCTTGTAGACAAATAGATCCATGTATGTCTTCATTTCTCTCGTCTGAGCTGGAATCTAGATCAAAACTGCACGGCTGGATAGCAGCAATATTGCTCACCATGTGAGCACAGATGGATGACGGGAAGTGGTGGTGGGGATTGCTCTAATGGTCCCGGCCACAACTCAGAATCAAATTTCTAATGAACTACTGCTGCTCTGAGAAACTATGTCCTTGATAATGACACTTTTTTTATTTTGGCTAAAAATGGTATAATCACTGGGCACGCTTTTACAATGGTTTAAAAGATGATCGGAGTAGGACTTTAAAGAATTATCAGATATTTTTTTGCTCACAGGAACTGCTGTAAAAGGGGCAGAGTCTCTGAAGCACAGCTAAGGTCAGAGAGGTAATGTAGAAAGGCAGGGTGGTCGAAGTAGATTCCGTCTTGTTCTTTGTTCATATTGCTATAGGCAGGTCTCAGGAGGAAGCAGCAAGCAGCCGTCTGCGCTGTTTGTATGTGAGCTTCTTCTGTCACAGCGGGTTTCCTCCTGCGCCAAAGATATTTTTTTACCCACTGCTCTGCACCCAGCGGGGAGAAGTCAAAGAAAGTGTGAAGATAGGAAAATATGGAAGAATGAGTTGTGACTTCATTGTGTGGACCTATTTCACGAGGACTGCTTTTGTCTTTGCTGGGCCTTTGATAACGATACATAATGATGCTCCACGCTGAGTGTTGCAATTCACGTCTCGTCTTGTATCTTGTTTTTTTTTCCCACAAGCTCTTGCCCTAACCAGACGGAGGTTTAATGTTGAGATCAATGTAAAGAGCAATCCTCACATCCTTCCTGCTTCCTTTCTCCGCACACCTTGACTTGAACATATTTACATTTAAACAATGAGCTTATTCTCCTTCAGTCCTTTTTTCTGTTTTGTGCTATTTTAATATGCTTACATTAAGTATCTTCTTACTCCACAGCCAGTATTCAGCCTCACAAATCCTATTTCCTTTTAAACCAGGCTGTTGAGTGGCTTCCTTTTCATTAATTCTGACAGCCATTTGAGAGGCCTGTAGACACACTAAAAGGCGCATTACATTCACAGACACTAACCAAAGAGCTTAGCTGGGCATGGAAACAAGGTTGGGTAGAGTTAGCAGTAATGATTAGTGTTCCAGTTCCAAAGGCTGCTGTCTTTTGACTCTTAAACACAACCCTTGTTTTCCCCATTGCCATTCCCTTTTCTCCTAGAAGCAAAACTGTAGTTTAGTTCAGGGGTTGCTTTGTGTCTGCCTTTTTTTTATTTCTGTGCTTTTCTTTTCTCACCAGCCCTACAATCATTATGTCTCCTGACAGTGTGAAGCAGTTTTTTTTTCCTTTTTCTTTTTTGGTGATGCCACTGTCATTCTTTCATGTTTTGTCAACACCTTGTTTTCTTCCACCCTTCCTTTTTACTCTTTGTCCCTTCTTCTTTTGTATTCATGTTTTTGCTGTGCGTCATGACACAGTAAGGGTGATGCTTTGAAGGACACTTGAACTAGATGTTGGAATACACAAGTGGATCAATGCGCTCATCTAGGATTGTACATCTTGGACATTTAAATACCACCTGCAAAAAGGCTTTTTTCTCAATACTAAATAGACACATTAAAATAAGAGATATAGTGTATCAAAGACAAAAATAATGTTGTGCTCCAGTTTGTGTCTGAGTCCTGTGGCCCTGGGGACTCATTATGAGCTAATGTGTAGACTCCACTATGCAAAGGTGGGTGTGTAAAACACTGTTAAGCCTTTACTTTGTGGTTATGCCACATGCAGGTTTGGGAATTAGACTCAGGTTGTAAGTATAGGCAAAAGGCCCCCTTTGCATTCAAATACAAAGCTCGCTTCACTCTTTGGAGGCAGTAGTACGGTTCCAAGCTCGGTGGATGTCATTAGCCTTGAGACACATTTCCTTTTTTCCCCTCAGTCTTTTAATGTCCCTCTATTGAGCACTGATCTTTAGGCACTGTGTCTTTTGCCGTGCAGACTGTGCGTATGCATAGTTGTGTGTTCCACTCTCGTCTCATTTATTGCGCAGCAGGTTGACACAGTAATAAAAGGATGTCAATGTGGGATTTGACCTCTACAAATATTCCAATTATTATTCCTTTGAAACCCCCTGTATCTGTCTGCAACCCCCCTGGACCACAGAGACGTTCAAGCCCCAGTGCGGATAAAAATCACTCATGCTTTAATACGAGGTAAAAAAAAAAAAATTAAAAAAAAGGCAACAGCAGCATGGCTACGGTGAACACGGCTAACAGAGAAGCAGCTCTTCTTTTTTGCCCCCCTCTCGTACAGCACCTGTCATTTCACTTCTACAAGTGTAGCGTTCTATGATTTATCTTTTTTATTTCCCATACTTTGTCACTTTTATGATCAACTGCACTGTCCATCTAGAGGACGTTGGCCTTATGTTCGGTCTTATAGACCCATCCAGGAGAGTGGGCCTCATCACAGACAGCGGTGGAGCTAAGGAGTGAGAAGAACATTGTCAGATCACAATTTCACCTGGCTTTAAGGTCCCACTCCAATCATCTTTTGACTCATTTTAAAAATGTTTAGATGTCTTTTAATCTTTTGATTGGGGTTATATTTAGCCACAAAAAAAGCTCATTTTTTAGGAAATAGTTGCGGCAGTTTATGATTAGAAATTTGTCTCTGAGCGGTACAGTTTATGATTAAGCCCACCCTCACTTCCTGTCCCCCATAGCTGTTTGCATGCTCTCCTGTTAGCTTACAGTCCCTCATACCCCCAACCTAACATTATCAGTGCAACAAAATTACAAGCAATATTGGAGCTATCCAGCCGTACAGTTTTGAGCCAGATTTCAGCTCAGACGAGGAAAACAAAGATGGTCGTCTACAAGTGGATGCATCAGAATGGAGCGGAGCAGGGAGCTGGAGACATGCTGACTGTAGCTTCAACAACTACAAGCTTTTCAAACCGAATTTCTTCAACTGCTCCTGATTCACAACAATTTGTACAAAGAAATTGAATTTCGAGCTAAATTTTATTCATACATGTCCTTCCTTATTAAAATTATGCCACAAGAACACAAAAAAACACAATTTTCATTGGATCAGGTCTTGAAATAAACTTTTGTGAACAGCTTAACAAAAAATCTCTTCAATAGATGTCACACATTGCTAGTAAGCCAGTTGTGTTTTTTTACTTTCTTTTGCTGGCACAACCCAATGCATTTCTGTTTTAAGTACTTTACTTGGGGTGTAATTGCTGTACTCCACTAAAATAAAATGTAGTTGTTTATAATGTTTAGGGAACATAAAAAATGAATAGACCTGGTTTGAATCCTGCTGAAAGATGTAAACAAATTGAGACTTCAAAATTCTGCTGTAGCATTGCAGATGACTTTTCAAAGTGTCACTGTTGACTTGTCTCTTTTAAAATAGAAGCTAGTGTTCCCACAACCCAATGAATCATTAAACACTGTATTTTTAACTTTCTGTTTCTCTCACTATATTAGGAGAAAGCATCAAGGAAATAAGATTGCTCAGGGGGTACAAATTGTATATTTAGGATGACGTTGAGCATATTTTTGTAGATAAGGCTTATTTGATATTTATTTGCCTGGAACAGATGTTGCATACAATATCTGATGCTGTGAAGTTTCCACGCAAAAACAGTTTCTGAGTGACAGCAGGATGAAAAGTACCAGCTGTTCTCATGTCTTGCCTAGTTTTTGCTTTTTTTACCCCCCGCATGTGTGTATTTCACATCATCAGCTCATACTTTACCAAATTTAATAGTGCAGATAAATTATGCGTCATCTTCCACACACTTTTAAAGTTTTTGTCGAGTGTGCTGCCAAAAGCAGTGGGCTCCCATCACTTTTTTTTTTTCGCTCCCCACATTTGAAGTCAAAGAAAAAGCTTAACTACAATAAAGTTTCCTCTCTCTTTCGTCCTAAGACGCGTATTAGGATCAAGGGGAAATTTAAAACTACTTAAAATTAAGCAGCTTATACTTTTTTGTCGAGCAGGGTCTAATCAGGGTAATTCAAGCCATGTGCTATATTCACTCTTTAGCTTAACGTGTCAACCATGACCAACTTAACAGAAAGTTCGGCTCAGTGTTTCCTTGCTCTTCCTCCTTCGTGATCCTCACACCTGTTGTTAAGAGCCGACCCGGCGGATTAAAGCCGTGGAAATGCAATAATCGTTTGCTTTCAATGCAGAATGTGTGACTAACAGGGTAATTCATTTTTGTATTAATTGAATTGTTTACATGAGCATGAGATAAACAGAATAATGAGAAAAATGTGAGTGCTAAACATACTTTTGTTTGATCCTTATTTTGCTTTTCCACTTCTTATGGGAATTGTGTGCACTCAATACAGCCATGCTTTCCAATTGAACTTCTTTATTATCAGAGTTCTTTCCCCCTTTTTTTTTTCAATCATTCTTTAAGTTTCAAAGTGATGCTCCATATACCGTACCTTTAATCCTGTTGTTTGCTTTCTCCCCTGCTTTCTTTCTTCATGTGTCTTGGCACGTGGGTCTGTTTCTGTGTGCCTTTTCTGAATGTGTCTATGTGGATGTGTGTCAGTGTCTGCAGAGAATGTGGAAAAGAGCCTAAGGCAGATGGAGAGGCAGCTGCTGCAGCTGGAGAGAGACCTGGAGACTTTCTCGTCCCCCGATGACCAGAGCGACATGTTTTTTGTTAAAATGGCTATATCCTTTTTCACCTGTAGTCTTTTCTTTACTGCAGAGTTTGTTTACTGTAATGAATCAAACAAAGCGAAAGGTAAATGTGGAAATCAGATTGCTTCCATCCATCACTGTGGTGCTAAAGAAACTAGAAAAAGAGAAGAACCCTCAGGTTCAGCATTTGTTAAATACAATAAAATAAGTGTGTGATGTTTTCTAGTAATTTTAAACTAATTTCTATAAAATATTTCAAAAAGATGGATCCTTTTATTGTGATAATTAATTTAATTTATTTATTTATTTTTTGCTTTGGCTGGGTCAAAAATCATTGTGGTGGCACACAAATGCACCTCTCCAGTGCCCATTTGGGACATCCAGGTCCAATGTTGATAGTTGTCTGTATTTGCTTGACAGCCGTGTAAATTATTAAGCGTCTCCTGAGTTAGCTCCAGAGCATAAAGCTGGCAGGTATTTCTCAGGCCAGGTCTGTTCAATAATGTACTCGGAAACATGCCTCCTTCATGTAGTTTTGATCAATAGCCTGAGGGCAAAGGCACTGATGGACTCAGCTGTAGTTGTTCGCTGTGGACTTAAGAGCAACAAAAAGAGCTTTACAGAAGAAAGATGGGTCTTTCAACTTTTAAAAGAGACCAAGATCAACATCAAAGCTAAAAGGCTTTTAATATAGACACATGAAATGATTGCTGAATTTTTTACTTTAGGTTGCAGTTTTTGATTGACAACATTTCAGTGCCATTTCTTTAAGGTTGCAATGAAAGGAAATTTACTAGGCCTCCAAAGACAGTTTTTTTTGGTTACAGTTTTTTTGACTTCATCTAAGCAACAAACAAAGGACTGTCTGCAAAATGAGAAACATAGATAAACATATCTTTAGATTGTTATAGTATTTTTAAGTCCGTAAAAGTACTTATCCATCGGTTTTCTGAACCTGCTATACTCCTTTTGAGGTCACAGGGTAGCTGTAGCCTAACCCGGCTACTGTTGGGCGAAGACGGGGTACACTCTGAACAGTTCACCAGTCTGTCGCAGGGCGATACAATCACATGCTCTCACATTCAGTCCTAGGGACCATTTAGAAACATCAATTTACTTATGCGGCATGTATTTCCTGGAGGACCTATGCATGCACTAGAAAGGACCAACCTGGGGTTTAAACCAGGGCCTTCTCATTGTGAGGCAAGGGTGATAACCATTGCCTTTGTGGAGATCTAAAAGGAAAAGTATTCATTGTAAGCAAAAACTTAAAATGCCTTTTTGGCATCTAATATGTTTTTTTTTTTTTTAATTAAATGTACAGGTCTAGGAAATAACCTGTTCTAGAACAGGCAAATGTAGTTTTCTGACAGTGAAGGTCTTTTTGATCAGTGAGATTTGATCAGATTTGAAGGTAACAGTGAGAAGCTGGGGATGTCACATTGCTGATCACTTTTGGCTCCCTGGGCCACTTGAGAAAACAGTCACTTTGTTGTTCATCTCTGTTCCACTTCGAAGTCAGAGCACAGGCTTGGAAAAGTGGCAGATTTTAAAACAGGAGAAACAGAAGCGGGGCGGGCAAATGAAGAAATTGGACTTGATGTTTGATGGAAAAGGTTGGAGGGGTTGAGAAAGCTTAAGAAGAAAAGCTACTTCTTTGTCTGGAATAGGAAAAAAGTTGAGAGTGGTTGAACTAAAGGGGTGAAGATATCACAATCTGTGATACTTATAAACTACAACTCTTGACTGTTTCTTTTTTTTTTTGGGTCTTTCTTTCTCTGTAGCTGTCTTAATGCTTCTTCCCCTCTGACCTGGAAACATATTACTGACAAGCCAGTCTTGGAAGAGAGCCTGTTAAAGAGCGTTTATCCAGCTGTGAATAGGTAGTCTCATCCTGAGCCAGATTCAGCGGAGGCCAAACCTCAAATAGGTCTATCAATTGAGCTATAATGAAGGCGCACAATAGGAGTCAGAGAGCCTGCCCACACACTTGTGTGATAGTACACTCACATACACAAGCAAGTCACTGTTCCCATCTGTCATGAAGCAACATTTTCATAGCTATTTAGTTGAAATGGTACAAAGAGTTTTAAAAAAATAGTGATATTCTTTAAAAAAAAAAAGATTTTGACTTTTTAAAAGAAAATTGAAGTTTGGGGAAATTGGAAAAAAAAGACCCAACTTAAAATATATTTACCATTATGTATGGTAACAGTTACTCAATAGTACTGTAAGCCCTGGTAGTTACGGTAACTCATGTTTGGCTTTGCGTTTACTGTTGACACCTCCACTGCACAAGTTTTTTTTTTTTTTTTTTTTTTTAACTTGTCCTGTCCAACAGCTGGGCAAACATATGAGAGCTGAAGGCCTCTTGTGTTGGACATATTTTACTTTAACAACAGGGGTTATTAATCTTCAGACAAACCAGAGGAATGTCTGAATAAACCCTTTTTGTAATTGAGGCCATACTTTATTAGATTCCATCATGTTTGAAAGTCTTTGGTGTTGGACCGGACGGAAAAGGAAAGGAGGGAAGGATAGAGAGGGATGTTAGAGAGGAGGGGGGGTATGAAGCTGATAATAGGAGGGGGGGGGGGTAGAACCATAAAGCAGCATAAGGCAACAACTTTACTGGATGTTTATCATTACGGTAAGGCTCAAGTGTACTACAAATCTCAAAGGGCGGGGCCTGTCTACACACACATTCAGATGTTATAAACACACCTGCTAACTGCAAAGATGTCCACATGTCAACATGTATAGAAAACATGCACACAATACAGCTATTATTCACACACGCATACTCATGCCTTTAAACCAACTATTGTGAAATATTTCAATTGTTCCATCATGCAAGCTATTAGTGCAAAGGTGAGCTAACCCCTGTGCTCAGGTGAGTGTTCATGTTCTTCTAAATGGATGATGGAATGTGAAAAGAAGTTAATCAAGTTAATCACACCAGTTAATCACACTGCTTGTTCAGTTTCACAAAAATGAATAAATAATACAAATAAGAAAGATGTTCAGTTTTGCCTCAACTTAGATATCATCTATCCATCCATTTCTTAATCTGGTATATCCCTTTCGGGGTCATGGGGTTGCCGGAGTCTACTGTAGAGCAAAGGCCGGGTACACTCTGGACAGGTTGCCAGTCTGTCGTAGGGCAACCTTAGATGTCAGTGTAAGACTTTGCTGTTAAAACCACATTCAAATGTACAAAGATGGCAGTTTGATGGTTCAAGCGGGCCTGTCCAACCGGTGTTATTTGAATCTACCACCCGGCTTTCCAACCGTCTTCACTGCCGATAAGCTGAATCTGCTAATTATGAGCCCCCGATCCAGGTGATGAGCAACAGTTACAGGCTGGAAGAGTAAAGACAAAAAGAGGGAGAGAGAAGGAAACAAAACAAAAAAACAGCCTGGCGGTTTATTTCAAGCATTGATTTGCCTTGTATAAGAAGACACCTGATCTGATCTAATCTTCAAGAGGCAACTGTTATGGACGAGCCACCTATTAAATGTACATACTGACTTTAACCCTGGAACACTTTCGCTATAAAAAGTTACAGCATCACTTTTTTTGTCCAATATAATATACCCAACAAAAAGTACTTGTCATAATAAATAGATCAAAAACACGACAACACATGATACATTAAAGTGTTTTTTTTTATTTTCAACTGTAGCAAAATGAAAAAGAAAAACATAGGAAGTTCCTAAAAACATACACAAAAATTACTGAAAAATTAAGAATTTGAGATCAAAAAAGACACACATTAGACATATTGCTATTCATGTAAATAGTTTTGCCTGGGTGAGAATCACCTGGTGATAGTGCTTTAGGGTTAAGAGTTTTGCGTCATATTAAATGAAAAAAACATTTAGAAGTAAGGATTGCTTTAACCTTTTTTTTAAATTTATTTATTTATTTTTTTTTTTAAATGAATCCAATAACTGCATGTGAGACCGCTTGTATCATCAGAAGTTCCTTTTCTCTAGAATCAACTTTGACCCTGTTACATCTGAATAAACAACAAACAAAGCAAGCTAGTTCTATCAAGACAACATCATATATTGGAACCATTTAGTGATGATTGGGGATCATTTTATCGTCAGAACATGACAACTTAGCAATTACTGTTTTGTCCTCTGGCTATTTTTTGCAGCAATTTATTTTCAAGTTCAATGTAAACTTTATCTTTTAGTTGAGTCCTGGGGGACATTGGGTCCTGCAGCATACCAGCAAATCTGCAACAGAACAATGGAGGAGAATGAAAGGAAACACAATGTTTTAGATGCTATGACAGAAGCTATGAACAAGCAAATGGGGAAATCCTAAATCTTAAATAAGACTAACTAAAACAAGACTTTAAATGGCAAGCAGAGAAAAATTGATTGAAATTACTTCAACAAAAATATATCTTTAAATTGTTGAATCATGGAGTTTGTTGTTTCTCACCTTGGTTCTGTTTTTTGGCCTAGATTCTTTGTCTTCTTGAAAAACCATCATTTTGTCAGAGTGTGCTTTCTTTTTAATGATTCTGGAATTGAAAAACTAAAATCCAGAAGATAGATTTAATTTTTGATTAAAAAAGAGTGGGCATACCTATGACCCAATGCACAAGACTATATCAGATCTACCAAAGACTGTTAATATATAAATATATATCTACTTTAGATTAATCTGAAATCATTGAATCTTTGTGTCTTTTGCTGTCCATTTTTGGGAGGACTTGTTTTTTTTACGGATAGATGTATATATATATTTTTTTTTTGCAAAGGATTTCATGTTGACCTTGACCACAGCTTTTACAGCTTCAGCAAGGGAGCACGGGACCAGTACAGCAAGTTAGTAACCATGCACAGCAAGATGGAGACATCATATCAGAACATCCTGGAATACTTTGCTGTCGATTCCAAGAAGACATCTGTGGAGGAGCTCTTTACTGATCTCAGCAACTTCCGGTCCATGTTTACAGTGAGTTTATTGACTTTTCCTATGCTACAACCAAGCGGCTCAACCGCTTTTCTTGAAATATTTGTAATTATTCCCAATTTTTGATATGTAATCAGTTGTTGTATTGGTAGAGAAAAAACAAACCGTTAAATTGAAAGATAATTTCTACCAAGGGTTTTTGATTTATGGTCAACATTTTACTGATTCCTACTAATGCCCTTTAGTTCAACTTGTGAGTTATGTTTTCAAAAGGGTTTTTGTGTTGAAAAGAAAAAGAGAAAATCATAGTAAAGCTTTCTGAAAATGACTAGAAGACGCTTCCAGATGTGTCGATTTTTGAACACATCTTAGAGGTTTTTATTTTCAGTTACAGTTTTGTTATTATTGCTGAGAATTTTTATTTTCTTTAAACCAGGATATCTGGTCCTAACAAAATACTGATGAGAATCATTTAAACTGATGTTATAGTTCAGAGCCGCAGTTCTTGGCGAGCACTCAGAAACTCAACAAATGTCTTACTGATGCAGACAGTTTCATCCAACAGCTTGAACCCTTTTCATCTGAGTTATTTGGTTGGGTTTGGGTTTTATCATAGCTTTTATGGTTTGCCCAAACATAATAGTTAAAGACTGCTTGTGAGAAGGTGAGCAAGCCAAGTGTTATTGTCAAGTTATTTTTGCCCCACTTGAAGGGGAAAGCATCAAAGGGAGGTAATGCCAGCAGGACTCCACTCATGACTCAAGAACTCCATGAACGTGTCTCTTTTCTTTATTTGTATTTGATTTTGGACAGAGACCTTTTCCAGTGTAAATGAGTGGTTGAAGAAACCAAACAAGGTGAAAAACCTGTACAGAAATAATACTTATGAGAATATATTCTGTTTTACAATTAAACTACAAATAATCATAATTTAATATCAAATAACAAAATATATTTCAAATGATCAAATTTCACACAACAACGCACCGCGATTAATAAATCAAACAGACATAGAAAATACATTTCAAACAATTCACGTGTACAGCGCACCGATGACGCGATTGACAGCTGATCTCTAAAGACAGCCCTGAAACAGCTGATCAACCCCCGATCACTTCCGCATCTTACCGGCTGCCTCTCCACTTTTTAGATGCCTTGGGTTGGATCTCTCATTCATCTGACTGAGTTGGCCCGAACGCCTGCTTCCTTCAGTACGCCTGTCAGATCCGTGATCACTGTTTTTTCCGCAACACGTAAATCACCATGCGCGCACGGGAGCGCTGACGCGGGTTTAATCAAACTCACCTGTTGCGGTTGACCTATTTTTGAAATCTTATTTCTCCTTTTAAATATTCTCCTTAAATTTATAATTCAGTTTCCAAATATTCAATTTCCACCCTGATTTATCTTTTTTCAACCATTTTAATTTATATATAGACACTTTTTTTTTCTCTCTTTTTTTTTTTTTCTTTTGTTTTTCCAATTGTGCGTGAGTTTGACGTAACACCTCCCACTCGGCATTCTTGTGAATACACCAAGAATGTCGCTCACTGACAGAGGTTAAACAATTTTAATGACATTCACGAGATTTACTTGGTTTGATCCTCAACAGGTAGTAAAACGACTAACCGTCTAACATCTCTCTGTAAAACAGTCACTTTGTCTTTTTGTCCATCGAGTCCTGACACACTGTTTTTTGTTTGCCTACCTGTTGTTTTCACCTCAGGTGGATGGTAACTTGGAATAACCCGTACATCAACATCCCTGACTATGCCCATACTGTCTGGATTAGTGCGTACTACACGACCTAACCTGAATTGACCCCTCAAAGCATTCTGGTCACTCAACCACACAATGTCCCCTACAGCAACATTTCTCTGTGCAGTATGCCACTTGCTCCGCACGAACAAGTTAGGGCCGGCGAGCTGACTCCATTCCCTCCAGAAATTGTCCACTTCAGTCTGTATGGCCCTGAGTCTCTTGTAAGGATAGCTGGTGAAGTCAAACGTTCTTGGATCTCCCCCTGGAGAGGCTCGGCCTAGTAGAAGAGTGTTGGGTGTGACGTAGAAGATGCAATCCTCCCGGCTCTGTATCCTCGCGTCAATTGGCCTCTCATTAGCCAGATTTGCTGCCATATAGAGCGCTGTCTGGAACTCACTGTAAGTCAGTGAGGTCCCTCTTCCAATGTTCTTAAGTGCCCTCTTCATGATGCGAACAGCAGCTTCAGCGGCTCCATTCCTGTGAGGAGAATCAGCTGGATGGATTTTCCACACCCATTCTGTCCCTTGTTCAGCTGAAAGGTCTTCCAAGCTTGCTTTGTCTTGACTGTCGAGGAACTTGTACATCTCTATTAAGAATGGTTTAGCTCCAACAAAGTTAGTGCCGGGGTCTGACCAGATTTTCCTTGGATGTCCTCTGATGGCAGTGAATCTTTGATAAGCCATCAGAAATCCGTCAGTTGATAGGTCATTTGCAATTTCTGCATGAATAGCTCTGCTGGCCATACAGCAAAACAGAACTCCCCAAACCTTTTGTGCCACTCTTTTTTTCACATCTTCTTTTACTTGGTAGGGTCCGAAGAGGTCTACAGTTGTGAACTGGAATGGTGCAGCAGGTTCAACTCTCTCTGGTGGTAATGAACTCATTATTTGCTGACAGTTCTTCGATTTTTCTTTTCTGCAGATTAAACAGTCATCAACAACCCGTTTTACGATTCTTCGACCTTTTATCACCCAAGCTTTGGTTCTCAGTCTTAACAAAGTTGCAGCAATACCTTCATGGTTATGATTGTGGGCTTCTCGAGTTAGCAAAGTAGATACCCAAGCATCATGAGGTAAGATTGGGACACCAACTTTGTTTTTTCTGAAATTTTGTATCCGACCACCACAAACCAATAATCCAGACTCCTCATTTTTGTAGACGACTAATCTGTCAGTTGTGGTAGGAGGAAGAACCATGTTCTCTTGTGCTGCAAGAAAAATGTCTCTTAGAGCATCTTCTCTTTCTTTTACAGAGATGATTCCAGCCAATGGAACTGCCTCCCACTGTGGGTTTTCCATGGTCTTGTTTTTCCCTCCAAATCTTTTTGCTGCTCTCCACATCCATGCAATAGTTTTGATTAGGCGAGTTAAACAGCTGAAACGTTTGACGTCCACAAGTTCTCTGATAACTGAACCTGCAGATGGTCTTCCTGGTTTTGGTTGATCTTTACATAGATTTTCTTTAACTGTTGGCTTCTTTGCTTGGGCTCTTGTCAGTACAGCAACGAATGATTTCTTTTGCAGTTTATTGACTTTTTCCTTTGCAGCCGTTGCTAGTTCTTTGGCTGATTTCACAGGCCACTCCACTTCTAACAGACTCAAGAATTTCGGACCATTTTGCCACTCTGAGTTTTCTTTGAGATTTTCTGCCTCAGTGCCTCTCGTGAGAATGTCAGCAATATTTAAGGAACCAGGAATCCAATGCCAGTCTTCCGTTTTTGTGCTGTTCTGGATCTCTCCAATCCTATTTGCGAAGAAGGTTTGGAAACCATAGCTTTCCCTTTGTATCGCACTAAGGACTGTTTGGCTGTCAAGGAGATGGTGCCATCTTTTAACTTTAATTAAACAGTGATTTTCGAAATACACTTTTAGGCGAGATGCGAATACAGCTCCGCACATTTCAGATTTTATAGCATCCCCTTTATGGTCCATTGGAGTTAATTTTGCTTTGGATTCCACAAGTCGAATTATAGGTCCTTGCTCCGTTTCCCACCTTAGGTACATTACAGCTCCGTAGGCATGTTCACTCCCATCACAGAATGTAACTGCCACAGGATCGCTTGTGAAGCCTCCTGGAGTCAGTGCCCTGGGAAACTTGATTTTGGCAAGTTTGACATATTCTTCAAAGAGTGAAACTGCTTCTTCTCGAAGACCATCTGAGAGTGCCATGTCCCACGTTTCGTCAACTGAGCACTTCTTGCCTTTTGCCTCTTGAAAGGCTTTTCGCACAATTATGGCACCTTTCTGCTTGATCGGCGTTCCTAAACCAAGTGGATCATATAACCCTGAGACTTGACTGAGCAGCTCCCTTCTTGTCAGTGGGTTTGGTGTGAATGGTCTGATTTGGTCTTGTGATAGATCTTGTCCCAGTCGCATTTTCATTTTCTTCTTTGAAAAGTTTATTGCAGTCAAGATGTGAAGCTTGTCCTCTGTAACATCATAACCCAGACCCAATGCTTTGCTGTCAGTTTGGTTTATTTGATTTGGCAAAATTATGGGTTTTGTGCTCGGCTTCTCCATCTCAGGATTTTCTTCTTCTTGCCTCCCACCTTGACCGGAAAAGACCCATGGCTTGAGTTCAAAACCTCCACTTTTAAGGATCTGCTCCACTTTGTCTGTTATGGCTTTCAGTCGTACAGGGTTGTTGTGGGAGACAAATATATCATCTACATAAGAACTGTGCTGGATCACATTCCGTTCCTCCTCAAACTGAGTAAAAGCGGGCAAGTTGGCAGTTTCGCGCATTGCAAGCTGTGCAATACATCCTGCGGGCTTATCACCCATATTTACTCTGGTGATAGCATACTCTTGCAGTTCTTGTTCTTCTGAGTCTCGCCAGAGGAATCTATGCAGATGCATTTCCTTGTCCTCCAACCAAACAGAATTGTACATCTTCCTGATGTCTCCTAAGGCAGCATAGACTCCACACCTAAACCTGAGGAGGACAGCACGAATCTGGTTGAGGACATCGGGACCCTTCATCAGCAAATCATTCAGACAGACTCCTCTGAACCTTTGACTGCTGTTCCATACGAGTCGTATTGGAGTAGTAGCAGAGTGGGGATTAGGTGCAATGAGATGGCTGATGTACCACACTGGTCCAGTCCAACCACTGATGATGTCATTTGTCAGTTTCATCGCTGCTTTTCGTTCAACCATATCATGAACTTGAACAGTATAAGCTAGTTTCCACTCCGGATCTTTACTTAGCTGTCGCTCTGTTCTGAAGAACGTGGCCTCTACTGCCCTTCGATTATTAGGCAGAAATGCTGGATCTTCCACCCAAGGATATTTGGCGTGCCAGTGTGGTTCTCTGCTATGACTGTCACCTTCAGTGTAGGTAAGTCCTTCTTTTACTGCTTGAAGTTCTCTTTCTTCAGCGAGCGTCATTTCTTTACCACCTGGTTGACAGTTTCCACAACGGCATCCTCCACACTTAGGAACACATGCAGCGCCAATACTATCCCATTTCCACCATTCAAGGAAGTCACGGAAAGTAGTTGCAGCACTTGACTTTTGCAATCCCTGTACGGTGCAGACATTTTGCGAAGAATCCTTAAACTTGCTGTGAACCACCTCTTCATATCTTGCAGCAGCTGTTCTCATTGATCTTGCAAAATGTGTTTTTGACATGTGAGCAGAAATGGTTAACTCCTCAAAAAGCTTTGGATGAGTTCCTCCAACTGTTTTCCCGAGAGGTCCATCCCACAACACAAGATTTCCGACAGATTTGACTTTTTGTGGTGCAATTTGTCCTTCTCTGTGGCTTATGAGTAGTTGTATTTCTTTGGGTCTCTCCAGTTCAGCTAATTGAACATCTGGGAAGAATTTTTTAAGCTGTTCTGCTGTCACATGATTTTGGATATCAGCAATGTTTTCTAGTCCGTAGCATACTATTTGATGTGATTTTAGCGTACCTTTTGGGGTCATCACCCTGATTTTCAGGAGGTATCTTTTTGTTTCAACATGAGCTTTCATTCCTCCAACCCCATGAACGATAAGTGTTATTTTTTCACTTCTGAGATTTAGCTTACTTGCAGCCTTGTGGGTGATATAGTTCGTATCAGAAGCCAGGTCAATTAATGCTCCGATTTTTTGTCCAGCGTTTGCCGTCACTGTCAGTAGCATCATGATCACTGGAAACTCCTTTAGGCCATTTTCTTGCAACAAACTGGGTTCTTTGGTGGAATTAAGTGCTCTGCTTGCGGTATTTGAGAATACATCTCTGCATTGTTCTGCCAGTTCTGGTGACAGTTTACTGAAGAATTCCTCTTGCTCTTGAGTAAATTTCTTTTGACTTTGACTTCTCACTGCATCTTCTTTGCTCCTCTTCTGACTTTGCTCACTTTTCCTGGGCTGAACCTTTGGGCAAAGACAAAAATGATGTGCGGGCATGTTTTCCGACTTGCAATCTTGATTTTTACATAAGTATGCAGGGTTACAGAAAGAACAGTCATCATGAACCTCGAGACACCTTCTGCATGCTCCCAACTTTTTAACAGCAGCATTTTTCTCATCCGTCTTCAGACCTCGAAACTGCTTGCAGAAATAAAGTTTTCTTTTGTGGTTTGGATCACCGCAGACCACACATGCCGCTCTGTCTTGTTTAGTAGACCTTGTTCTGGTGTGTTTGATTTCAGTTTTTGTTTCTCTTCCGGTTGGTTCGTCATCCCAAAGTTGATTTAGCTGTTCATATATGTTTTCTTGATCTTTGAGGAAGCTCAGGAGACTGTCAAAGCGGTTATCGGGCGTCACCGCGTTCCTCTTGTCAGCTACATACATTAGCCATTCTTTTTTGAGGACCATAGGAAGTTTGCTTTCAATAGATTTTGTGACAAGTGGGTTTTTAATTGCACCTGTATCTCCAAGGTCACTTAAGTCGAGGACTGCTTTCTCCACAGCTTGGATTAAATCTACAATTTTCCTTGGTTGGTGATTTTTAACGGGTGGCATTTTTTGCAGCTCCTCCACTATTTCAATAGCAATTGCAGTTTGGTTGCCAAAACGGTTCTCTAGAACTCGAAGAATTTCTTCAGCTGTATTGTAAGTTCTAAGACGGAGGTTTCTTGTGACTCTTTCATCAATGCTGTCCAACAATTGAAATTTTTTCACTTCTTTTGAACCAGTTGGCTCGCCTTGCTTTTGAAGAGCTTCCCACTCTTTTCTCCATCTGTAAAAGTCTCGCTGATTTCCACCAAATCTTGGAAGAGTCATTGGTTTCAATTTAACAACAGGTGTTGGAATGTTCGTGGGAAGAGAAATTCCTCGTCCTTCAGAATCTCTGACTTTTATTTTGATGAACTCAGCCTTTCTGGAGGTTAATTTTGGAACCATCAGTTCAAGTGCTTTGAGACGATTTTGAAACTCCTCTTGACTATATGATGGGATCCAACGTCTCCACTGGTTGTATGTCTCTTTTGCAGACTTGGTCACATCTCTCAGATGAGTGAGCATGAAGTCGTACGCCTCCTGGTTGCCATCTGGGCGCATTGAAGCTACGTGTTCACACTCAGTTTCAGCCACTTGTAAAACTGTGGTTAATTCAAGATGTCCATAGTTGTTCCAAATAGTTTCTAGGAGGATAGCTTTAATTTCTTTCAGTTTTAGCTCACATTCCTTTGCAGTTTTTTCAATGTCAGCTTTCTGATCTTTTGTTAGCACCATTTTTTCTTCACGGTCCAGGTCTGTTTCCAACTTTGCAATGAGTCCCATTTCCATTTCATCATTTGCACTCATAACTTTCTCAGCCTCCAAAATAAGTTCATTGAAACTTTCTTTAAGTTCCTCTTCAGACATATCCCCATAATTTCTGAGAATAGAGTTGGCTAAACGAGTGAATGATCTTTTTGCTGTTGTTCTCTCAACCTTTAGTTGCTCCACAGACTTCTCAGACTCAGACATGTTGATATTTATTTATTTTTGGCGAGGTTCTTAACACTTTAAGTCCTTTTACACTAAATGTTAATTCACGGCTCCTGGACAACCGTTTATTGAATTATTGGTGCTTCAGTTTCGCTTTTCTCACTGTGTGTTGTTCAACAACGTTGAATAATTTTCACTGATGCGTTTTCAAAATCCAGCTCCTGATTTCACCGTTGGAGTCCACTTTTTCCCCAGCTAGAAGCCGGTTTTTCACTGTCAAGTTATTTTTGCCCCACTTGAAGGGGAAAGCATCAAAGGGAGGTAATGCCAGCAGGACTCCACTCATGACTCAAGAACTCCATGAACGTGTCTCTTTTCTTTATTTGTATTTGATTTTGGACAGAGACCTTTTCCAGTGTAAATGAGTGGTTGAAGAAACCAAACAAGGTGAAAAACCTGTACAGAAATAATACTTATGAGAATATATTCTGTTTTACAATTAAACTACAAATAATCATAATTTAATATCAAATAACAAAATATATTTCAAATGATCAAATTTCACACAACAACGCACCGCGATTAATAAATCAAACAGACATAGAAAATACATTTCAAACAATTCACGTGTACAGCGCACCGATGACGCGATTGACAGCTGATCTCTAAAGACAGCCCTGAAACAGCTGATCAACCCCCGATCACTTCCGCATCTTACCGGCTGCCTCTCCACTTTTTAGATGCCTTGGGTTGGATCTCTCATTCATCTGACTGAGTTGGCCCGAACGCCTGCTTCCTTCAGTACGCCTGTCAGATCCGTGATCACTGTTTTTTCCGCAACACGTAAATCACCATGCGCGCACGGGAGCGCTGACGCGGGTTTAATCAAACTCACCTGTTGCGGTTGACCTATTTTTGAAATCTTATTTCTCCTTTTAAATATTCTCCTTAAATTTATAATTCAGTTTCCAAATATTCAATTTCCACCCTGATTTATCTTTTTTCAACCATTTTAATTTATATATAGACACTTTTTTTTTCTCTCTTTTTTTTTTTTTTCTTTTGTTTTTCCAATTGTGCGTGAGTTTGACGTAACAGTTATAAATGCTAGCATTATATGATCAGTGGAGCTATTTATTCCCCTGTGATAGGTCAAGGTCTAAACAGCTTACACCCCTGGCAATTTGATCAAATTGTCACATCTCAAAGACATCTTGGGAAAGCCAAAGCTAGGTCAATGAACACTGGCACGCTGTAAATCTCAGCATGGGAACCTCTTGGCCATACCTTTGTTAGCATTTATCCTGCTCCACCAAGGTCTGTTCTACTAGGTTGGTGTTGTCTCAGCTCTCTATCTGAAGCGAACACAGCCTTGAACTGCCCGTGCCAAACTCCAAAATCTCAAGTAAAATTTGTTTGTGAGCATGTGTCATTCTTTGTAGGCAGTTTTTTTTTTTTTTCCTCCTCGCCCAAAGATGAGCACACACGTACCCTGCACTTGCACACATATGCAGCATGCTCAGTCACCCGTAGAAAGAAGACCCAGGGCGAGGCCGCACATCTGACAGGAATCCAATTGAGCATGTCTAATGGTGGACATCCAGAAGAGAAGGAAGGCAAAGCAGACCTGCAGTGATGTGAAGGAGAGCAGAGAGAGCTGGTGCTGGTCTTTCCCCGCATCCTTCATCTTAATATTACAGTTGAAATTATTGTTTAGAAAAGAGAAAAATTAACAATATGGGGCCCTTTTGTTAGTCTAAAAACCAGGGTAATATGTCATCATTTTCCAAATTGAGAAAAAAAATAAAAGAAAATCCTGCTATTGCTTGATTTTTAAACTTGTAGTAAATGTAACTCATTAGTTGATGTTGAATAAATCCTCAACCAGCATTTATTTTTCTCTATACATTCAAACCAGACTATGTCTTTAAGATACTGTACATGTGAAATGTATGTGCAAAAATTGTTTTTGGTCAATAGTAACATTAAAGCCTTGTAAGTGTATGAATCATTTTAAGTACAATGAGTGAATGTGTCAACAATAACTTGCTAAAGATAAATACATAAAAAATAGGACAACCAACTGATTAGAAGACAAAATGAAAAACGGAAGCAGCTGTAATAAAATGTTTTTAGCTTGCTTGGTTTCTGCAACATTTGACTAACATTTGACAGGGCAGCAATAAAATCTTGTTGAGTCCCAGACTATGGAGAAATGGGTTTGTCTCTTACTGTCATTTTGAAGATTACCACCAATGCCTTGTTTTTTCCAGTGAGGGGGTTTCTGGCCCATACTATTACACTGCTGCCATCAAAAGATCTTACTATTTTAATGCAGTAATCAGCAAAGCGTTCTCTGGGTTTTTCCTGAAATGTGCCCATATTTAGGATGGAAAAAGAGGCTTTCTAACAATGAATTTATTGCCAAGATTACAACATGAATGAATAATCTTACTATTTTGCTAAATTTATTTAATAGGAAAGTTAAAAATCTGTCTATTATGAATGAAGTTTTGACTAAAATATACTAGATGGATTTAAAAATCTGCTGATCTTTTTTGTGTAACAGTCTTATTTCTTAGACCAAAACTGACATCCATATGGATCTCAAGATTTTTGTCATATTTGACATGCATCAAAACAGTGGATTTATTTTTATATCAAAGTAGAATACAACAGGTTGCTTTTTTTGTTTTGTTTTTTTTTAGCAAGTTGTGACTTTAAGCCCTTAGAATGACCCTCTTTACTGTTAACTTGAGTGAAATGGACCATATAAAATGCATACGAAGGCCTAGTTAAGTGAACAGCTTGTACAACTTGAACTACATTATTGTAAAACCAGTATTACCATTTTCATATTCAATACAAAAAAAGCAGATATGTACACAGTTAGAAACAAAATGAGTGTCACATTACAATATATTTTTCCAAATTCCGAATTGAGAGAGCCACTTGGACATGAGGCGAATTGTCTTCAACTGAAAAAAAAAACTAAATCCAGATTGTTCTTTTAAAAAAAGAATCAAGCAAACACTTTTGTGCTGTTTAACCATCAGCCCTTGAATGATATTTCTTTTTCCTTCTTTGAAGTTTAAACTAATCTTTTTTTTTTTAATCTTCTTCTCTCACTGTCTACACCAAAACTCACATAAAAACAAACACTTGTGAATTATTTAATTGCAGTAAAATTAGGCAAATGCAGCTTTTATTACATCATAAACTACATTTTTCAAATCCTTAAAGATGCATTCTCAGTCTTTTTTCTTTCTTCTTTTCTCTCTTTTTACTGTCAAAAACAGAAATGTACTATTATTTCACAATGCACTGCTTGTTATATTAATAAAAGCTTTATGTCTCTCTGTTTTTGTAAAAATCAAAAGAATATCCATTTAAGGAAGTAGAGAACTGTTCTTACTTTAACTGAAGTGAACAATTGTTTATGGGGTTGGTTTTTAGCACTGTTCAGTCAATGCCGTTTTGCTTGACTATGTGTGCCATACAGTAATTAGTGTCCCAAAAAAATATAACCAAAATGGATTGCTTGCACCAGAACAGTGCTGGCTGCTTCTGGACTAGCTGCACTGGGAATGGTTTCTAATCAGAGCTCTACCACTATAAGTCCTTGCTGCTGTGCTACCATGGTAATTTAGGAATCAGAACTGTGCATTCTTAACAAGCAAAAGTTATCTGTCTTTCTTTTCATCCACTTTTGCCAATTGAGGCTAGATCTGCTCTGTCTATCTGACAAAGTTAGCTAATCACCTCCATCTGACTGCAGCTTTTACAAATGAAGGCAGCACACACATACGGGAATATCTGCACCCTGTCCAATCAGAGGTGGGCTCACGCCTTTCACTCTCTCTGGTTGGTTAAGACGACAATATTTACTAAATGTGTTTCCATTCTTGAACCGCGGAGATACTTTCAGAACTGAACGAATGTTTTATTTATAGCTCAAACAGCTAGGCACACCTGAAGCATAGTTTTTACCACTAGAGCCGTGAGCATTTTTTTAAAATCTGATATTTTACCCCCATAATGCCTGAATTTATTTTCAGCTATAAAATTAAAGAAAAAAAATGCTCATGTTTTATCTAATAGATGCTAAATTAAAATAAATTTGAAGCAGAAGAGTTTATTTGTACGCATTTGCATCAATATGCATCAATCACTTGTTCTGAAATAAATGTTGCTATGCCACTCTGAAACACTGATGGATTTATGTACAATATCAATATACTGTCTATGGTCAATAATAAATAATTGCTTATTTAAATGGTGACAGTGTAACTGTCCAAATAGGGCGATATACATGAATGTTTTATGTTGATTCGATATTCATTACACTTTTGCAGATCTACTACAGAAGCCTGCTAGTGTGAATGCAGCAGGTGGATATGGGGTGTTGGGACGGGGAATTAGAGGTTTGACAAAAACCCAAGAGTGACAGGCTATTGACGTTTCTATGGCAATCACGCAAGCACTTTAAATCATATGTAGCCTCTCCTTTCTATGGCAATATTGAGACATTGACATTGTTGGGGGCAAACAACCTAGATTACGGAACCTGTTATCTCTGTGGTTGATTTATGGTGCAGATCATACCTATCATGTTTTTTTTTCTCCTAGATATAGAGACTAGGCTTATTGACCTGTAGACCCTAACATAAAGCTATAGCTATAACACAAAAAGACAGGCCAAGACTAAGCATTCACAGTTACTGAAGTATAAAGGCTGTTTCATTGTTGTTGTTATAAAATGACATGTTTTTCTACTTAATAATATACTTAGTTAATGGAGGGTTACCTTGAGTTCAATAAACTCTGCACATGGGGTACAGTTTTTTATATGATGCTTTAGGTAAATTGGAGACCTAAATTAGAAAACAATTTTTTAGATATAGGTGCTAGTGTAGCCTATGATTAAGCAGGAACCGACATCCAGTATATGGAGAAATACCCTTATTTTATAGTTTCCTAGGATCTACAATGTTTGAAGTTTCTGCAGTGAAGTCATTTCATGTCAGCCAAGAAAAGAGTGATGGTGCACCTGCAAGACAGCCCTGTAGAAGTGTCATCTTGCTTTAATAGAGCCTGATATAGATGTCAGTGTAGTCTGACAGCTCACTGGCATTGACAGGTTCTTCACTGCTGTAATTAACCCTATTTAGCAATCCTTCGTATTTTCTCTTATTCCTTTCTTTTTTATTTATCACCTCACTTCTCACTTTTACTTGCAGCAAGCACTAAAGGAGAACTTTAGACAGAGGGAGTTGGAAGAGAAGCAGAGAAGAGCCCGGGTGGCAAAGGAGAAAGCCGAGCGAGAAAAGCTGGAGAGGCAGCAGAAGAAGAGGAGGTTACTTGAAGTCAATGCAGGTAAAGAATGTTCAATTTGTTGTTGTTGTTTTTTTTTTTCTATCAATTCTTTCCACAGATAAGCACTTCACAGACAGCTGTGTTCTAAATCAACCTCAAGTCAAATGGTTGCAGAAATCCTTCAAATAGAATGACTCATTTACCCAAACATTTCCAGTTGTCAAAAATGTAATCTGTTCTTTCACAACACAACTGCTTTATTGTCTTCAAAGATAAAAGTATTCATGTCTGTTAAAATATTATCTAAATCATGCAAAGTTGTTACAGTGCAAGTCATTTACTATTTACTCATACAGCAAAGGTAAAATCAAAACTGACATTTGATGGTACTTGATGCCTTTTGGAAAGAGCGAGAAAACGATCAACTTTAAGAAAATGTTCATAAAGGGTTTTGTAGTTCTGCGCAGCAGTCTCTGTCATTGGCTTTGCTAGTCTTGGTTATGATAAAGCTATACGTCCAAAAATTGTGTAATAAAATAATATTCAATTATTTAGCAATTTATTTAGCCAGGAAAAAGGTTCACATCTGCAAAAGAATCAATACAGCCTAGTAACAGACGCCTGAATAGAATTAGTTTTTTTTATGCATCACTGTAGCAGTGATTCTTAATCATGTTTTTTTATTATTATTAACCACACAATCCTTTTGTTTCTATAGGTAATTACAATAAGTTACATTTTTAGTTTTCTTGTAAAACATGTTTATCTGAACTTGTGAGAAGTTATTATTATTTTTTAAATCTGTACTTTAGCTTGGAACAGTTTTAATGTTGCTTCGGAATGCTGCATACTGGCAATATTTTTTCAACCACGCAGCCACCAGGCTCATTTCCAGTGTGAAAGCCATGGCTGGCTGGCAGCTTTGTTGAACTTGGCAGAACCTCCCTAAACATCTTCAGCTGACATCACTTTGCCAGCCTTTGTAGCACTCCTGTAGACATGATTGTGCATAAACTGAACCAATGTGCTCCATCTACACCAAAGCACTGCTGTGAGCCCACTATCTAGCCAAAGCACTGCCTGCCTCAGAGAAAGTGTCTCTCTAGTTGTCTTTTTTTCTCTAATCTCAACTTGTTGTGCCTTGTTGCGTTTCCAAAAATCAGCTGAAATGTTGTTGTGCATGTGGCTGCCATGTTATGACTGATTGAACTAAATGGACACGTCCCCCATGCATGGAAAGTGGGAAGCCAACAGAGGTGGTAATTGCAGGTTACACAGTGTTCCTGACTGTTGCATTTTGGTACGCTATTAGCAACAAAAACAGGGTTAAAACAAACAAACCAAAAATCTACACATAAGTGCAGACATAAATATTATTGTAATGTTGCAGGACACAACATGTCGTCTGTCATAATCGCTCTATTGTTTTCAGTTTTTTTTTTTTTTTTTATTAAATGTGGCCCGAGCATCACCTGGGCCATCATTGGAATAACCCAGTTTGACATGATTGCATTCCACCAATCTCTAGTTGTTTTATGTTGCTAAACAACGGTTTAGTCACATAATGTAGACTTGTAGATGTGCGAGTTTAAATGATATTTAGATTACACAGTTTTCTTTCTTTTACTGTTTTGAAACGGATTTGACAAACTTTGAAAAACACTTTTTAGCTAGATCCAAATAAAAGTTTCCTTTTAATGCTTTTAAATGGTTTCAGTTCAAACATTTGTGAGTATAGTTAAAAAAAAAAGGACAAGCAGAAGCAAAAGCTTCATCCAGATGTTGTCACTTAGGCTCATACAAATGTGCCTATAGCTCAGCGTTGCCCTCAAATAAGGATGAAGTGAAAAGTACAAGTAAGTGACGTGTTCGAGACGTTATGCTGCTCGCAATACACAAAAACCTCAGAGCTGCATACATACACACAGACTGTTGGGATGAAATTAATATGTGATGAGGAGATGGCACCATGTGATCAACCTAGGACATGATTCACTTACTGTCTGTGACATACTCTCCTTCTGTCTCTCAGCCTATTTATTAACTAAAGAGCTTTCTCTTTGTTTGTCAGAGAGGATTGTCCTCAATGGAGATTTTCAGTGTAATCATCTGATTATCCATCAATTCCGTAAAAAGCCAGAGAGAGGCTGTGTATTCACATTATGCTGAAGGACATAGCAATGAGAGACTGAGAGTGGGAAGGTTGTACTTTTTTTTTTTTTTTAGCTTTCTTACTAGGGACAAGTATCAGCATTTTTTTTTCTTTAGCTTTAGCCTACTTTTGCATATGGGAACTGCAAGGTTCTGACTGCATCCCGCTCATTTTTTTACATGTCTTTTGCTTGCCACAAACAGAGCTTCTACCTACCCCATAATATACAGCCTGGATTTCTTATCAGTATGTTGGGCGGTTTGAGAAAGCAGAACCATCAGCTGTGTGCATTTGCATAGAGCCCTATGGAGATTGAAATTCAGATTGAATAGGGTTTTTTTTTTTTTTTTTCTCTTTTGCTCCTCTAGCTGCGCCTAGTGTGCGTATGACAAATCTGTTGCATTAACTCCCAGGGTAGGCCAGAAGCAGGAATGTTTGTGGAGCGACAAATTACACATCAGAGCTTTATTTAACATTCTCTACGTGGCTACAAGCTATGAACTATTAAGATGTCAAATAAAGGGATAGTGAGAAATGCAACGCTGCATGCAGAAATGCTAAAAGTACAAGATGTGCATAGTAAAGTGATGGAAAAAAACTTGTGTAAAGGATTTTCTTGTGGATTATAGGAAAAGGAACTGGCTCTCTAAAATGCATTAGTGGGGTTTTATACTTATCTGGTGTACTGTCATCAAAACTGAAAACAACAAATCAAGCCAAAAAAATCCACAATTTTTGGATTTGATTGGCAAAGTTCAATCCATCTGTTTTCCAAACTCGTTTTATTCCTTTTGGGGTCAAAGGGTTGCTGGAGCCTATCCCAGCTACTGTTGAATAAAGGCAGGTACACCGTGGACAGGTCACCAGTCTGTTACATGGCCGCACAATCACACACACACACACACACATTCAACCTCATTCACTCCTAGGGATAATTATTGAGTCTCGGAAAAATGTTTTTAGACTTTGGGAGGAAGTCGGAGTGTCAGGAGAAAACCCATGCATATAGAACATGCTAACTCCAAACAGAAAGCTCCCAGAATTCAAACCAGGACCTTCTTGCTGAAGCAAGAGCACTACCCACTACACTAGCATGCAGCCCCATAATCAGCAGAATTGCTTTGAACATATCGTTTACAAGTGTACTAACTTCCAAACTTTGGGGATTGTTTGTGTTATATTAGTAGAGAGAAGGCTTAAATCTCTGGCAGTGTTTAAGTTGGATAGAGTATTTCACCAGAACTACCTCAGTAAAGTTTGACAAGTTTTAAAAATGACAAAAATTTAATCCATGGAAAGATTTATTTGATGAGATAAAACAATGTCCATGTTTAAGTTGTAAAATTTAGATTTTATGTTTCCAGAAAAAATAAAGTTGAACATCATGATTAATTAGCTTTAACCATAGGGTTATTTTAGTCATCTGATTGTTGATGTAAGTAGCCAGGTAGTGAATGTAAAAAAAAAAAAGTGTTGTTTTTTCTTTAAATGACCGGTTAAATTTAAAACACTGCTGCCTTCAACAGAGATCGGCAGTATCCTCTGCTGATCTTTTATTATTATTATTATTTTTCTTTATTATTTGGCACAACTTTCTTAACTCATTAAATCCTCTCATCTTCAAACAATTTCTGTTAGATCCTAGTTTTTAAGACTTTTTTTTTCCTGTCACTGCTGACAAGTGTAATACAAATGTACATTTCTAACATCATTTTTTTAAAATACAGACAATTGAGTTATTATTTCTTCCAAAGTATTTGGACTAAGTCTGTAAATTTTAATTTAAGTTTCTTAGAATGTTAACCCCTTTTCAGGAATATAATTGAAAAGATAGAAATACACAGTTAATGCAGGAGCTTAAATTACAAGAGCAGAAATGAAAATTTTTTTGTCAGTTCAAAATCATTTTTTTACTGCTTCATGTAAGTGGTTTACTCTACTAACCGAAGCATAAGGAAATATGATTGAAGTCAATTCACACTCATTTTCCTTTTAAAGTAATGAGCAGCAGTGACATTGACTGTTTGATCCTCCACAATATATGGTATTTTTTCCTTATCTTGTTTTTTTTACTTTTAATTTTTACAGATTTGATTTAAATCTATGTTGAAGACTTTTCACGAGGGTAATCTAACTTGCAGCTAATCTAACTCGTTTTGATGCATTGCCAACATTTTTCTATCAGAAATGATCAATAACCAGCTTAGTTAAGGTCAATAGGGGCACAGAGTTTAGTAAAGAGATACTCGGTTATAAAAAAGAGCACCGACTGCCCTCATTGCAGCATTTTGCCTCAAGGGAACGTGGTTTTGGCCCTGTGCTCATTGCACTCTCTTCAGCTTTCCCATCCTAGACCAATTGACCCTATTTCCCATTTCTCTGGTCCAACTCAGCTTCATGCTGCTACAGCAGGGTCATTGACTTGATAGTAACTGCCACATCGTGTTGATTAAAGTAGCTGGAGACACTGGTTCAGTACTGAATAGGGAGCAGACATCAAAATGCAGACAGGCTGTGTATCTGGACAATTTAAAACTCCAGTCAGAACACGCACTGATTAACTAGATGCTGATTGAAGTATCTTTTCAGACAGGAGGGCTTTTTTTTTTCTCCCAGAGGTTGAGGTCCAGCTTTATTTGATCCTGTCCCCCCAAATGCTCTATTGTTGTGAAATAGGCCATTTTTCCCTGCTTTTATCTTCCTTGTAATCTGACCTGCACACCCATGTACATGTAACAGTGTTTTCCACACATCGTTTTCTTTTTTTCGTTGAACTTGTCGTATCTTATTAGAGCTTCACCCTCTCTGTAAATGCTTCCTTTCAATGCCAAGTCTTGGGACTTAAAGGTTTCATTGATATTCTGTGATCTTTATTTTATTTTCCCCCCATTAGACAAGGGTGAGGCTTCACCAGCTTTTTAAGAGAAAGCCATCTTTTGTTAACTTCAAAGCCCAAAGTCTATCCAGATGTCATCACTTGTCATGATAGCGCCACTGCCAGTTTTGAGACACTGCAAAAGACAGGGAGATTACACACAGCAAAATAGCAATCTGTATGCGCTACTAAAAAGGCCTGGTTGCCCCCCCTGCACTGTGTTGCTTCTTTTGACGGGCTGAATGACCTATTTTGAACCTGATAGATGGTGTTATGTCCCCAGTTCTCTGCCATAATTAAGGCATACGAAATATCTAAGGTGTGAATATTGTGTTTTAGCATGTGAGTATGAGATTCTAAATGAGGTTTTGTCTTTTGCTATTTGCATTTCTGACAGCATTTTGGTTAAATTCCTCCCAGCGTATTGTTGTCTCAGTCTGTTTACGGTGCCTCTGTTCTTTGTTTAAGATCCGTTCACAGTTGCTTGCCTGTATTCTGGAAGTGAGAGATCAGACTAAATTACGTTTTTCTTCACCTCCAGAGTTGCAGAAAACATTTCAAATTCTTTTAGGCTGAAGTCAAGCAGAGCACTCCACATGAAAGCCCTCACTGCAGGTTGCAGTGAATTGATCTGGGTTGCTTATTTACGCACACCATCTGCATTTTTGTGTTGAGGCAAGGGTAAAACCCGCTGCCTGTGATGAATTGCTGAAGCAGTGGAGACAAATATGGTCATCTGGGAGCTTTTGGTTTGCTCAGGAATACAAGTTCCCTCTCCCTTTTTGTAATTATGGAAAACCAGGCGCACATCAGCCAGTGGAGGAGGGTAAAGTGTTGCAGATGAAAAGCCCAACAAACACACATGTAGGAACTGGCAGAAAAGTAAGTAGGCCATTATATACAGTATCTATTGTGTGTGTGTGTTTGTGTAGTCACAGCTCAATGTAGGGATTTAGTAACATATCCCACTTCCATGGGGACACTCTGGCCTCAATACAGAAGCTTCAGTGTTCAGGAGCGTTGACATCAAGGGACTAAATAGTGTGGAGTTTATAGAGTTTTTTTTTTCTTTATTCACAAAGAAAGCTCAGTTCGTATAGGATCCATTGTTGACATGGTGGTCATGGGTAATGTCTACAAACCTCAATAAGGACTTACACAAAAAAACTCGGTGTCTTATCAGAAAGGGGCAGTTTAAAGGTCAATAACCGAATCGAATAACCGTCTTTATAAACTCTTTAAAAGATCCACTTAGATGAAAATTGTTTTTGTGTTTTTAACATTTTCTTGTGGCATTTTTCTGATGTTAGAAGACATGTATTTTGAATAAGCTTAAAATGGCATTTCTGAGTATTTATATTTTCAGATTGTTGTGAATCATAATCAGAACGAAAAAAAATACTGTTTGAAAAGCATTGTATTGGTTTCGTCCCTGTTCCGCTCCCTTCTGATGCATCCACTTGCAGACAAATAGATCAATGTGCCTCTTTGTTTTCCTCATCTGAGCTGACATCTGTTTGAAAACTATATGGATAGCAGGATAGCTTCAAATATTGCTTGCCATTTGCGGTAATGTTAGATTGGGGTGAGGGGCTCTAAGTTAGAGGGGAGTGTGTAAACGGATAGCTCAGCTATGGGTGACGGGAAGGGTGAACGGGGCTCTGAGTTGTGGTCCTGGCCTCAGAGGTGGATTTCTAATGAACCACTGTTGCTTTGCAGAAACCGTGTCCTAGTAAATAAAACAGTTTTTTCTATTTTGGCTAAAAGTAGCATGTTGATAATTAATAGACCATTGGAAACGCTTTTAAAATAGCACTAAAGATGATAGGATTGAGTCTTTAAGGCTCACCAGTTTACACACCTCATAAATTGAGGTCATCTCAACTCATCCTTATGTAAAGTTCAGTGTCTTTGACGTATGTGATATAACTTTTTAAAAAAAAAAAAAAAAAATTGTGAACTTTGGAAATATTCTCCACTATGAGGATTTGAGTTTTCCAAGCTGTTCTGAGAGCACCTAACTAGATCATTTCCTCCATGTTTATGCTACATGCTAACAACTGTTAAAGTTATAAGCTACTTTTATAAATAGTTGTGTTGTTGTTCTAAATGTAACATTTAATTTTTGGACTTTCAGAGAATGATGAGACTGGTGTGATGGACTGTTTGCTGGAGGCTCTGCAGTCAGGAGCTGCTTTCAGGGACCGCAGGAAAAGAGCCCCACGGCCCAGAGGTATGTCCCTCAGATACAGATTTATAACAAGTATGGATCTTGTTTTTTCTGACAGATACTCTTAATTCAGTGTCTCTGCTACCAAATAGCATTTTTGTTTGGGTTTGAAACTATGAGGGAGATTTATATACTTCTTGCTCCCTTGATACTTTTTCTTTAAAAAAAAACCCACAAGATATCGGAAATATTTTGAATGAGTGATTTTCCATCAAACCTTGAACTGAGTAAAAACTGAACCCTCAAGAACAAATTTGCTCTTTCTCTGGTGAATTTTTCCGGATTTTGACTCCTGTCAACATTGTATTATCATGTTGTTGCGTTTTTTATATGTCCATTAACCTCCCCACAGAAAGCAAGCAGCAGATGGTCAGCCCCAGCTCCTTTCGCCAGGTTCTCAGGCCTGTTAACTATGGTAAAAAAAAACAAAATGTCAAAGGAAAGCCTTATGCACAATCGGCTCCCTTCTTTTTTCTGCAGCTTGAAATCAGCTTTTTGCATGACTTATCTGCATTGTACTGCAAATTCCCCTTGATAGGTCATTTCCTTTTTTTTGTGTGCCCAGCAAGGCTTTCACTCTTTTGTTTTTCTTTTCTCTGCTGGAAAATGCGGGGCCACATTTTGATGGCATCATATGCAGACTTTTAAAGAGGGAGGTATGATATTTTCCAATAGTGATGGCTGAACTGCTGGAAAAAGTAACTGGCACATTTCAAGCTCAACTCTATTCCTAATTGCAGTGAAGCCTGTTTACAGTTTTGCTTTTTTTACATATTATAGATGCATTACATTGCTAATGAAATGCTTTTAAAGAGTGTTGAAGTAATAAATTAAATATAAATCACTTGTTGCCTTTGGCGCATCATCAGCATTTGGCAGCCTCATGTTAATCTTTTCACTTTAAAAGGGTTAACTGTGGCGCTCAGATGAAACACTAATTACACCAAATTGAGTTGGCCTATTTCATATTTGTGAACTTGAATCGTTTTTTGCATTTTTAGCTTCATTTGTCAGAGATTTTCTGTGATTAAATCATCAGAGAGGGTTAAACAGATTTTCTGGGACCTTTTATTGCTTGTAATTAGATCCTGGGTGGGCTGGGTGCTAGCACACATGAATAAAAGTTTTTCACGCTCAGTCCACCTACATCATTGATGGCGATGACAAAGGGCCTCACTCTGTTTTTCTGCCAGAGCATATCTAGAATTAGATTGGAAGGGGACGAGGGGGAGGGATATATATGGAGTGGGAGGAAAGAGATAGATGGATGTGGCTGTAACATTAGAAATGGAGAAGACTTTTGTGAGGATGAGAAAAAGAAAAACTAGATTCTGTTGGTAAAGGGGAGATTAAGGAATAATGTGTGAGCGAACAACTGCACTTAGAAGATCCTTATCTGTGTGACGGAGACGGTGCCCGAGAGTCAACGTTATGCTGAATGTGAATGGTTGGTGAACATTTAAATGCACAAATATCAAAATTATTAATCTATGAAAAGGCAGCACTGGAAGGATTCCGATGCAGCTGCCCCCTGCTGGCTGTTTCAGATATGCTCTTGTTGTTTGAGAGGGCTTGAGGCTTTTGCCTGTCACTTCAGGCATCATATCCACTGCCATCCTCCCAAAGCAAACACAGCTAATTACTTTTCTCCACCCAGCCCCAGCACCAACTCAGCTCTCTCAGTGCCCATTCATCTTAATTTCCCCCCTCTCTGCCATCTGCCTCCTAAATAACACTCCTCCTCATTTCCCTACCATCCCACATCCCTGCTGTCTTCTTCTATACTCTCATGGCCAAGCAGTGGCCCTCCCCATACATAATTGCCTGTTATTGGTATGGAGTCTCTACTCTGCATCCACCCCCCTCCACCTTTACTCATCCAGAGATAGCCTTAATTGCCCACGGTTTAGTCACTGGTGTGAGTTAAACCACAGGACCCTTTCGCTCTGGAGGGGCTGAAGTTGAGATAGCACCACAAACACTAAAACAGCTGTTTTCCTTTTCCTACCACTGTGTTTTAAATACCTTTTAATAATAGATCTCAGAGGCTTCGCCCAACTCCAGTGGTGCGTAAAGGAGATCTAAAGCAAAAACGTCTGTGTCAGAATGTGATACTATCAGAGAGGGGAATTGAAATGGTCAGTCTAATGATGTCTGATGCCGTTGGTCCTTTTAACAAAGAAGCCTGAGGTGCAGAAGACTCTTTGCTGTGCATAATCATAAAACTAAATTACCAGTTTCGTTTCTCCCTAAGCTGCAGCACTGAGTCCCAAGCAGTCATATTATACCTTTTCCTTTTTTTTTTTTTTTTTTTTTTTTTTTTTAACTCTCATTGACTTAAACAAAAATTTAATGTTATTTTTTTGCACCCTTTACTCTTTGTTTTACACTGTTGCGTTGATTTTCTCAGGGTTCTGTTCTTTTCTCTTGTTTTTTCTGCTTTTTCCTTAAACATTTTGTCTTGAGCATTTTGTTTGAGGTCCATCTGTCTCATCTTTTCTCTAGGCCTAGCCTTAACCCTTAGATGGGCTCAGTGTATTTCAACATGAGCCATCCACAAAGGTGTTTCTCTTTGGCCTGCAGCCTCAGTCAGCCCATCTGTGCGCGCACACACACACACACACACACACACACACACACCCATTTACAGCACACAGACACACCCCAGACTTTGGGGGGATGAAGGTAAGCAGGCTTTGCAATGGCTGGGTTAGGATAAGGCTGCGGAGCTCTGAGGCTCCTCAACAGTCTAAATTGGATTGGGCTCCACAGAATGATGGATCGATAGTGGTTAACCGCACAGGTGTAAGTTCCTTATTGAATCTATAAAGCAGCCATAGCTTTTTAACTTTGTCCCTCTGAAAACATCTCTCCAGGCACCTTCTGGTTATTTCAACCCCCGGTGCAAGGTCTCATCAAAGGCTTTCTTTCTGCGACACTGGGATGCATGTGCCCGTTGTAGGAAATCCAACAACTACACATTTTTACTGTTGTGTTTGACAGCGAGGCTTAAAGGGTGTGACACAGCTGGAGCCGGGGGTACTTTAGGAGCATGTTTGCTGGCTGTAATGCCCTCGTCCCGGATTGATCTGTTACAGAGAGTTAGAGGAGGAGCAGGATTCATGAACACTACATTTCTCAGGGCAATTACTTCAGATGTCTTTAGTAACACCTGACTTACCAATTATTATGTGTGACATAGCTCTGAACCGGAGCTTGAAATTGATGTAAAGGTCACTTACCAAGGTCTGTGAACCCTGTTACTAAGTGAATTCCGGAGGGTTTTTTTCCCCTCTACTTTTTATTAAATACATTAGTGTCTTTACCTTAAAAACACAAGCTTTAAGTATGTGCAGGACCTTTTTTTAAACTCCATTTGTCAAGTTGATTTTATGACCCTTTTTGTTAAATTTTATGCTGAATCTTCTGACTTTGTGAGCTAGTATTCTGTGGGGCTTCAAGTGTCTTGGGTATAGGTGCGCATAAAAGCAGGAGATGACTAATAGGCTTAATTTGAGACTTATCTTAAAGTGTCTTTCTTAGGTGCCACTGCAGAAAATCATCAGGAGTGAAACTAAAAAGGAATTTGAAGTGGAAATAAAAGTTTGAGAAAGTAGATCTGAGAGGAAAAATTTGCTTTTGGTTCATTTTGAGTGTGTTCTCTCCTCTCACTTGAGACTTCTAAAGCATCCGTGCTGAAGTTCGGTAACTGTGGGGTACCGTGGAATCTGGATTGGGTTGCTTTGATGGTTGAGCCTTCTATAGTCTTTTGTATTTGGATTCTCCTGCAGGGCTGTGTGTCCTATATTATGCCCATGTCTCTTTATCTCATTTTCATTAATGTGAAAGAACGTCGCACCTCCAAACTTTTTAACTCCACTTTAACCCCCCCCCCCCCCCTTTTTTATGATGTTTGACAACGCTCTTTTGCACTTATAAAAAAGTTTAAACGAAACAGCTATAAATTACCGAAATCAAGACAAAAACACTATAACAGAGCCCTTAATCCGCTTGAACTGATCAAAAATGTCACATTTAAAAGGTGTGAATATAGAACTTACTGGTTTATCTGCAGCGCTCACAATATATCACCCACATGTCTCGTGCAACCTGTCGGCTTTTTATTACTGTGACAAATTATTGTCAAGAAACCTTTCTTCTCTCTCACCATCTCACATATACCTTTGCATGCATAGAAAACGGTCAAGTTAAACCACATGTTTTAAGGATGACAGGCTAAAAAGTTTGTCAGCCTTCTTTAGATAAGTCTTCCTGAAATTTTTTAGGATTTTTCCTCACTGAGAAGGAGGGTTTAAGGGCAGAGATGCCCAGTAAATCTTAGTCTATTTAGTTTAGTTTAGTAATCAGCCATTGTATTTTTGTAACTGATTGTAAGTCTTGTACACTTACTGAAGCCCGTTGAAACAACTGTGTTGAAATATCGGGCTAAATGAACTGAACTGAACTGAATTGAATTTGGTTTATTGCACTACATTTTCAAGCCACTATATGGGTCGTGGGGCCCCCGAAATATAAGACTGCATTAACCTTAATGTAGAGCATGCAGGGGAAAAAAAAGAAAACTGCTAACGCAAAAAGAATGTACAGTTTTTTAAAAGCATTTACGAAGGCGTATCTTGATAAATACCAACATGCAATAAGTTGAACGTATGCTCGTGTGTTCTTGTCACTCATCCCTTCCTCATTTATACATACATTTTCCATGTTAAAGCAGTGACCAAAAAAAAAATTATTTATTATTTATTAAAAATTATTTATTTATTTATTTATTTATTTTTTGCTTAGAAACCATTTATAAATGAGCTTTCTTTTATCAGCATATGTAAAGTCTGATTACATTTTTTTTCTCTCTTACTAACACACCTGTTCAGATGATGACCTGTCGTGGATGGAAGTCTGTCCTGGTGGGGTGAATGTATCATGACCTGCCTTTGTTTTGTTTGGTTTGAAAGCTTGGACTGAGTAGCTACATGTTTGAGCCTGCACACTCTTGCAAATAACAAATGCAGAAAAGAACACCCTAACAAAATGCCTAGTGTAAATAGAACAAGCCTGTGGAGTATTAATTGAGGCTAAAGAGCAACGATTGCATTTTTTTTTCACTAATTATTTATTTTTAAAAAATGGATGTGAACTGTCTTTTATTTTGCCTTGCACCTAACACAGTTGCATTTGGAAGTGGCTCATTAAAATAATGTTTGATTTGTTGGTAATTAAGCATTTATTTATTTTTCTTCACATTTATTTTTGACAACTAACACCATTCAAACATGAGCCCTTTTCTCTCAACTTTCAAGCAATACAGTGTTTCCTGTGAGTAAAAGAAGTAGCGATTTAAGACAGGATTTTTAATGTGTCATATTTTACTATTATTATTATTATTACTATTATTATTTATTCACAGCCATGTGTGAGTAAACCTGTTTGGATTTTTTACTGTAATTAATGTGACAGTTCTCCTTTGCTCTTCAATGGGAATTGAATTGATAAATAATACATTTATTTTTAATGTTTCTATTCTTACTTCTTGGGATTATTAAATTAAACCGGCTGTATATCAACATTTCCAAACATTTTTGCTTTGAAACTGTGACAACCAAATTATTGCCATATCGGTTTTGATAAACAAGTAAAAATTTAATTTGATCTCTAGTTCAATTTAAATAAATATCAGTTTATTTATCAAATTTACATTCTGAAACCAGTTTTGTTTTCTTGTGGAAAAAAAAGTTCAACTAGTTATTTAACCTAAACAGAAATACACAAAAAAAAAAAAAAAAAAAAAAAAATTCATTCTTACATTAAAAATGAAAGGGAAAAGCAGTAATTTTGCCTTAAAATATACCGAAATTTGCTTTAAAAAACATCTTGTAGATTTGATGAATTGATATTGAGTTTTCACCCTTTTTTTTAATATATATATATATATATATATATATATATATATCCAGCCCTAATATTGACATCTGTTTTGGATCTATAATACAATCTAATGTGATTATAAAACTGACAACCTAAATGTTGTTGTTCTCCCCTTTGCTCTAAACACATAAAAGATAAAAACAGAATTTTGAGCTCCCTACTCCAAGCCATACATATATATATATATATAATTTTTTTTTCACTTTTTTGCTAAATCCTGAGCCGATCAGCCTCCACAGATCTCCACTTTTAGCTGGATTATGATAGAGCTATGGCGAAATAAAGGCTTTGAGTCATGAAATAGAAAGTGTTGTTCATCATGTTGAGCCAAGGCCCTTAATCAGTCCATTCACACCCGCTCAGGCCTGAAGCAGTAGGTGAAGCTGCTAATGTGGGATTGCCATTCAGCAACTTGGTGAGATCCTCTTCTCTTTTGTTCTCACTTCTGTAAAATCTCATTTTCGGATATAGCGGATGAAAACCTAATTTGTAGACTTCAGTGGCAAAGAGACCAATGTATGAAGCCAGACTTCTCAATAGTTTAGGTACACTTCTCATTGTGTACACAGCACTTGATTATCTCCTACATGTTTTCATTGTATGTGTTTGTGCTTCTTTTTCGTCTTTTGCCGTCTTCTCTGTGTCCCTCGCATGAACCTGTTGTTTACATGAATGGAGCCTCAGCTCTTTCATTGGGGTGTAGTTATTAATGCAGGGAGAAATGAAGTCATTTTCACCATGGCTTTGTGCTAATTAAATTTTACAGGAGCCTTATCGCCCCAGCCGCACACATTCCTGATCCTCCCACATTTACCAGTGCCAGCAGCAATATCACATAGACGACAGGGGAAGAAAAAGCCAAGGAGATAATTATATGAACGTATGTTGTTTTGGGAGAGAAATGAGTGCTATCATACCTTTAAGTCTGTGCCTTTTATGAGGAGATGTGATGAAGTTATGTTTCTGTCATACCAACTCTGTGAACGCAGCATTACAAGGGTTTGCTAGACATTTCGTTTTTACTTCTGTCTGTATCTTGTCAGTCATCTGGATTGTTTCTTCATTCCCTATAAGCAAACTAGCTTTCTCTCTGTGTGCTTCAGGCTACTGTTGTAGGAAGTCACTTTGTGGATGTTAACAGAAAAAAGCTCCACCCCTGTTTCATATGCTGCAATTGTTGCCACTTGCCAGTGTGGTGTCATAAAGGGGGGGGGGGGGGGAAATCCATTTAGGTTATAGAACAAAAGCAAAATAGGATTTAAAATTGAACCTAATTAAGAATTTACACTTTGTGCTTATTCTATTAGACTCCATTTTCACACAGAAGTGGGAGGGTATATGAAGCAGCAGCCTGCACATGATATCCAACATGACATAATAGTGTGGTGATCAAATAATACTGTCTTTTCAAAAATACCTCTTCACACCAGGTAGTCATTTCTGCTGCTACACATCTCATCACTGATCAAGAACCCCCTGCACGCTTTGAAGGGAAGTTCCAACACCACCGAGTAGAAAAATCTGTTTGATTCAGAATCCCTGCTGGAGTGTTGAGTTTGGTTGGAAGCTGTTACGCCAACATTTTAGTGTCCACACTCTGACTTCTTCACCCATTTAAATGACTACATCTGCATGTATTTAATTTATCAATTACACATTCACATACACACTATTTCCTATATAGCCTTAAGGTACCAAGTCATCGATGTGTCCCTGACCACTAGGCTAAAGAGCTTCATTAGTCTGGCACTTGCTTTGATTAGCATCCTCAGGGGTACAGATTAGCAGACGAGTTGAAGTGATCCCATGAAGAAAAAAACATCACTGAACACTTCAGAAACATTTTTAAAATATGCTGCATGTAGGATTTTTTATGAAAGAAGGTCATAAAAACATTAAAACTGTATGAACGATAAGTATATTGTGGCTTGGCACTCAGAAATGTAAAAATCAGACTGTTGAGTTTTGGTACTTGAGATAATTGTATTGAGTGTTATTGTTTTATTTTTATATATATTTTTTTTGTATTGGCTGATGCTAACATCAAGCACATGCTAAATTTGTACTATTTAATTGGTTGATTCCCAAGGAGAGCTTGCAAATGCAGCCAAAACCTGCCCTACAGCATTCCCTATCCACACGTTATTAATACAAATGTTCAAAAAATTGAATTGGTGAGGAAAATTGGGCAATTTCACTTCTTATAATTGCACTAATCTTACTCTGTTCTGAAGTGCTCAGAGTTTATTTACACAGCTGACATTTACCCCTTTTTGAAACTACAGGCCTATAGACTTAAAGTTTTGCTTCTAACAATTTAAATATCATATTTTGCAGACAAATAATTAACGTTTTATTTTGTTCCCTTTCAAAGAACTATGTAATTCTTTGAAAATGCTTCTATAAGGTAAATGCTGTAGTTTTCTAAAAATAGGAGTATAGTGAGAATTGATATGTTTCAAGGCAGGTAAACTGATGTGTCGCATCACTTGGGCACATATGAGTGTCTAGTATCTGTATGTGGATAGCTTTATTCATGTCTTCAGTCAGAGCTTTAATGAGCAGAAATGTAGGTTTGGATGTGCATACTTCAAGAGGATTTTTTCTTCTTTTTTTCCAGGTAGACATTCCTAGATTTGCTGCCTGCGCTGTAATAACCATACTTGACATTTCTCTCTTCCACAGCCTGTGGAGACTAGCACATGCTTTCCATTCCAGTTGAACCCATTAAAGCTTTTTCTTTCCTACTGCATTCACTGGCCTGTCCTTTGGCAGAGCTCTTCTGAATGTCAAAGCTTCCTATTTAGCATCACAAGAAAACAAAAATCAGAAAGAGCCGTGCAGGAAACGACCTGGCTGCTATCTGGCAAAGGGCAGCGACAAAAAAATGATTTTAAGATTTCCCTTGCCCCTTCCGTTTGTAAAGGGTGTTTCTCTTTTTTAGATCTAAAGTTTTTAATGGCTAAAAAAAATCAGAAACAACCCTCAGTAGTCGCTCTTTACTTAACAAACAACATGAATACCATTCTATAACTCCCACTACATGAACATATTTACATTTTGTGTACACTATGCCTGATCACTTCTGGTCTTTTTTGTCTCATTTTCACTTTATAATGCCACAAATGTTTAAATCTGATCAAATGTTAATTAAATAAAAAATGAATTAACAAGTTTAGTTGTTGATTGTTTAGACTTTTACTCATGGTGTCCATGGTTAACCTTACTTTGCGTCACGTATACATTTTTAAGATAAAGTAATTAGTCTGGCTGTTTTGAATGATTATTCCAACTGTTTAAATTTTAGTTCTGTATTTATCTACATTCTTCCAGACAGGCCAGCATTGATTAATATTGGGGTTCAAAGAAACATCTTCTGGAAAGTGAGGTATTTTGGATTTTTGGTAGAAATTTGAAGTTGGCATAAGGTGATGCCGCTTTTTATTTCCATTTTTAGTTTTGGCTAAAAGCAGCAGTATGGATGGTTGTCATAGCCCCTATCACTTAGACTCCACTACAATGGAAGATTGTTCACTTATTCACAAAGGCACTGGCTTTAAGTGGCCAACAGTTAAAGTCGGTCTATACTGGTCTTGTTTTAGGAAACTAACTTGAAGACTGGTCAGGTTTCTTGAGCTCCAAGTTGTGAGGGGGTTAATGAATGAGGATTATCCACCTAGGAGGGTTTCAGATGGAGGAGGCTGACTGCTTGTAAATCATCCATCAGAGTGTGCAGCGACTTCAGCCTCAGCTCTGACAATGGAAGGTGTTTGGGCTGCTGGAGAGGGGGCATGATTTATCAGGGAGGTGAGTGATTATGCAAAGCCTCTGTACGTGAGAGATGGGCAGAACTAAAAGATGATCCCATATCGTTTCATGAAACATGCAAAGAATAGTCTACTGGTCCTGATGAAAAATGGCCACATCACGACAGTGGATAAATGACCTGTGCATAAGCTTAGGGTTGAAAAGGAAGCATTGTGGAGAAGTTTCTTCTAAAAATAATGATGTATTATGTCAGATCAACGCTATTCTTAATGATTATGCATTTTCTTAGTTGATTACCAACCGACCCTTCAGTTCTTCACAATGATACATTTAAAAAAGGGAAGAAAAAAAAAGACTTTTTTTTGTTTGTTTTTAATGGGTGCTTTGTGTCTCAGGTGTTGTAAGGGAAAAATGATGAGCACCAAAATAGATCAGGGATAGTGAACAGTCTCTGATCTTCTTGTGGCAATGTAGAGGAATCAAAAATAAAGCACTTAAAGTTAAATCACTGTGCTTTTCATGTGGAAATTCAACTTCACAAATTGACAGTTCACTTCGGCTCCTTAGAGAACTATTTGGGATCTTACTTTGTGTCACCTATTTCTTTCTTAAATGTAAGTCATTATTTTTTGCTTCTCTCCTCTGCACCGTGAAAGACTCATAACTATAAAAGGGGTAAAGAAGTAGACACCTGCTTTGGTAAGCTTAAATATTCCCTTTGAAGATTCAAACAAATAAATAAATATCAACAATGACTAAACACAGGTTTCACTCTTCTGCTTTTTTCACATTTCTAAGGCTGTTTATTGATGCTTTGGGGGTTGAGTGAAGTGCGAGAGAATGATATTGAGATAATATAATTCCTCTGTCTGTGCCCTCTATATTTGTTTGTCTTAATTGAATTATACCAGCGTCTTTCTTTGTAAAACTAGCTATAACTTTCAGGACTGTCATCACCTAATTGTGAGAACTGAGCAAAAAGCACACTTTTGTTAATCAGAAATAAATCTTGCTAATGCAGTTCTGTATTTGTCTTTTGAATGTGACAAAACACATGTGCAAAATATGAAAAATTATTCAAATCTAATAAAAATGTAAAGCTTATGACATTTAAAGACGAGAAAACAATGCAGAATTGTAAGGTTCACAAATGGAAGAAAAGTTTTTACAGATGAGTACAATAGGAAATAGCTGTACTAACTATTTCTTAAACAGTGGGGCAACAAAGTATTTAGTTAGCCACCAATCGTGCAAGTGCTCCCACTTAAAAAGATGAGAGCCCTGTAATTGTCAACTATGGGTGACAAAAGGAGAAAAAAAATCCAGAAAATTACATGGTCTAATTTTTAAAGAATTTATTTGTAAATTATGGTGAGAAAAAAAAGTATATGGTAAATAAATGGTAAATGGCGTATACTTATACAGTCCTTTTCTACCTTCTTCAAGGCCCAAAGTGGTATACAGTCACAGACCCATTCACCCAGTCACACACACATTTACACACTGGTGGCGGCTCCGCTGCCAAACACTGGCGCCAACCTCCCACTAGAGGCAAGGTGGGGTTCAGTATCTTGCCCAAGGACACTTCCACTCATGGACGTGCAAGGCGGGAATCACACGTGCAATCTTATGATTACGGGTCGACCGCCCTACCGCTGCTCCACGGCCGCCCCGAAATAACAAAACTTCAAATTAGTACTTTCTTATATAGCATTTGTTAGCAATGACAGCAGTTAAACATTTTCTGTAAGTCTTCACAAGGTTTTCACAAACTGTCGCTGGTAATTTGGCCCATTCCTCCATGCAGTTCTCCTCTAGAGCAGAGATGTTTTGAGGCTGTCACTGGGCAACACGGACTTTCTACTCCCTCCAAAGATTTTCCATGGTATTGAGATCTGGAGACTGGCTAGGCCACTTCAGGACCTTGAAATGCTTCTTACAAAGTACTCCTTTGTTACCCAGTTAGTTTGTTTGGGATCATTGTCAATCTGAAAGACCCAGCCACTTTTCATCTTCAATGCCCCGGGCTGATGGAAGTAGGTTATCACTCAAAATCTGAGGATACATGGCCCTATTCATTCTTTCCTTTACACGAATCAGTCGTCCTGGCTCCTTTGCTAAAAAAACAGCCCCAAAGCATGATGTTTCCACCCCCATGCTTCTTTCTCCTCTAAAAACGATGAGTAGAGTTTTTGCCAAAAAGTTCTATTTTGGTTTCATCTTACCATAGGGCATTCTCCCAATCCTTTTCTGGATCATTCAAATGCTCTCTAGCAAACTTTAAATGAGCCTGCACATGTACTGGCTTTAGCAGGGGGGCACGCCTGGCACTGCAGGATTTGAGTCCCTGGCGGTGTATTTTGTTACTGATGGTAGACTTTGTTACTCTGGTCCCTGCTCTCTGCAGGTAATTCACTTGGTGCCCTTTAAACGTAAAAACAATCAATGGTATCACAGCGGACAACACACGTGATGGCAGCAAAACAGTATATGACACTCCATTGTTTGGAAACACTTTAAATTTTACAAAGACATGTGACCATACAGTGTGGTAAAATGTTCTAATAATGTTCCCTTTGGGTTATTTTGATGTGGAAAAACAACAGTGGGCTGAACTTTAGGAAACTAAAATGTGAATAGATTTGCTATTAATTCTTGTATAGTGTGGACCAGCAAACTGATGTGTTGTCTCCATTGTTGCTTTTGAGCAAGTTTGAGAGTGCCAAGCATAGATAAGACTGTGATTAAAATGCTCTGACTCTGGAACACCCTTTGGATAGAAGGAAGTTGTTCTTGACTTTATGCCCAATATCTGCCGGAGTTTAAGCAGCTCTCAAAGTCATGCCCTTGGTCAGAGGTAATTCTTGCTGGCAAAGCATAATGTATGAAGAACCTTTCAACAGGGGGTTTGGCTAGGGTTGAGGCCTTCTAATCTTTAGTGGTATAGGCTTGGTTATAGCGAGCAAAATGGTTAGTGACCACAAGGACGATGGCTATTCTCCTAGAATCAGGGTCAAAAAGTCTTTACAGACAAGCCCAGGAGGCCAGTTACTTGTGATGGGGTTTAATAGGGTGGCTCAGTGATATAAGGTTTTGTGAATGCTAAGCTTGCTACAGCTCATTGATTATTTTGATGCCATGAAAGAGCTGCCCATTTCAGGTTAGAAAACTTCTTTGTCTTTATGTATTACAAATGAACCCTTAAAATGTCCAATCATCTTGAAGTAGCTTCTGTACTGTCTGCTTCACGGGGCGGTCATGGTGCAGAGGTAGAGCAGTCAACCCCTGTTCAGTTCCCGACTGAACCCCACATTGCTCCTGATGGTTATAAGTTGACGCAAGTGTTGAACAGTAAAACTGCCATCAGTGTGTCAATGTGTGTCTGCATTGTAAGTCTGTACTAACTTGGGAGAATCATTGGAACATCTGGTGACTTGTTGGTGTAGAAGTTTTACTCTGTAATAGTCCATCTTTTAGGAAGACTTTTGAACCTTGTCTTTACAGAATCGTTCAATCTGAATGTCTGTTAGAGCAGTGGTTCTCAACTGCGGGGCCACAGACCGGCATTGGTTTGTAGGACAGTTGGTACGGTGCTGCAGAGGACAAAATAAAACACAATCTACTGGTTATCTGAGCAAAAGTGTTGAACTGCACTTTGCTAAATTAATGAGTTTTGATAGGCTTACTATTTAGCCAAGTTTAAACAAGAACAAATATTCTTGACACAATTAACAAAATTCGTGGGACCCAATAGACAAAAGATATGCACAACTGGTAAACTTAAAAATGCTGGTAATTTATATGTCTAAACCAGGGGTCGGCAACCTGTGGCGCTTTTGTCCCTGTGCTCTTTATGGTTTCGTAAAATAACTATTATGTTCTAAGATTGTCGTGTTGCCTTTAACATTGTCGGAGTGCATGAGCTGGCACAGAGTGCAGCGTGAACGTGGCGTATCTTCAGCTGTGAACACGGACCAGAGTCTGTTATGGGGAGAAGCCCCTGGCTGCAGTCTGCAGCGTACTTGGGTGGAGTTAAACATGTTGAGGCACGCATATTTTGATTTTTTATCAAAGTAAAGGTTGGCATTCAAAAATACTAAGTGTCTCAGCTTTGTGAAGCTGATCTGGTTTCTTCAGACCGTATTGATGTGCTCGGTTTAGGAGAAGGTTCTCTCACTTGTCATGTGCAGGTTGGTTGTGGATCTGGAAATGATTCCGGATTTTGCTTCTTTTTCCAGAGTCACTTATTTCCGTACGTTTCTGTGTTGATGTTGTCTCTTCTAGTCTTCTTGTTGCACATGGCGCTCTAGAGAGGGCCCTGTGCAACAGAGAGGGTGTCTGCTCAGTTCCATTCACGCACTGCAGCACGTGTAACGAGCTTTCGCTACCCCGTCCACTTAGTACAAACACGTATTGACCAATTATGAGCAGCTTGAAGAGAAAAAGAAGGAAGAAAGAGTGAAGGATAGTTAAAAAGAAACGGTTCCCAGGAAGATGCCGACTCTTGAAGTTTGGTTTAAAAGCGTAAAGCGATGGTCATTATTTCACCAGTCATGTCCACAATTGTGCGTTTAGTTCATGCTAATGTTGCTTAGATTTGCCTGCGACTGTGATGATCTCCAGGGTTTATTTATAACATAAACCACATCCTGATTATTGATTTGCTGCGTCTACAAACGCGTTGAGGAAGAGGAAGGGGGGGGGGGGTGTTTGTCCACTAAGCGGAAGCAAGAAATACAGAGGCAGAAAAAAATAAGAAAAAATCTGCATGAGATGAAGCACAAAACATGAGATATAGCAGAAGGCAGGAAAAGATTCTTAAAAATAACATAAAAAACAAAACAAAAAACTAACAGGCTGAGTGTAAGTTTTTTAAATAAAAAAATCTAAATATAGACCTAAGTAAAGTTCTATATGACTATCCACCTTCATCACCGCCACGACTCCTGCCGCCGTGTAATCCAACAATTTTCCGATCCAGGTTGGACAATTTGGAGAATTTTGAGAACATTTCAGTTCTTGAAGAAAACAGTACTTTTAATGGTACTTAGGCAGATGTGTTTGCCTTCAACGACTTTACCAGTATGATTAATATGTAATGAGGAATTAGCAAACAACAAAGTCTCAAATGTGGCGAGCCATCCCAGAATAAACACGCAGCTTTTGCCCAAAAAAATCCTGATTGAGATGAGTAAAAAAGTTTTTTAATAAATCTATTGAAGAAACAAATTATTGCTAGTTAATGATGACATATTTGCTAGTTTTGTTGCCTCTTGGGAAATAGTTTTCATCGGAACCCATTAAATATCAGAGGATACAAAATAATGAACTTCTCTTTGTGAACTTTAAAATTGAGTGAAGTTATGCCGTTCACTGGAAACACCCTGGGTTTTCCAAAGGATGTTGCGGCTCCCTGTGTTTTACTTTCTGTGGGAAAGTGATCCAAATGGCTCTTTGAGTGGTAAAGGTTGCCGACCCCTGGTCTAAACAAGATTTTTTTGGGGTAGGTCTGACAACTCGGCAGATATTTAAAATGGTGGCTCCCAGTATTTCCACATGAAGCTGATTAGTCACTGCCACACGGTTTTATCAGTCTTTGGGAATAAACGGCAACTAAGCAGCTCCAGCTCCAGAACATGCAGTCCACTCTGGGGACGAGATCCCAGGCTTCAGCTCTAACGTCCTGGATTTGTCCAGAAAGTTCACCAGCTTCAGCTGCGTAGTTTGTAAAAATCCATAAAAGGCCAACTTGCTCTGTAAACATCTGCTGACTGACCCATTTGTGGCAATAAACCTTGGCGAAACACTTTGTCCTCTGCCCAAGCTCCTGCCCCCAAACCAATTACATACAATATTAACCTTGACCGACAAATAAGGCAGACACATTTTTTTCAGTGTCAAAAATAAAGTATAGTCATTATGTCAATATGCACGAGAAAAGGAGTAACAAGGTGGAAAAAATTACCGTTCAGTTAACAATAATTTAGAAGATTGCTTGCAGATTTTATAGTGCAACTATTTTTGGCTGACAATGAATTGGTCTAGGCATCCCTTATTTACATACTGTAGGGTGAAATGTTGAAAGAGAGGTTGTCTGCATTCGGTTGGCTGTTTCATTTTTAACTGCACATTGAAGTAGTCCACAAAAAAAGAATGAAATTCTCTCATTTGTACAGTATCCCATTCTCAGTGATCCTCAGTGATCACATTGGTGTAATTTAAAATTACCATTGCCCATTCCAGTTTTTTTTAACACATAACCAAAGTGTCAATGTAAATCCTATTACTACTAAGATTAGAGCAGTTTTTTTCAGAAGCAAATGCATCTCATTTTAAAAAATCTCAACTTTAAAGCAGTGATGAAAGTCTTCCGGGAATTCCCGGAAATCCGGGTTTTTGAGCAAACCGATCGTACCTTCCAGGAAATAAAGACCTGATCTCTACGGACAAATCACTTTCCGGATGAAAAAATTGTCTGAAATCGGCTAATTTTAGCTTTATTTTCTACATTTCTCTGCGGATCGCTTTCTCTATGGGCGCGGCCATCACTCGTCTTCCCAGCCTAATTGACCAATGACGGGACGTTTTAGTTGCTTTCGGATGCGTCGACGGCTGTGATTGGCTCTGTCTGTACCACGTGGTAAGCGCGACGCATTCCCTAGAGACCAAGACTGGCGGACCCACGCTAAACTTTCACAAAGAAATCTGAAGTTTGCGATGACATTTGTGTTAAAATAATGGCGGGCATCGTCATTATTGAGCGTGGTCACGACCTCAGTTGTGAGAAGACGATAAAAAACAAATTGAAGTGGTCTTGGCTGGAGGAAAAAGATTTTTAAGGTAGTGTAGGTCCAATACATTTTGTGTAGAATAATCACAAAACCAAATTTTGAAATTATTTCAGTGTCTTATTTTGAATAAATTTCTCTATCTAATTTATTTGTATTTCCTAATTACCATGATTTAGTTCAGTATTACTGACATTAATTACAAGTATTTGGTGGTTTGGACCCAGACTCCCTTAAAAGATAATGTTTACAATGTTTAATTTAGTTTGTATGTTTGTTTTGATATTTCCCAGATTACTAAGTAAAGGTGGTAAAGAATTGATGTATAATGTTATAGAAAAATAGTTTTAAGCAGATCCCATATTTTGATGTAATTATAGTTTGAGAAAACTGTGCAAGTGGATGTTGTACATCTGTCATTTCTAAAGCAGAAATCATGTACAAATGAGGCACTTACATAGAATATCATAGTTACTGGTGTTCTTTTTGCCATTTGGGGCTTTGATGTTACTATATTTTAGCAATTGTATGTTTTGCAGCTTTTAGGAAACGCTTAGATTGTAGGATTGTGTTACTTTTAGCAATTATCCAATTTGTTTTTTAGGACCAGCAAGTCCTCAATGGTAAGTCAAACTAGGGGTTTGAATGATAGTTTCTTGATTAAGAAGTGAATAACTAGCTGAATGTACCAGAATACATCTAAGACCATGTATTTTTCAAAAATTTCTCTCCGCGCCGCCATATCGCTCAAAGAAAAGTTCAGGGATTTTTTCTTTGCCTGATTTTTATCACTGTTAAAGGGTCAAAGGATCAGTCCAGTGAAATCTAATAAATACATTTTTTTATGTATTGTACTGATGAAGTCTTAAATAAAATAAAGACAAAATCTGTCTGCACACTACAGTTCTAAAATAAGTGCAGGAAATATAACTGTGGGAGTTATTTATTTGAACTTAAATTGATTGAAGGCATAATTCCTCTATGTAAAGCAACCTAGACCATTTTGGTCTATACTGCCAAGCTGATCAATGCTCTTGGATACCAATATACATAAACGTATAACGGAAATTAAAAGAAAAAAAAAACTTGACAGGCATTCTAAGTTTAAAGTTGAAAGGAATAAACAACTTTAGAAGCTGGGTGTCTATTTCGTCGCAGTTCCACTTCTGAAAGTCTTGAATAATAAAAATTGTCAGTGATTTATAACAAATATCAGTGACAGGTGCATCAGACTGCAGCTTTGTCCCTGTCAGAGCAAGGTAAGGTTTGACGCACAGTTGAGCTTATCAATCATTGTCACTGTGTGCTCATCTTTCATAACTAAGCTAAAAACTCACTAGTTCATTAGCTCTCCAAGCCTCACAATTCTTAGCTCTATATTTATGGGCAGAGGCTAAAGATGTTTTTAGAATTTTAAAATATTCACTTGTAACAATTACTATGTAATTCCCCTTTTAATTTAATGTACACTTTTACTTTTTGTTAATAACATTTGATAAAAAGCAATAATATACTTACCCAATTGTCCACCACCACAAACACACATACCTCTGATAATAAGGCAAAATTGCCTGGAGAGTACAACACTCTCCGGTGTTGACTAATCTACCCCTCACCACAATGCCCGTTGGGTGCACAATTATTTCTCCTCTCACCACATGTTCATCTCCCTTTAGTGGTCATAATTTCTGCTCTTGCTAATCTCATCTCTAATTGATAGAGGTCTAGTACTCTTGGTATTGAAAGGAAGGTGATAACAAATTTAAACCTTTGACCTCTCTGTTTTCATAGTCCATTGTATCATTGTTATTACCGAATTAGCTTGTCAAATCTCTTTCCAATATGTTATCCTGTCTTAATCAAGAGTTATTTAACTTAGAGATATCACATTTTTTCAGGAAAGACTAAAACTTATTTTAGAATATTTATGTATAAAGAAATACAGATTTGTTTCAAATACCCCTTTTTCTTTTCATGTTACTATTTAATTCTGTGGAGCTATTAAGCACCACCACAAGTGGGCACAATGCAGTCCTTCTATGCCCCCTCTCAAGTCAGGTTAAATGCAGAGGGTTGTTTCAAGGAGGATAAAAGCTGTCAAAACAAAACAAAATGTATGTGAAACACAGACAAAACTTTTGCACTGAATCAGTTGCCACCGGGGGTGAACTCTCTAACACAGGAGATTTACTTCTAGTGTTGACATTCTTTCCACTACCTTAACTCTTCAACCGTTTACTCAATTAACATAATTCCAGCAGATGATAAATGGAGAATAGCATTCTTGGTCTGATTTGCAACACTTTACAATGGTAAATTGCTTATCTAATCAACGTAAATCAGCCGATTCTGTTGCAAAGAAAAGCAGTCGGTATGCAAAGCCACTTTTCTCCGTATCAGAATCAGCTAATTCATGTTGATCACATAAACGATCAAAGATTTATGCATGTCAAAGAACGTGGGTTGTTTAAATGTCACTGGCGACATCTCCTGTGTTAAAGGGTAATGAACTGCCACCACTACTGGTGGTCTACATGGTGCCAGTAGAAATTTAACTACTGTTGGTCCAAGGCAGAGAGAGAAAAGGAAAGGCATTAGTGTAGGACCTAGAGAGTGAACTTTGCATGTTTGGAGTTAGACAGGAAAAACGAGAGAGTTGGTCCGACATGATTGAAAGGAGAGAGGTGGATATCCAATGTGTTCAAGGGACCAGATGGAAAGGAGCAATGCTTACAGATTGGGAGCAGATTCAAGCTGTTTTATCATGGTGTGGATAGAAAAAGGAATGAAGTGGGAGTCAGCAATTACTTTTTGTCAAGAGTAATTGTCTTCACTGTCATTTAGAAAACTCACTTACAGTTTTTTTTTTTCTTTTGATGATTCAATCACACATGATTGCTAAGCTTACTTTTTTATTCTATTCATTGGATTTCTTTTCATATTCTCAACAACTTTTTGAATTTCATTTGGACAAGTAAATGTTGTTTACTGATTTAACCCAGTTACAAAATTAAGGAAAGTTTAGTTAGTAGTTGTCTCATGCTGTTCCAAATGTACCTGTAAAATAGCTTAAAATAATTTCCTTCTCTTCATATTTGAACAGTTGTGTTCTCTGCTCGTACTTTGTGCAGATAATTATAATAGGTTTGTGGAAAGGCTCCTCACTCAGGAACCTATTGGCAAATAAAATAAGCTTTGTAAGCCACTTGGTAAATCTGTGTCTGGAATGTTAAATATATGTTTTGGTTAGGGTTAAGCTTTCATAAAGAGGCCCTAAAGTTTAGTTTTTTATTAGATAAGCAAATTTTTTGCTGATATAAGTGCAATACTTTATTAGGTATGATGTAGTGTACAATGTATAAAATTCTGGAAATTTAGAAGTTAGGTCTTTTGATAGGCCAATAGGTGGACCTAATGAAACCCATTTCACTTTGTCTATTAAGTGATACGTTTATTTTTTTTTTTTCAATACTCCGCTCAAGTTTCATTTGTGGCTCATCAAGAATTTTAAAGGGTAATGTTAGAGATTTTTCGCACGGAGCAAATATCTCTAGTTTTAACTCATAATTTGCAAGTGCCAGCTTTAAAAGGAAAGATTGGTTCCTATTTTCTGACTAGTGGTACAATTTACCACCATTAAAGATATGGTTACCGCAGTTCAATTGTAAAATTTACCCTGCTCCCATTCTCCAACATGTGTGCTTCAATCAAATATTTGTTTTATGTTTATGTTACACTTAAAATATTTATTAAAAAAGGGAAAAAAAAAGTTGGTTTCTAATGGAAAAACAACCCTGCAACTAGGAGCGATTAAAAAAAAAAAATCATTGGCTTTTGAAACAAGCTTTAGTGCAGCAGATGGCATTAAACGATGCCCTTTTTGACAGTAAAAAAATGTATTCTTATTTAATTGCAAGATGGAAAATGTCTGATCCAAGAATCTGAGTCATGGAACAGATTCAGTCGGAACCAACAGATTTTTCCAGTCTGAAAACACCCTAAGAGAGAATTTAAGTTTAGATGCCATGGTTCAACTTCAAGACTATTGGAGGCCATAAGGAAATAATTGGTAATCTTCATCAAAGTTGTTAATGGTGTGTTCCAATGCCCGAATGGAAGTCCTAACAGATTTTGTTTGCTTAAATAGTCACACAGTTCTTCTTAAATACTAAATATATATATACTAAATATATACCTTCTTTTATGGGTATACTTGAACATATACTTGTAGAGCTCTTTTCTAGCCAAAGGCCCAGAGGATTGTAAAAGTCACATACCTACAACCATGTACACACACTTTCACACACTGATAAACAAATTATCACGCTGCTAACAATCAATTATGGAGATTAGTGCCTTGCTTAGGGACACTTTGATACAAAGACATGCCGGCTTCCGTTACCTTTGTGCCATGGACATTATTTTTTGAGTATTTTTTTTATGTGTGTATTTATTTTAATAACTTTTTAATCCAAGGTAAATATCAAATGAAGTGAAAGAGATACTTGATTGTCTAACAGTGATTTGTCTAAAGATTTCTTTTTTTAAACACAATTATGCTTGCCAAAAGATATTGGCTTAAGTTTAAATATATTTTACCCTAGAAGGGCAATTGTGACAAGTGTGAAAAGGGGTTAAAACCACCACCAGTTAAGTTAATCTGTCCAAGATGACATTGCTTTCCTCCACTCCACTGGCACGTGATGTTAAGTGATTTAATATTACAGTTGTGGGTTATTTTTGTTTTCCTTCACTCTCTTTGATCTCATTTGTAACACTGATATACATCTATTGTAGTGACATACATGTTAGTTGTGGGTTAGTTAATTAAAGGAAATTCAAATGTCATTAAAGAATGATCAAGCAAGATTGTGTTGTTAGGAAACACAAACACCTATTCAGTCTTTTGATGCCATATGTTAGAATAAGACTTACCGCAGAACATGAGTGGGTCTTTTTTAATTGTGAGAAAAGCCTTTTAAGTGACAATTGGAGCTAAAAAAGTTTCATTTCCTGTGGAAATGCGTTTGATTGCATGATTGCTAAAGGTGGTTTCTTTTATTTACCTAATTGCATAACTTTTAGTAGAAGAAGCTGAAGTTTATTGAAAAGAAATTGGTTGGATAAATCACTGAAACTGTTGAAGGTCTTCTGCAGCTTTACGTGTAAAGCTGCAGAAGACCTTATCATTGTAATCCTGCAATTGTGCCACATTGCAGAAAAACATAGGTTGCAGAAATAATTGCAGAAGTTAGCTAAACTGACCATAAACGGCAAAAAAAGGGTACTGAAAGAGGAAATGCAAGGATGTATGTAAAAAGTTACTTAGGGAATTGAATGTTATGAAACCATGTAAAATTGTATCTAAATGCCAAAATATCTTATAAAACCTTAGTAGATACCAAATTACACAAAGGAGCTGGCACAATAATAATATAATGGTTACATAACAAATTAGCATTAAAATGTAAAGGATTGTCCAAATCAGCACCTAAAGCTAGCATGGTAATATAAAGGTTTAATGCTAATCTAGTTAAAAAATACTCGCACAAACTGAATTTATTCCAAACACGTGTAATGAAGATGATTAGTTTTGGATTTACAGCAAACAGTGAATAAAAAAAACATGCATGTGTCATTGAAAGCGCCAAACGTGCCCTGGAGTTTTGCAAAGCCTGTATCAAGGTGTCTATGTATGTGAAAGAGTGCTGTCTCCATGGGAACAGGTTCAAACTCCAGGTCTACTTGCATCTACTTAACCACACAGACTACATAATTTGATAAAGACAGACTTATTTCTGAACAAATAAGTCAGACTAAAATAATTCTGTCAGCTTTTAAGAGCTCACAAGAGGATGAATCCATTGATATAAAGTGTCTTTGTCTCAAGTTTAATGTCTTTATTTTAATTCAATCAGAAGTCTTCTACCGATCTACGAAACCCATTAATCTCTTTGGGGCAGCTTCTCTCGCCACTACCTCCAAACAAATATTCATATCTTCACAAGTCTTTACCTTAATAAAGATGTTAAACCCTTGTAGCAATCAGAAGGCTTTGGACTACAATTTGTGAAAGTTCCACATCTTTAGGTTCTAGTATGTTCTCACATTCAGTTAAAAACATGACATACTGTAAGAAGGAGCCGAAAGATTAAAAATGGGCAAGTTTAGGAGATTTGAGGGATCTTAGTGTCAGTCTAGGGGCTGTAGAAGCAAAAGCGCTTGCCCCACAGCTGTGTGGCTCACATTTATCACAACTTGAGGCATTTTCCTGCATTTTGCTGGGGCAAAAAATCGTGTTACTGGGACAAACGGTGGTTGAGTTACAGCAATTTGTTCAGAAATGTTTTGTCTTAAAAAATCCTCTGTCTTCACTCTAGCAATGATATCATTATGCAATCAAACTAATAATAAAAATTATTTGTTTGCTTTATGCAATCAAACTAATAAAACAGAAGAACAATACTTTGATTGCATTACGCAGATCAAATGATATGTCTGCAATTCATTATAGCTTTTTCTTAATGGAAAGATCTAAAGAGATGAATGTCAGCAAAATCTTTACATAAAGAAGTAACAATGATGAGAAATGAGAGCACAATAATCCTTGCACTATAGTGAATTTTTCTAAACTTGGTTACATTAGTTACCAAGCCCTACACTTCAGGGCACAGCTAAATCATTAGGGTAGATTCCCACAGATTCTAGACTCTGATGGTGGTCATAGAACTGACGGCTGTCTTAGGAGTGGGAATTAGGGCCTGGTATTGAGTTGGAAACTTTTGAAACAATGACTGCATTGCCTTGATATGATCAAGTATTGAAAAAAATGACCATTTGCATTCAGGTTTTATACCTAAGCAAATCATTTTGTCAATGTCAGTGAGAAATATGGCAAGCTTGTTTCAGGTGATCAGCATCAGCAAGCCTCACAGAAACCAAAGTATTTAGAACTGCCAAACTTTATTAAAACTAGGTGCACTAATATGTTGTGAACTTTTTTCTCTTATGTTGAATTCTTTGCATATGGTATGATATGAGCTATAGAGTCGACACTAAGCTAATGTAGCTAATGTATTTGATCTTATTAAAGGTATTTTATAAAATCGTATCACAATAAATCTTGTTCAGAAAGTAGTTTGAAATTATGGGTATTGGGATTGATTAAAAAAAATTGTGCTACACAGTTTTGTAGGTAGGGGTTGAGGGTGATCTGCAGCCTGGGGAACAACTGATATAAATTAATGAAATGTAATGAAATAGAAATTAATTGACTGTGAAAATACAGGCAAAAAATCCTCACTGGACCTACATAAAATATAATCATTATTGTTGATAGACAACCATTGTAAGGTAAAAGTGACTGCAGCAAAAGCCCAAGGAAGTTGAGCTGAGACCAATTTTCCTTATTGATAATATGCCCAGGCCTTCCATAAATGTCAGAATATTTCCTAATACGTACGCATAAAACAAAATTGGGGTAAAAAATTAAAATTTCAGGTATTCAAATTAATTGCATTTTCTGACTGATAGTTAACATTTTATTTCAACGTCTCGTCCTTGCCCATGGTTATATATACTTTTTTAAATAGTTAATTGCCATGATGTGTTGTTTCATTGGTCCTAATATGATCCACCCAATATGAAATATCAGGTTTCTGTTTGACTTAAACAAAATCACCTATCAAATCCACATCTTTTTTCCAATGTGAGGAACTACTAGTTTCATTAAATACTCAAATTCTCTCTCATTCTTCTCTAGTTGTTTATTTTGATTTGTCTTGGAGCTGATCCCAGTATATGTGTGGGTGTGAGTCTGTCTGTGTGTGTGCAGGTATGCCTGCGCCTTTAAAAGTTTAATCTAGAGTGGCACTCAGGATATCCTATTTAATGGCTTACTGTCTCCTTTTTTTTCTCATCAACCGATTCTTCCTTCTCGAAGCTCAACTAAAAAATGGATCTGAAAAACCAAGCAATTATGTATCTGCTAGTTTTCTAGATGTTACATTATGAATCTTACTTTATAGCAAAAGAAGAGTTATCTAATGCACCTTTTGCTTCCTGCTGAAACTAGGATGAAATCATTCACACAGCTCACTGTTCCAGGGAGAATAAGGAATACTGAATAATGGAAAACAACCACTTTAAAATGTAGATATGGGATTTCATGTAACAAAGTGTCACTTTTAAATTATTTCTAAAATGTTTTGGAAGTTTAAGTTGTTTGAAATATTTTTTTGACAGGAGCCTAAATGGGTAGAAAACATAAAATATTCACATCTAGTGAATGCATGCATGCAAGTACTATGTATGCAAGTAGTATGCTTTCAGCATAGCATAACTATGTTTACGTTTTTATTTTTTTTACTGTACATATCACAGCTTTACACTACTTTGTCACCTTTAATTAAAATAGAAAATTTGAGTTTGTAAACAAAGGGAGGGAAAAAAAAGTTATTGAATGACTGCTCTGAGAGAAGATAAATAATATAATAATGATTTGTAATGAGTTGAAAATGAAAAGCTAAACAGTAAATGCTAGAGAAGCAAAGAGATGAAAACACATCTTATTGTCGTTTAAAAAGGCTGTTAAAATAACTATACTAAATTACTGTTGTTGTGTCTGCACAGCTATTGATTCAAATAACATGTTTTTCTGTTGTGTATGTTTGTGTGTATTCCATTGGGTGGTGTTTCAGTCAATGTTTAATAAATGTTTGGCACAGCCCTATAATTATGTAAGCGTTAATGTTCGACGAAGTGTGCGGTTACTACTTTTTAACGCACGGTGTGGAAGCCTGAACCGTCCGACGCGAAGTCCGCGTCGCGCAGCACCACTGCTGCAGACAAGATTCGGCGATTTATATATGCTGATCGTCCCGATGGGTTGAAGAAAGCATCAATTCAGAGGGAAAGTTAATCGCTTACCGCTTGTTTTTGCTCAGATGATGAAGCAAAAGGTTGTTTTACAGAAGCCGGCGCAGTGATACAAAACATTTAAGCTAGCCGACCGGAACTTCTTTTTTCACCGTGCGGTTATCAGATTTTAATGCATACCCAGCAGCCAATCAGAATCGAGTATTCAACCGGACCATGGTATAACATATCAAGAAACAATTCTTTTTTGCTAGTTACCCTGTGTTTAATTATTCAGACATTCATAGACTACTTTTCCAGGAAGGCAGGAGTTAAAATGAGAAGTGAGTGTTGTCAGTATCTGATAAACTTTGCCCTGAATATCCTAAATTAAATGTCTGTAACATTTCATCATCAAATACGTACAAAAAATGTAACTGTTTTTTTATTTAGGGTAATGAGCTATTAATAATGTAATATTATTCAAAGGCACAACATATGTGATAATATTAAGATGAATATGTTTTTGTTTAGTTTGTATGATGTCAGTTACAAATGCACGAATCAAAAATAAAATGATTGATCATTTCCTTCTTTTTTAAAACTTTAAATTGTGAAATATTTACGCCGTTTGAAGAGCAGACCATTTCACATCATTTTCACATTGGACATTTAAAGATAGTAATGACACAATTTTGCCCCTGTTCTTCAAATGTTTTCAGCTAACTATGTACTTATCATAATGACTACTTTTGGCACTCAGTTTAAAATGTATTCCTATGGTAAGAAATGGCTTAAAGATGTTGGTGTGACATAAGTCCTGGTTCATTTAGGTTTGAGGGTTTTTTATGTCAACAGTTAAGAGGATTGCCACAATTTTGGGAAAACACGTTAGTTTCTCCAGAAACTAGATTTTCTATTGTAGAAAAATACTTTGATTGCAAGCATTGATATTATTGTCCTCCTTTTAGTGGAGACCTTTTGGTACTGTGGTGAGAGCTGCCGACAACAAGCGGAGGCCATTCTAAGCTTCTAAGTAGCACGAGTAATCTTTTTGTTATTTAATTTTAACTCCTTTTTAAGAGATCTTTGTAAATCACACCTACAGGCTTTTGTTTTTTTGTTTTTTTTTTTTTTAAATTAGGAAGGAATATAAAACTTACCAATGCAAGTATTTATATGTTACATTGATTACATTAGTACATGTTATATTCAACTCTTCTAGTTTATTTATTTTTTTTTAATTTACATTGTTCCTTTCTTTATTGCAGGGGTACATCCCATAAATAACTCACGATAGGGAAAATTTCTGAAGTAGGATAACAGATGTTTTAAGGCCTTAAAACCCCTCGCTACACACTTTATATACTTCTGAGACAGACACAGACATTTTCACTCTTGTTTAAACTCTTAAAGTTCACACATTCACAGAAAAATAGATCCAGTATTATAGAATGAGAGCACAGATTTGATTGCAGTTGAATATTTGTTTAAATATGGCAAATTTATCTCATTCTGTACAGGAGGAATGGCATAGAGGAGATTGATTGACAAGGGCAACAGCCAATCAGGGTGCAGACTACAATGCTCTGTACCAACAAAAGACAAAAAAGCATGCAAAGTTGCTCCAAAAAGATTTTTGAAACAGCGTGACTGCTGCTAAAGATGAACTGTGATATAGCGAGGGACCACTGTGTTTATTTTTCACTTAAATGGCACCTTTGATTGATCTGCCATTAAAAAAGACTGTAAAGAGGGAACGAGTATGATGCAAAGCAAGATTGATAAATAAGAGATGACAGCAAGAAAGAAGACAGAGGGAGAATAATGTTACAGGGCCAATCACGCCTCAGTGGTTCTACTAATCATGCAAACAAGGTCACTGCCTGCTCCAGCCAAACTGGCAGACAATAGGCATCTGGGGCATTGGCCTCTCACTCTCTTTTTCAGCCTTCACTTTTGCATTGTTTATCCTTTTTTTGTCATTCAATAGGGACGTAGGGAGCTGTCATAGACATGTACACTGATAGATGCCAGTAAATAGTGTTTAGATCATAAAACAGTTACCTTTTGACTATATTTAGGAAACATGCTATAAAAGTAAAAACAAGTCTAATGGTAAAAGCTCAGTGTGGTCTGATTGAAAAGTGAAACTGGGTTTGAACCTCTCCTTCCCCCCGACATAAAGATTTACTGCATTGCTTTTTGTTGCTTATTAATAGATTTAAAAATTAGGTACCATGTCATGCAACATTTGTAACATTGCTTTAGGAAACATTGCTCTATATATTTTAGTTTATGTGTTCCTAATAACTATCCACAACCCCAAAGTTACTAGCATTTAATAGTCTGTGAAAAGGAGTCAGCGATGTCAAAATTAGATGAGTTATAAGAGGATTGACGCTGAAAAATGTTTCATCAAACCTAAATAGAAAAGAAAAATACTTGTTTACAAAAAATTGTGATATCTCAAGATTTTGGCTGACCAGATTATCTTAAAACTCGAATAAGGAAAAAAAATATATATATAAATAATCTGATCTGTTTGTTTGTTTGTTGTTTTTTTTTTTTTTTCATAAGTCAGTCTGCCCCAGGGCAGCTGCGGCTACAAAAAAGTAGCTTACCGTCACCAAGTATGAATGAGGAGTGAATGAATAATGGACACATTGTAAGCGCTTTGGGTGTCTTTTAAAGCACAGATAAATTTAATCCATTATTATTATTATTATTATTAATATTATAAAGAATAAACCAAACCTATTCTAACAGAATACCAAAAAAGTGCATATAAAAAAAGTTTTTTTTTTAATACAATGTCTATGAATCATGAAAGTGATAGTCATTCATTGTGAAACCTTTGTTAAAAGTCATTAGTCATTTTTCATTTCAAAAAGCAGTGTAAACTCTTCTTCTGCTTTGCAGTCTTAACTGACTTGTATAGTATAATATTTACCATTATTGTCATCTTTTACAATTAATACACTGTTTACATTTTAGCTCATAGTAATGTACTTGTGTATTTGTTGAGTATTTGTTTTTTCATGCCTGAACTTAGAAAGCTTTTTGCATTACTGCAAACCTTAAAATTTTCATATTTCATCACTGGAAAAAAATTGAATAATCAATCATTATTGGTTCATATAAGTTCTTTTAAATGTTTTAAGATCTTAATTAGGTAAGATAAAACATTTTCCAGTTTCGACATGCTTGTACCCTATTTTTTTTTCTCCATTTTTTCTGTCTTCCTTGTTACTTACACACACACACACACCCCGCACACACCCATCTTAGATAGTGTTAATAAAGAATGTCATGTTTCTTCCGTAGCCTTCATAGGCCCCATCTTTAAGACAATAGCACCATTTGATATTGGTGGATGCTGTATCTTAGTATGTAAAAAAAACAATCCAAGACCTTATTTATATTTTCTCAACAGAGTAAATGTTTACTAGTTAATGTGAGATTGACAAAGGACTTTTTAGACATGCATCACCAATCCATCCAGCTTCGAGAAGTTTACATGTTTGTTAATATTATTACTTTCAGTGTCATTTAAAATATATATTTGTACTCTTAACTGTTAAGAATTTGCACTAAATAAATTATTTTAGTTTTGTTTTTAAAAACTGAGCCAAAAGAAATGGGTACCTTTTTTTTTTTTTTTTTTTACAAAGTTAATGCTGACAGGCTGTGAACTCCTGCATTAAGGTTTGGGATTTCTCAAGGAGCATTAGACTCAGCCCTGGTTATGGCATGGCAGTCAGTCTGATGACAAACTGCAGAACTCTAAAGATTCATCAATCACACATAAGCACTCAAAGCATGACCAATATTGTCCCAGTGCCCTGAAGCAAAGACTTTGTATGTCTTTACAGACCTAAATACTGTTGACAGGAAAATATAAATCCCATATTCCTTGTCCCCTTATGTGTGACTTTTCAGGTTGGATGCATTTACTTTCTACTCCTCTTTCCCCCTCACTTTCCATCATTTTCTACAGCCTTAATAAATATGGCAAATGTACTTCTTAAGAACACTCTTCTTGGTATTTTGAAATTGTCATTTTTGATGTGTTTTTAAAAAGTACAATTAAACAACTCTGGGTCTATTTATTTCCACGTTCAACTTTACTGTCCAGCAGACAAATGGTCGAGACCTTATTTTTTTTTCTGAATAGGTACAAATGCCAAACCTCTTAGACAATGGCATTTCTCCCATTTGCCACAGACAAACCTTCTGCATGATACATTTGTGGTGGGGAAGAGGGGGAGAAGGAGTAGTAGCAAGGGAGATACTGTCGCGATTCGTCACAGTCGTCTTGCATGAAATGCCACCAGCATTTTGAAAAGGAGCCACAGAGGAGGAAACATTAGTACGATTGGTGTCTATTTACACTCGTCTGTCTTGGGACTGTTTTACAACTGCAGCACTGTATAAACAGCTGTTTCAAACGTAACTTTTAGGTATGATAATCAGGTTACGATTAGAGTCAGGTAACAGTGGATAATGAATTGCATAATGGATTATTAAATGTAAGCTTTGTTCTCTGAACTATGTGTCGTGTTTTTATTGCAAGAATAATTAGATTTATACAGTACAATGTAAGTGTGTCCATGCATACAAAAATAACTTGGTTATTCATCTTCTAAATGTGCCATCCAGAGACCATCAGGCATTCACTCGTAAAAAGAGAAAAAAGCAAAAAATGACTCCCTTCTGACCGTCCTTTACCTTTTATCATATATTCCTCTCTTTTTTCCTCCTTACAGCATTTTGTTTTAATGGTGAGAGGGAAACATGGTTTCTTTCTTTCTCCCTTTTTTTTTTTTTTTTTTTACTACCCCACCCACCTATGGCAATGATCCATTAGCAGCTACCAACCGACACCACACAGCAGCAGTTTTCAGAAGATAGCTGGCTTGATTGCTCTGGTTCTTTTCCAGGTTTGCCTGTTTATAAGTGTGTGCCTTACTGCATGCACAGTAAACCTCATGCTTGTAGTTTGTAAACCTAATGATCACAACTCAATTTCATTAACAATAGCAAACTTTTTTATAATATATATATATATATATATATATATATATATATATATATTATAAAAGGGAGAAACGGGAAGTTAACCTTTGAAGTTAGCACATTGAACTGCACGGTTACCAGAACAGTTGATTTGAGATACTGAGTGGAAGGTAATTCCTTTTATCTTCCTTTCCCGGAACGTGTCTTTAAAATGTGGAGAATTTATTTGTGTGATCAGTCAAAAGCTGTCTTCAGCACATTCTAGAAGTCTGAACATGATTATTTCTGCAGACTAATGCTGAAAGTGCACCACTTTATGTAGTGGTAATACTCACGGATCTTACAAGCAGTGTAAGCCACTTCTTCTTTTTCTTTTATCTTGTGTCTGGCCTCGGATGTGTTTGATTGTGTCTAAAATCGAGCAATTCCAATTACGAGGTGAATTTGGCGACTGCACCAAGTGTTTTGGCAGATAGGAGATCTGTCTGCATGCCCAGAGCTACACCCCAGCGTTACCGCAGCGACTACTGTAATTGTCCACTCTAATATATTCCGAGTCAGGTTTTGAATATTACATTGCTCTGACTCTTCCCCTTGCATAGTCAATATTCTCTGTGCATATGAAATTTTCATTATTGCTGCACTTACATACTTAGGTTTCTCTAATAAATGGTGTGATTACCAAAGGTTGAATAGGCTCAATTCAATTGACTTATAGACCAAAATAATAAAACCTCTTAAAGAATGCACTACTTTATTCGAAGTTTGTTTGCTTTGCTCCAATAATCTGTTGTAAAACACTTAGTTTTTATCTCAACCAATCGACAATGCTGCAATTTAATTGAATTTATATGCAGTATATTTGGTGCAGGCAATCCGTAATAACAATAACGTGGAGGGAAACAGCTGCATTTTTGCCCTTGTGTTCATTTTGTTGTCCACATGCAGCTGTTGCTAGTTGTTGTAGACCCTAATGACAGCATTCTGTCTTTTCATCCGAATGTTGACGTTTAGCCAGCTGAATCTGCCTGCAAATCTGTTTACTGTGGAGCATAATTGCTTCTGTCGGAGTCTTTTGTTTCATTTACTAATATGGCATGTTTTGGTAAGGCAAAAGACATGCTTGCTTGGTGTCTCCACAATAAATATCTCCCTTCACACAGTTGTGCTGTTGCTTTATATCCAAACTCCATAAATCATTATTTCTTCCATATGAAAATATGCCCTCTTTGAAGCTTCTTGCTGTTGTCGCTTTCTGGGTATTTTGAAGTTCCTGCTTTTCTCAGTATGTCAATATTAGCATGTGAATATGAGAATGCATTTTATTTCTTTAAGCCAAATTGGGACGAGGTCGCTGTGGCCAAAAGGCAATGTTTTTACATAAACCTTTTGTAGTAGTCAACAGGAATGTGTTCACAGCCACAACGTCAGTCTCACACCAAATTTTTCCTCATTTTTACTTGACAGTTTTAAAAACTTAGTGTTTATTAAATATTTTGTCTATTATTTAGTTTTCTTTTTTTTTTGAGTATTTACTGTTATTGGTGTTTTGATCATTACTACTAAAATTGTGCTGCCGGCATATCCTGGTATGCCCTGATGGCTCACACTGAGTGATTGTTCTTTTCATTAGCTGACTAAAGAAAAGAAAACACATGGAGGCTTATTTTAGTACTTCTAACTGAGCGGAATAAATGAGTTTGCTGTGCAGTCTTAAAATACAGGTATGTATCCCACAATCTGCCTCTGGCACATCTAAAACAGCAGTGCTTAATGTGCTCAAAGTTAAAATGAAGGTCCTTCACAAAAGTTTGTTTTTCCTATTGATTCCAGTCTGTTGGATACATTTGCAGTTTGTAGACTCTACTGGAAACTTGTTCATTTTATGTGTTGATATGACGTTTTAAAAAGACAACAATTACCTAACAGCAAAAATAGGATATTTCTCATTTCTGCAATTCTGTTAAAAAAAAAGAGTTCATCCTGAAATAAAAAGGAAAAATATTGATGTAAATTCTAAAAGTAAAAATTTTCTTATGATCTTAACTAGCCTGCATGCTTCAATGAAAAACAATTTTTAATGCTCATCAAAAGTGGAAACCTAATTAAAAGTGAGCGAAAACAGTAATGGTTGCTTTAAAAAATGAGAGGTGCTTCTGAGTCTTTACTGACACAGAAGTGCTTGCATTGGTCGGGCTGTGATTTCCTCACAGCTTTGCCTTGAATTAACCATTTTAAATCGATGCAACTGCAGACATAAAGCCCAGCCCATTGATCTCACTTCATCACACCGTCTGTGTATGTGAGCGTGTGTGCCCATGTGCAGACATCTTTTCTTTTATGTATGTCAAGGTTTTTCTCTTCAAATTGACTTTAGAAGTAATTTTAAGCGTGACCATGTACAAAAGAGGATTAACCCTACAACTATCATTTCCTGTTCAGTATCTGCCCTACACAATTTCTGAGCCAAAGCTAAAATGACCAACTATTATTTTTTGGGGCACCACCAGTATTTTGTTGGCAAATGTTTACAATTCACTGGGTTCTCATTCTATAGATGTGCACTTATTATTTTTTTTTAAGTCTATGTCTGGTAGTAATAAAACACTAGCTTTTGTCCATTCACTGTTTTCCTGCCTAAAAATTAGAATATTAACTCATTGTGCTATCCATATCCACACCAGTGGGCTCTATGGACTGTTCAGACATGAGAGATGTCTGAAGGGAACCAGAATAGCCCCCTTGGGAGCTTTCGGGGGGGTGAGATAACTGATTCACACTAAAGAGTTTGACTTTTCCCTTAGGCCAGACCTGCAAGGAATACTTTTGTGCTTCACCATCAATACAGATACAACTTAGGTGAGCTAAACCAATGATAAGTTCTAGCCCATTGAATTTTCCTTCAGGGGTTATGAATGAATATATATATATATATATATATATATATATATATATATATATATATATATATATATATATATATATATATATATATATATAAAAATATATATGTATATATAGAACAGTAAAAGGTAATAGTGCTCCATGGTTAGTTGAGGAATTATTATCACTCATGAAGCGGAGAGACAACGCAAAAAAGGTGGCTTCCAACTCTAAACATGTAGAGGATTATACAAACTATCGCATATTAAGGAATAAAGTTACAAAATTAAACTTTTTGAAAAAGAAAGAATATTTTGGACAAAAAATTTGTGGTTCCATGAATGACAGTAAAAGATTGTGGAAAGTGTTACAAGAACTGATGTGCAAAAAAACAAAGACTTTTAATTTGAATATGGAAATTGGTGGGATTATTGTCAGTAAACCATTTGATATTGCCAATCATTTGAATGACTTTTTTATTAACAAAGTTGAAAAGCTGAGATCTTCTATGATAGCGCAGGATATAAGCTCTCCTTGTCAAAATATTCAATTGACAATGGAAAATAAAGCTTGTTCCTTGGTGCTCGACACTGTTAGTGAGAATAATGTTCAAGATTTGCTTCTCTCATTACCTGATGATAAAACACCAGGGATTGATTACATTGATGGTAAAATCCTTAAAATAGTTGCAAATGTTTTGGACAAACCAATATGTCATATTTTCAATAGAGCACTGATCAGTGGAGTGTTTCCTGACCAATGGAAACAATCAAAAATTATACCTCTAATTAAGGATGAAAAGTCAGAGTTTACTGCTTCAAACTGCAGACCAGTTCATGTTCTCCCTGTTTTGAGTAAAATTTTTGAAAGGTTAATATTTAATCAAATGCTACACTACTTTAGCTCAAATGATCTGTTTACTAGTGCACAGCATGCCTACAGACCAGGTCATTCAACCAATACGGCATTAGTACATATGGTAGACCAGTGGTTAACACATTTGGATGATAAAAAATATGTGGGTGCGGTGCTTTTAGATTTCACAGCTGCTTTTGACGTAATCGACCATGATATTCTGTTGGCAAAGCTCAAATGTTATGGATTTTCACAGTTGTCTCTTTCACTGATAAGAAATTATCTTAATGGCAGAACACAGAAAGTCCTCTTCAATGGTAGCTTGTCTGAAACAAAGTTTATATCATGTGGTGTTCCACAAGGTAGTTGTTTGGGTTCACTTTTATTTTCAGTGTTTGTAAATTATATGTCCCAGGAGATGAGAAATGCAGAAGTGGTGTTATATGCAGATGATGCAACTGTATTTTGTGCATCTGCTACTGTCCCAGAGCTGAATACAGCGCTACAGAATCAACTTAATTTGGTTACCAATTGGGTTAAGTTGAATAAATTGGTTCTTAATACATCTAAAACAAAATGCATCGTTTTCGGTACAAAATATTTATTGAATGCACCATGTTACCTGAATTTGAGGATTGACAATAGTTTAGTTGAGCAAGTGACTAAAACCAAGCTTCTGGGTATCAAATTAGATGATCAGCTCTCTTGGACAGATCAGATTAATCATATAGTATCCAAGATGGGCAGAGGAATCGCCCTGGCTCGGAGGTGTGTGCAATATTGCCCACCTTCAGTCATGAGGACAGTTGTACAGTCTTTAGTTTTGTCACATCTGGAGTATTGCCCAGTCATTTGGTCTAGTGCGACACAGGGGCATCTAAAAAAATTACAAAATCGAGCTGCCAGGGTGGCTCTTGGTTGCTCTTATTGGACCAATGTGAATGACATGCACACCATTTTAGGTTGGTTGATGGTAAAAGACAAAGTACAACTCAGTCTTCAATGCTTAATGCACAACGTCATTTTTAAAAAATGTCCACAATATTTGGTAAACAAAGTCTTATACAGTGGGTATTGTCACCAATATCAAACTCGTCAGGTCAGCTCTGGTGATTTGATTGTTCCTTTTTCAAGATCTAACTATATGAGAAGAACAGTGCTGTTTAGATCTTCTGATGCATGGAATCAAGTGTCTGTAAGGACAAGGCTTATTAGTAACAAATATTATTTCAAAAAGATTTTAAAACTAAGATACATGGACTACTTACAATAACTAAAAATTTGTATGATTTGCTGTTATGAAATGTATTATTGTTAATGTTATGTTGCTGTGTGTTTTGATATGTTGGTACAAAAATGAAATTGTTTTAACTTATTTTATCATGTTAAGCTTTTAAGGTAAATATGATGAATTGGTCACTGTATTTTGTGAAATCAATTTTGGTTTTTGTGAAATTGGTAAAATGTATGTGTTTTTTGCGTATGGACCCCAGGAAGACTAGCGACCACTTTGTGGAAGCTAATGGGGCTCCGAATAAATATATATATATATATATATATATATATATATATATATATATATATATATGTATATATATATATATATATATATATATATATAGCCTCATGCCTACCCACATTCATCAAATCCATACATTTGTTTTGAGGCAAAAAAAAGAGCCCTTTTCATTGCGTTTATTCTAAGAATTGATATTTTTATTGATAAATGTTCCTTCTTTGTTTCGTTTGAACTGCTAGTTATGTTAGAACAGTTTTTATGACCAGAAATATTGATTTAGAAGGAAAATGCATAAAACATGAACTAATGTTTATCTGAATTGGACTGAATTGTAAATCGAGTTGAGTTGTGAACGTGTGAGTCCAAAGCCAATAAATTTAGTATTTTGGTAATGACTCTCAGCACACACTTAGAGACACTTTTGGAACACTGACGTGGTCTACTGGCTGACATAGAGCCGTTGTCAATAGATTTGTTATGTCAGCTATTACAGTTTTTTCCAACTGCTAAAACAGACTTTCTGAAACATTAGACCAATTCACCTACCACAATTTTCAAAATATAGGCTAAATACACTGAATATTTTACTCTTGAGTCAAAAGCTCACTTTGAGGTCATAATGAAGACTCTATTATCAAAACTTACACACAGCAAACACAACACACTAGACAGCAAAACACTTTTTTGGAAAACCTAGGCTAAATGTACAAAATACTTGACTCTTGAGGCAAAAGCTAACTTTGAGGTAATAATAAAGACTGTGGTTAAAAATAACAAAGAACAACAAACCACATCTCAAAGCAATTGAAACTGTTTTGTTGTTGACTAAGAGTTGGGTCTTAGTATGGGTTATGGCTGGTGCGGTCAGGGACTGGGTGTGTCTTTGTGCCGGTCTTGGTCTAATTGTAGTATTAACTTTTTACAGCCTCATTAGTCAATCTTTAAGGAAGGTTCCCCGTAATAAATTCTAATCATGATTAAATATCCAACTTTGTAGGAATCCCACAACTTTTCATGCTTCAGCATAGCCTTTAAAGCATGTCTGATTTTGACGATTTTGGAGTTGCCATTGTATTTGAGAATTTGACCAAAGTGTTGTATCCTTTGTGTGTCTTGCTGTATTTAAAATATACCGGCAATCTACGAGTCTGACACAACCTAATGCCTTCAGTGTAATTAACGACAAAATAGAAGAAGAAGAAAAAACATTTTGTTTTAAATCTTTGCCTTGCCGCACTGTCCCGTCTTTGTCTGATTTGAGGTTCTAAGATTGCCATTTTCTTTCAGAGTAGCATAGATCATTGATGCATGTATTTTTAATTGCTTGGCCAGTGTGGGAGTAAGTGGAAGAGGCCCCTGGACAGAGGCAGACTTAAACTCAGCCATGCTGTCCTGTCACTTAATTTGTTTTATCTCAGCCTGCCGTCCTTTCTCTCTTACTCGTTTGCTGTCTCTGTGTTATTCTGAGTGCTGCTAGCTGACCTTCACTGGGACAGAGCCATGACTCTAATTGCATTGATATGTCAGTGAGCTCCACTCGTTGCAGGAGAGCATAGCGATATTAGCCTAGAGCACTGTAGTGATGCCATGTGAGTTTACTTTCTTCTTCCTGATGGCTCACACAACCCAACTACTGAGAATGAAGACCATTGTTCGCACTTATATGGCACTTGAGGATTTATTCTCCACATGATGCCGAGGCACTTCCCAAACCTTGTGTGCAAGCCTCTGATAGCTTTTGAAGCCCCTCAACCATGGCTTGTAAAAAAAAAAAAAAAAAAACATTGTGCCAGTAACATTCACCATCATTTTCTGACGGATTGTTTCAAAGCCCGAATGAGAACCTACTGCTGTGTTTCCTAGATAGAGCAGCCAGAAAATCAAAATGTGGGGTTTACACCAGTTCACTTATTTTCCAAACAAATGATGCAATTATCTCTGTGGAAGCTTTAATTTTGAAGCAGCTGCACAAAGAGTTCAATTTACACAGAGGACCACAAAAATGGGATGGTGTCAGTCCCTGTTGTTCTCAACAGTGTCTCCTCCTCATACGTCCCCCAGCCTCTGTAGGAATAAATACTTGTCTTCAATATGCCCCAAGCTGTGGAATAAAGATCTAACAGTTTTGTTCCCTTATTTACTGAAGATGTGTTGTTTGTTACTGTGTCTCAATCCTAATTCTGGTATGGGTTGATTTGATCTGATTTTATTTCCCCCACTGCCAACTGATGTGAGGGTGTATGCACATGCTTTCAGCCCACAGGCATCTGTGGATGTGGATGTGTGCTTGTCTGTGCCATGTTTATTCATCAGGAAGGAGATCTGAAAAAAATTGAAGTAGAAGCATAAATTAGGCACTTCGCAATTTTTGTTCATTAAAAAAAAAATCTTGTAGAAAAAGTGATATTTGAAGAAGGAATATATATATATATTCAGACCTTTTAATTAGAATGAATGGGAAGTTGTGTCCAAACTTTCGGTCCGCTCTGTGTGTGTGTGTGTGTATATATATATATATATATATATATATATATATATATATATATATATATATATATATATATATATATATATATATATATATATATAATGATAGCATTATAAAACGTCTTTTGAGATGATGATGCATTCAATCTCTTAAAAATCTCTCCAAATCTTCTCTCTTGTAATGTTTTACCTCATATCATCTTGGATGAGTGATGACTAAAACGTTTAAGGAAAGAAGACTTTGAAGTCCAAGTGCCATGATTCAACTTTAAGACGTCACTCAGATAAATGAGAACCTTCACCGACCTCTTAAAGTTTTAACTTTCTATTTGACCAAATGTTTTATTCCCACTAAAATGAACAGTTTTTTGTCATATTTTAAGCCATTTACAGCTGTGTATGTTTGACCTTAAGAGTCTTAAAAGATCTTTGTAAACAAATTGATATCTTAGTCGTTACTTTATCACTAAAAATCAATCAAATGAGAAGTAAAGGGAAGGTATAAAGATAAGCTTGCAGGAACAAGGTGCAGACAATGTTTTCTCAAGTGGTTAGTGCATTGTTTTGAGACTTATGAAATGTCCTTGTGTGAGAATTTATGCATTCATATTATTTAGAAAGACTGTCTCATCACTAAATGCCAGAAAGGTTGCAAGGGTGCAATAGCCGTTTTCCTCTAAATAGCAGGGTTTACATCTACAGTAACTATGAAATGTAGGCCTATTCCTGAATTTAGATGTATGAATCAGGTTAGTTTGAGTGTATCTAATCAGTCACTGGTGACATTTGCAGCATGAGCTCTAATGTTCTTTTTGCTGACAGTTTTCCTTTCGTATACTGTGACATAAATGACTAACAGATGTGCTGGAATTTTGCTTATGACAGTATAGGTATCAAGATGAATGGACACTTATCGTTATTTTAAAACCTTGCAAAATTTATACAGAGCCCTGTTGTCGACACCGTAGGGGTGAAATTCAACTTTATGTGCCTTCTCTTTTGGTACACTCTCCATTTCTCACATTTTGACAAGCCAGTGTTGATCTTTTTTGTTTGAATTAGAGCCCAGACCACTTTGATCTTAAGATGTCTTGTGCTGTCAGAGGCACTTTCCACTGAAATGTGTCAAGTAATTTTAGTGCGGTTCTACAAATGATCTTATTTGCTCACTTTTTAAAATAAGACCTGTCCCCATTTTTCTTTAAAAAGAAAACTAGTTTCTTGTGTTTTTTTTTTTTTTTCACTTCTGGCTGGTGGTGGTCTGGTTTCTTGAGGAAGACAAGAGGTTGAAGGACAGCTGAGGGGTAAAAGCACAATGAAAAAAAAAGTGGTTTCCAGACAGCAGCGGAAAAAGGAAAAAAGAAGAGAATGGGATAAAGGAGGCAGGAAAAAAAAGTGTACAATTGTTTGAATGAGCAAAAGCTGTGCTGATGGAGACAGGCTGGTTACCAGATGGGTTTTGTCAGAGAGAAAAAGGGGAACATAGAAAGGAAAATGCTTAAGAGATGGTGGCTGATGTGGCTGTCTGTAATGCGATATGGCAGAAGCGATTTTATTTTTAGGACACAGGCCCTCAGAACGATAGATTTTATAGGGTTTTGAGTGGGTTGATCTTTTTAAATATTCAGCTTCAATGAAATATGGAGCATGACTCCAGGCTGTTTGGAATTCATAAGTCTGTTTGGCAGGGCTAGCTCTGCATATTGAGATCTGTCAGAGTCGGCCTGAGTGTTAAACAGAACCCCGCAGATGGCAGTCCAAACAATGGCGCAGAACAAACACCTCAGAACGAATAAAAAAAACGCATGAACGTCTTGTCTTGGAGGCGGAAATCATTTATCAGCTTTTAATGCAGTGGGACAGAGTATTTCTATTGTGCTTTATAGTGCTTTTATGGACCAGATTCAGCCAAATGAAGAGCTGCTGCTGAGTAATCCAAACACAGAGTGTGTATGCAGACTTCTATGTTCTGTAAGTAAAACCTGTCTTCATAACTGAACCAATTAGAAACTTAGATTTACAAATAATTTTGGTCATCCTAGTATTGTGTTCCTTCCTTTAAGGAAATATTTAAAAAAAAATGTCATTTTATTATTTTTGTAATTATATAGGATTTGACATGAGAAAAAACAGTGATGTTAATACATTAATTTAAATATGATTTGTTTAGGTCAGATTTGATCAGCATGATCACTTTATTATTGCCCCTCATCTTAATGACATTACACAGATACCAGTATTTGCTCCTGTTCTTGTGACCACAGTTAATGTAAAAAATGAAAAACAATGAAAAAAAAGAAAAACAATGATTTTTTTTATTAATTAACCTTTTTACTTTTTTTTTTTAGAGAGAGTCAACCCGAAAGGTATTCAATCTAATGTTGTTTACTGTCAATTGAATATTCTTCTGTTCAATAAAAAAGAGTGGTTGATTTTATGTTAAAACATTGTAATGATTAATACATCCTCTGACACTGAAAGCACCTGCTGCGTCTTGAAAAATGTCTTCACTGACAACAGAACAGGAAAATAAGGATGTTGGAGCACAGAAAGGTTTCACCAGCAATGCAGAGTTCTTTACTAAAATGTGGTCAGTGTTGCTTTTTATATATATTTTATCAACTCATATTTATTCTAGAGAGTGAATATGATTGAACAACTTCAAAAAACTCATTTCCATCTGACATTAATAAGCAGGCATAGAAAAACATGTCAATGTTGGGTATACAGTTGAAATAGAGAACATGTAAAAAAAAATATCTCTACAGGACTTAAATCTCCTATATGAGTGTGTCTTTTTTCTTGAAGTTTTGCTTTCCAGGTCAGTGCTGAGTTACAAATTGTAAATCAGATGGGTTTTTTTTAATCCTTCAAGACACCTGATTCAAAGCTAGTGCACAAATATATTCTTCTGTTTGTCTTGGTGATCCATTTGTGATTGCTCTTCACGTCTGGAAGCTTCGAAAGAATCAATATTTCTCTTTCCCTGTGTGTGACAGGTATACACTGCTAAAGACAGCAGCTCATAGAAGCCCTCACTTGGCGCAAAGTGACTGGGGGGCAGAATTCATATGCACTAGACTGCGACTGCTAGGGATATTGACCAGCAGTAATCACACAAACAACAACAGGTAGCGGGGCCTGAATCCAAGACATGTTTAATTCATGCCAGGTGCAGCACAGTACACAGACTGTACTTGATTTGTGTTCGTACCGCATGTATTTGCTTCTCTGCAGTGATGGGAGTCAGTCATGTTGTGTTTGTTTGTGACTGATGTTGGCTGTTTTGTTTGTGTGGCACACATACACAAATGAGAGACCCCAGGAAGTGATGATGTCCCTGCATACAGCTACATTCTCAGTTCATTACCCTGCATGTACAAATAATTAGTTTAAAACAGGAGTGAGAGCTTGGGTTTCAATAACCATCTGCCAGGTGCATTCCCTACTAAAAAATACAGGCAATTATTATTTTTTTTCTTTCAGATTTTCATATTATCTTGGCAAAAATAACAATAATTACTTTTAAATTATCATTTTTACAGCTATAAAAAAGATTTCCTAAAATTTTTCATTGTGCAATTTCCATGTAGACAGTTGTATTTTTTTCTCATCTATTGTTTTTTTTCTTTTATTAAATAATAGGAGTAATTTCACATATGAAAGGAAGAAAAGGGGGATTTTACAAATAAAAAAGCAAAACTAGAAATTAATCCAGAAAATAATTGTTAAAGTTATTCCAGCAGAGTCTTTTTTTCTTATTTAAAAGAAAATCCTTTGTAATTTGTTTTCAGTGGAGAATTTGCAGTGAGCTTGTGTCTGTAATGTGGCAGCACTACTGGCAAGCTAGATGCGGAAGCATTGTTGAATCCATTAAAGCGTATTAATGCAATGTCATGCTTGACTGAACCGGATAGTGACTTGAGTTCAAACTCAGGGGCAGACAACTTGAGAGACATCCATCTCCCTTTCTCTCTCTCCTTTACTATCCGTATGCACACATGGTGCTGCTCTGTTCATGAAAAACAAAACAGTGGTCACTGGAATAACTTTAAACTGACAAAAGTGCTGATAAATAAGTAATTAACCAATGAAAATCAAACATTGTTTTTGGAATAGTTATTTTAACAGGATCATATAAAAGGAAGACAAATGAAACATGGATAGACAAAAAAAAATTGTAATTAACATCTAGTCTAAACATGAACCACATAAAAAGAAGCAGGGTTGTGTAAGCGATTAAAAAGTCGCATGCCAAAAAAAAAGAATACTGTCCCTACTGTGATATGGTCTTGGCTGCTTTGCTACATCTGGCACAGGGTGTCCTGAGTCTCTGTTACTACAATAAGACCATCAAAGCATTCTGGAGAGAAATGTTCTGGCTTGTTTCAGAAACCTTGGTCTCATTCACAAGTTATGGGTCTTCCAACAGCTAAGAACACCCAAGCGTGTCTAAGAGAAAAACATTGTGCCATTCTGGAAAGGCTGTCTGTGAGCCTTAAACTAAATCCTACTGAACCTTTGTGAAAAGAGCTGACCGTGCTGTCTGGACAACCTTCAACATGAGGTGACGGCAGCCATTTATCTACTAGAAGGGCCCCAATAATCCCTATTGACAGGTGAAAAAAAGGGTTTGATGGCAGGCATTGCCTTAAATAGTTGTGCAACAAAATATTTAGTATATCATCATCTTTGTCCAGTATGAATTTGCTGTGAAATTATGCTGAACAATCTTTTGTAAGCACTGTTTGAATATTAGTTATTTTTTATTCGTATAGACATAGGAGAGTATTTCAGTGATCATTGTGGGTTTGTCAATCATATAAACAGTGGTATCAATTTTTTTCCCCCCACATATGTTAAATATAATACACTGACAGTGAGGCAAACCAATATTTGTCGGTCACTGATACTGCACGTTGTTCCACTTAAAAAGATGAGTTTGGTCTGTAATGTTCATCATAGATGCTCTTCAACTATGAGAGGCGGAATGTATAGAAACCAGGAAATGTATTTATTTCATTTAAACATTTTAAACATGAGGATAAGCCCTTTGAGATGCAACATCTAGTTTTTAAGGGGGTCCTCTATAGCAGACATTTACTAAAGTAGGTTAGAAGCAACAAAAAAAAGAAGCAAAATAGGCAGAACAATCAAGCTTGCAGTCTGCACAGACTCATGAGCACACACATAAACACACCAGCTCTCCGTATTCCCCACTCTGTTAAATGACATTGGACAAATTAAATGTAATTTAAAGTAAAAAAAAAAATACCCTAAGAAGTCATTATCTGAGGGAAAATAATAATAGTAGTAATATTATTAGCAATAATAATTTATATAAAAACAAGTAATATACAATAAAAGTAATATTAGGAACCCCAAATAATAAAAAATAAATAATATAAAAAACAATAGTAAATGTTTTTGAAATGAATTAATAAAGCCATTTTAAATCATACAAGTTTTGAGATTGTTGTAGGATTTTTCAAGAACAATGTGGTGAAAAAAGCACGTTTTTGGTCATTTTTTTGTGACATATTTTGTAGTTTTACAAAAACAACAACAAATCTAAATCATCTTCATTGACAAATCTGATTTGAGAGTTTCAAAACAAAAAGCTTTGTGAATATTTGTTATAATTCACACTGAAAAAAAGAAGCGCCCACTTCTCTCTAAGACAACATTTCCAATCAATCAAAGGAAACGACTAAGCTGCGGTTTTTTGTTTCAATTATCATCTTCTCTCTGTCAAGTTTGTTTCATTCTTGCTTTTTTTGAACTCTCATTTCACTACTCGTCTCACTTCTTTTGAAATTATTTTTGATGCTTTCTGTGGAAGAGAGAGGGTTGACAGTTTAATATGTACACACAGTTGACAATAACCAGCAAACAAGGGACACACCGTCAGGGACTGGTGCATTGCCAAGTAATGAACTTTAATTACAGCCAGCCCTGTGCACACAGGGGAAGTTAACAAGCTGTCTGCCAGTATTTGCCTTTTAGAAGCCTTGCTGGGGAACTTTGGCACGTGATAAATGTTTTATTAAAACACACAGTGCTCAAATATATATCTTCTTTCATATTTTATTACATGAACACTATACAATTATAGCTCTCTTCAAAATGATGCAGTCTAATGCATGACATAATCTAATGCTCATTGCCAAAGTGATGAGTTACTTTTCTATCAATGGGGGGAGGGTTCCTGTATTTTTAGTTAGATCTCAGTAATGGTACATCCATTCAAAAGACATTGTTTCGGGCTGTAGTGCTTGTTTTTCTCTTTTTTTTTAGCTTTTAGTTTTTAGCTTTTTTTCCCCATGATTTTTTTTTGATAGGTTGCTGCAGCTATCGGAATTGTCTAAAAAAATAAAAAAGTCAAAGAAAAAGGACAATATAAAGTTAAGTCATTTACGATGGCTTTCTGAACGTGTGGATGCATAAACCAGTCTTCCTTCAGACACCAAATCACAGAGCATGTTGCCAATCCATCTTGCTATGTTTTGATTTGTGACAAATGAAAAAATGTGTCTTTGATCTTAGCAACTTTAACTTGTCAGTTACTCGTCATTGGGGGGGGGGGGGGGGGGGGGGGGGGGGGGCTGCATGACTACTCTCGTTAAAGTGATCAAATACAGTAAAACTTCACACGAGATGAGAGAAAGCAGAGATGTGAGGCACGGCTGATCTACATCTGTGTTTAAAAAGGCAAATGAACCAAGTGATCCGGCAAGGAGAAAATTAGAAATCATCCACGCAAGTTCTTGCAAATACAGAAAGAAGATCTGCTTCTTCTTCTCAATTGGAAAAAAAAAATGCAATTACAGATAGACAACACTCTTGCTCCTTCTTGAAATCCTGAAGACATCCTTAACCACTAAAAACAGCAGCATATCTGTTTGGTTTTCGATTTGTCTTATTTCGTTTTGTAGCAGAACCTGTGTCGGTCACTGGGGAAAGGTTCCGGGCTTTAGCGATCACAATGTAAAGGCACATTATTCAGCAAAGCTGGGAAATGACCGGCTTTTGGATCCCAGCTCTGTTATCGTATTTTTGCTTTTTCAGTGCAGCAAACAGCGAAGTAAAGGACAGAGTCTGAACTTTAAGAACTTTGATAGACTGGTAGCTAAGCACAATCGCTATGTTTTTGATATCCTTTCTGGAAAATAGGGGTCCCTTCCTCTATCCTATATGTTGACTGTGTTGCTGCAGTCCTAGATTACTGATAAATACTACACAGTGGCAGCTTTGCTTGACTGTAGGAAAGAGAAAGGGATGCAGTGTCAGATTTTCAATACGTCTGCAGTAAAGTACTGCCAAAATATCATCAAACATTTCTGTTTTTGACCAAAAGGAAAAACAAAATGTTGTAAAAGAAAGAAAATAGAGCATTAAATAATCAGGCACTGTGTTCAAGTTTTTTAAGATGGAAAAATGGAGGGCTTCTACTACTCATCAAGAAGTACAGGGAAGTATCCTTTGCTAATTGCCTTAATCTGCTTGTGCTTTTGGACAATTTTATAAAAGGAAATATTAAAAAAAATCCCAATATCCTTCCTTAAAAATTTTAAAGTGAAACAAACATTTGAGATGCATAAATATAAAATAAAAAAATACCTTCTTTGCATTTAAAAGTGGTTTTCTCATTTTTCTAATTTAGCCTTTAACACCATAGATGTTGCTGGTGACACCCGGACAACGCGCTCTTTGGAATACTATAACACACTGACCGTTTATGCTATCAATGTGAATCCGCATTCTGTTGTGGAGGAAAGCGGCTTTTCATATCAGCTTTGCACTAACATGTAACTCATCGCTAACGAAAAGTGCTCCAAAACGGCACAGCATCAGCTGATTTTGGTTGATTTTGGAAGCAGTTCACTATTGTGAAGGGTTGCAAATCAGTGCAAGGTTGCTTTTCTCCACCTCAGAAGTCGCTGGAATTACATTAATTGCATAAATAAGTTACAGTATTTGAAAGAACCTCAATACTGGAGCTAAAGCTCCTGTGTTAAAGGGTTATGGTGAACATCTATTTTCCTTGGTGTCCTGACAGGTGTATTTGAGTAGAGACTTTGACTCATCCCATGGGGGAGCGGTGATCTGCAGACACAGACACACCCAGGAACCATTTGGTGGTTTAACCCCCTAAATCCAACAACTCAATGCTGAGTGGCTTGCAGGGAAGCGCTGGGTCCCATTTTCAGAATATTTGGTAGAACCTTCCAGTCTCGGGGTGGGCACTCGTCCACAACGTTACCTCAAACTTACTCTGATCAACCCGTGAACCAATGTAGCACTGCTGGATTTATCTTTCAATTGATGACTTTTGGAGTTTTATTTGATTCCCAAGTCTTGCTTCATTTTAGTTTATTTTGTTAATATTTATGAACATTTAAGAAATTCAAAATCAGTGAAGCATTCTTGGCAGCTAATGGAATGCCAGTTAGTATATGGACCAAAAGGTCAGACTCTGCTTTATTCAAGCTCCATCTGTGCAAGAAAACTATTTACCATTTGAACTTGTTAAATAGTAGGCAGAAATGTAAATAAATCTGAGCTAACTGGCTCTTCTATGGAGTTCCTCCAGCGACATGAAGCATGTTTTACATCTTTCTGACATGCATTACAGCTCAGATAAAGCCGGTCAGGCTTCAAAGAACGGGCCGAAAGGTGTCACAGGCCAGAGGAGTGGAACCAAACTGAACTTCCCAGCTCTTTGATCATAAAGGCCAAGAGCCTCGTTTGGAAGGGGTGAAATGCATCTTAAAAGAAATAATCTTATTCAACCTTTTTTTTTTTTAGTGCAAATATGCATACCATAATGTAGGACTTTGTACTTTTTTATGTTTATACATCAAAGACTTCACACTGTTCCAAAAGTGTAAATGGATTCTAATGATGTACGTATTTTTCACAATAATTTTTGTAAGACTACCTTCCCAGAGTCAGCTTAGAGAATTGTAAATAAGATATCAGAATACAAATACTTGATAATCTGACTGATTATTCCTGCAGCATCAGCTCTGAATTACAGTGTGTGTCATCTGCTAAGAATATGTGTTTTTGGGGGCTCGGATGAAAACCAATGATAGTTTTTAGAGGGAGGACAGAGGAACTGAGAGGGATGGGGAAATTGCGTGCACACAGCTAGGCAGCAGGGAGAAATTGTTAGCTGTTACAATTGCGACTGTAGCTACAGGAAAGAGGAGTGGACATGGTTTGATTATCAGAGCAGACTGAGATCTTCAGTTACACCAGCAAAGAAGAGCATTCCACTCTTTAAAGCTCATCATGATGTCTTTTTTTGTTTTTGTCATTGACTTTCTTGGCATCATTTTGCTGCAAAGATCTTCTTGCCTTCTCCTTTTATCCTTATTTATTTGTAAAAGGTTGTGTTCAGGGACGTTCCTTGTCATTCTTCCGCTCGCCCCATAAAACACACTGTCATGACTGACTGGCCACGCTCCAAACTCATTACCGATTGGCTGACAGAGCGGGTCGCTTGGTTCTGCTCCGCTGTGTTGACTCCTGTTTGCCAGACATTGCAGGCTCAGGAAACTTTAAATGCAGCGGCGGCTCTCCCCTCAGCCTCACACTCAAGGTCACATGAATATGGATTTGGCCTCTCATTCCAGTGCACTGACGATGAAGTCTAAGATCTACTCAGAGGGTTTATAATTCAGAAGACAGGTCTGCTTTTGGCATGTGGGCGTCACTCTCCCCTAGTCTTCACGGTATTATGTGTGGAGGAAAAAGAAAGATGGACAGGACTTCTACTGATGCTGAGAGCTGAGGGAGAGACCAGGAGGACAAGAATGGATGATGATGAAGGAAGAAACACGGGATGGGGAAGCTTGAAATGGCAAAAAAAAACCTACAATTGAGTTTTTGTTGATAAGCCATATCCATTTTAACCCAGAGCAGCCTGCACGCCATGGCCTGATGTGGGGATTCTGCCGTCAATGGTGTCTGTACACAAAGGTGTTTGTGTGGATGCTGACCCTTTTTGTGTGCTTGTTGCATGTGCATTTGTTTTGCATGTGGTTATTGCAGCTAGAGCGCTCATTACTTTCTGAGTACTTTTTGTTTTTGCTTCTCAATGATTGTCACTGCTGTCACTAGACGCTTGCTTCTCCTTGTAATTTAATCTGAATTCTGATTAACCTCCTTGCCCTTCATTCATTTTACTAGTCAGTCACACAGCTCCACCTTCTCACTCTCCTCTCCCCTCCATTCTCATTGTTGTAATCACGGCTTTGCCTCTGTTTTATTCACTCACAGAAAACAACAAGCCGCCATTACAAAGGTCTTGCTCTCGACAGAATGTAAATGCCAGCTTGGCAGCGGCGGGGAAAGCTTCGTCGGCCAAGGAGTCCCGTAACGAGTCTGAGGGCCATCCATCTGCCGCCAGGTCTCAGGCATCCTCGTCTGTAGAGTCAGGTCGCAGGAACAGGAACCCTCCAGGTCAAAACTACAGTCTGGATAGGGAGAGGGTGGTGGAAAGGGAGATGCTTAAAGGGACCAAGAAAGAGGTGGAGGTGGAAGCAGAAGCCCTCCAGCCTTCCTCCTCTGCAGTCAGCAGCTTCAACGCCAATGGAGGATCAGATGTTGAGGCTCTTCTGGCCACACTCAGAGCCTTGTAAGATTTATATTTTCTAATATTGACAAAATACCTGCAACAAAGCTCATTATTGCTCATTCATCTTAACATACTTCAAATGTGACCAAAAAACGGTTCCTATAGACTTTCTAAGGTGGCAACATTATTTATAGAAGTTACTTGTCAGGTAGAACAGATGATTGTGGTGACAAAATTAAGAAAATAAAATAAATACTTTGACTGAAATATTTAATGATACTACTATCAAAAAACGTCTACAATGAAAAACAAAAGCTGATTGCTCACAGTTTTAAACTTTTTCAGAAAGTTTTTTTTTTCCCTAAAGCTCTAAATAGCCTTCATTTACACAGATATGATTATTGAAATAAAAACGTTGTCAGATTTACTAGAATCTGCTTCTGCACTCCATAAAGATTGGTTTCACCAGGTGTTCCACTCCTTGCTATGCCAATTTTTTTTTTAAAGAAAACCAAATATAACTTTATCAAGTCTTTTTATAATCATCACTCTTTAATTTTGTTTTCTAATCCTATACCCGTATTTTTCTGAAATATTTTCATTTAATGTAAATGGATTTTTCATATTTTAATCTGGCATGTGCATATATTACTTTTTGTTGTAGATCATCTTTATGTATTCTCATTGATTACTTTATCCGTATAATCTATTCATGGAATATATTTAATATTTAGGACACTGACCCAACTTTAAAAAAATCAATTACAAACTAAACTTTGAACAGTATAATTAAATTACCATTTGATTATGCTGTCACAATTCTAAATGCTAAACAGATCTGACTATTTCGTGGCTGTAATACTTGCAAAATCAACCTACAGAGTTAGGAACAAAATGTCCAGAATTCAACTCTAAAACAGAAGCAAATGTAGCTAATTTAATCCAATTAATGTTAAGAAATGTCTAGAAGACCATCTTAAATAAAGTCCTTGTGTTTTTATGTGTACCTTTTAATTGTGTTTACAATAAAATCTGATTCTCATTCACATTTTGTCTTTGTCATAATTCACCAAAGTCGCACAGCTTCTGCAGTGTGGCTGTAGCCTGAGTGTTTTGTTGTTTTTGTCATCCAAATGCCAACTACAGCTGACATTCAGTAGTAAACCACTAAAATCAGGAACATTGTTACCAGTTGGCACCACAGTTCGATTAGAAAAGGTCTAAAATTCTGCTACCAAAGTCAGTAACTCCAGAGTCTTCTGATTATTTGGGAAATTCTTTTGTGAGTTGTTGGTTTTTCTTACCTCTTCCTAAGCCCTCCAGCTGTTTGTGCAGCTGATTGTCTTTTTCCTCATCCCCTGAGTGTGTCAAGGAGTAGCTACACCTCACAAAATGGTTTGCAGTTAGGCAGGCAAGTGGATGTGCACTACAGTCTGGCAGTGTACAAACACAATAATCATTTTGGATCCCAGAAATACTTACAAAGTGACTAAGTGTTGCTCAAAAAGTGCTGGGAGTTGTTTGTTGTAATGCAGGTTCAGGTTTTATTGAATTTGTGAGTGGATTTTCTAACAAAATGCCGCAGCACTGTGACTTCACTACATCAAAATGTTATCAGATGACTTCAAGCTTTTGAATAACATGATTGAACTTTAACCAGTCGCTTATATCCACTAAGGTAGGCATTACAGAGCACAGATTAGAGTTTATACCTGCTTTTAAAACCTAAATCAGTTTTGGACGAACAAACAAGGTGCTCAAAACCAGATGTCTCAGATAATCTGGGCAGAGACCGAAGTGGAATAGGAGGGGATGAAAAGCAGCACAACAGTTAACCCCTTGTCTGACGAGGTCTGCTGTCGGTGCCCTGGCAGCTGGTGAATTTATTCAGCACTGGGAGCAGCACAACTGTCCCCATCTGGAGTAGAGCCAAAGACAAACATCGACACAGCCGTCTGGAAGGACTGAGCATTTGCTAACTAAACTCCTCCAGAGGCCTTGATGCAGCTTTAGCTGCCTGCAGCACGTTTCAGTTTAAAACCAGAGCATAGTGTCTTCAGTGCTTCTCAGTCGAGATGCAACAACTTGATAAATGCTTTAGAAAATAGCCACTTTGTCATCCCCAAAACCCCTTTATGAATTTTTTTATTTAAAGTGACCATTCTGTTTCTTTTTTTTATTGTAGGTTGCAATTTGTGCCATCTTTGGTAAAGTTCCACTCCATTCCTTTTTTATTCTATTGTAAAAGTGTTCCCAGTAGTAGTTTAATTAGGATTATGCCATTTTTAGCCAAAATCCCCCAAAAACTGTCGTCTTTTAGGGCATGGTTTCTGCAGACAGGCAAGAGTTCATTCAAAATTCACCTTTCAATTGCAGGCGGGACTAGGAATAACCCTCCGCTTATTTCCCATGATCCCTTTGTTTATATTTTCTCCCGCTAGGCTATAGCCCCTCACAACCCCAACCTAACATTAACTGTAAACAAAAATGGTGAGCAATATTTGTGCTATTTAGCTGTACACTTTTAAACGGGAATCCAGCTCAGACGAGGAAAACAAAGATAGACATGGACCTATTTGTCTGCAACTGAATGCATGGAAATGGAGCGGTCCAGAGAGCTTGTGGCCTGCCAATGTAGTTTATACATCACAACTACAAGAATTTTCAAACAGCATTTTTTGTCTGCCAATGATTCACCACGATTTGAGTAAAGAAATACTCAGAACCTTAGCTTTAAGCCTAATTTTCTATATATATGTCCTCTATCATGAGAAAAATCCAAGAGCATGGTTGGAAAAAAAAAACAATTTTCATTGGATTGGGTCTTTCAGAAAGTGTTAATGCTAGAAACCATGTTGAAAAGCACTTTTTATTAAAAAAGAAATAAACACCGAAAGAGTTCCGGTAGATGCAATGACAATAGGTTTTTTGTGTTGTATTTGGCTAATTTGACTGTTTTCCAAACAGTGAGGCAACCTTGGAGACACCACACAACGCATTGATCTAAGAAGTGGGAGGACACAATTGCCAGCCCAAAAGAAAATAAGAAAAGCTAGCCTCAAAGTGGCACTTTCTCGAAATAGTAATGCACAAAGGAAAAGAAAAAGCTCTTTGTTAAATGATTACCCACAACTCATTATGTTTGCCAATCAAGTAGCGGTGCTGCTTTTTATTTTTTTTTTTAAATGCCTCTCAACACAGCCCTGAAATCCCCCTGACATCACACTTGACATCCAAACGGAAGCTAATTGATGTCAAACTAGACAAACCTAAGGAAACATAATGGGAAAAGCTAAGTGGGTGTTCTGCCTTTAATAAAAAGAATGACATGCTATATTTATATCTCACAAGGTTTTATTCATTAAAATGAAAATATTTCAAACATATAAATCTTCACACCAATTTAGAATGGTGTTTTTCAATTGTAAAATTGTGTTAACTTACTTTCTTAAAGTATTTGAAATTGACTGAATATTTAGGTCCAATAATTTATATCCAATAATTTTATGAGACACAAAGATGTCAATCTGAGCCCCCTCAGCAGCATTGCGTTAACATAGGGGTATAATTTATGCAGTCAAAGGGACTGCGTGGGCTAAGGGCCACTTGAAGAAGTCACGGTCAAAGAGCACAGTGTGCCGCGCTTAAGTTCCGCCAAACTACGAAGGAGCTGTGTATGAGCACAATGCAGAAACAATTTTTTTATCTGGGCCAAAGCTCGTTTAAAATGAACTGGCACAAATTGGAGAGCTGTGCTCCAGTCAGAGAAATCAAAATCTCCTTTTAAAACCACAAATCCCGGGGTCCCCTGACTACGAAGTGAGAAATGTCTAAGTTGTTGTCAATTTGCAGTTTAAAAGCCGGCATCTACAAACACACTGGGGTGCCTTAGTGGGTTGTACAGCAGCTTTCACATCTGGAATAGAAATATCGGTTCTGTAACAAACAGCTTATAAGGCAACATTGTTTCTGACTCCGACTAGAACGAGACTATGTAAAGGTTTGTCTCTTTTACCAAGACAATGGTGTAACTATTACAAATTATTTATTAGTTTAAAAAAGGACCTTTTTGCCAAGACCAATTTCATGCACTTCAGTTATTTAAAAAAAAACATAATTTGCACATATCTTTTTGATACTTGATCAAGTTTTGCTATGAAGATTTTTGAAACAGTGTTATGTCTATTTTTCTAAACTAGTTTTCTATTTTAAACATGTACATGGTTTTTATAACTAACATAATCTACATATAATTTAGATAACTGATCTGCATTTGCTATGTTGATTTCTAAAATAGTGATGTCTAATTTTACATAATAATTAAGTAATTCATCTTTGTCATGTACGTTGTTAATACTTAAGGATTCTTAATTCTGTCTGATAAAGTTATGAACCGGATTATGATAAATTATGTAATAAAATGGTTATGGTATAACGGGGTGGGATTATATAAATTCGCTTCCTTCCACTCCCTTTAAAGCAGTATTTCATTTTATGTCTAATTATCCTAAGTTTGATACGTCATTGTATGAATGTATAGCTGATGATTGTAATGTTTTTGTGTATTATTCTTACATGATTGCTTGAAATAAACCATTTCAAATCAAATCAAATGTATATACAGGGGGCAAAAACGTATTTAGTTAGCCACCAATTGTGCAATTTCTCCCACTTAAAAGATGAGAGGGGCCTGTAATTTTAATCCTAGGTATGACAAGCTTCTATAAACTGGCTAACGTCGGCTTTTTGTGGTGTTGCCGCCATCCCACTTTTCACATGCTTGTGTTTCTTGTGCTCCCCTTTGGTTTGAAAAAAGGTTTTTGAAATTTGCGAATGAATGCATTCTTGTTTTATTTACACATTTTAATACCTCCTCCCAACTGCTTTTGCAAAAAAAATGCTCATCCAGGGAAATAACAAGCTTTAGGAATAAACCCTGAAGACCAAGAGAGTCTGAGAATAAATCTGCACATCTGTTGAAAAGAAAAGCAAAACAAATCCTGCGTGGGAATGCGGGAAGATTTTTACTAAAGTGATGCGGAGCGCTCAGTGTAGTCTACATAGATTCATCAGAAGGCAGCGTTCCCAATAATACCATGACAGAATGCAATATAATGTCTATGCAAAGTAACATCTGGATGAGCCATGGTCACAATCACTAAGTATATCTTTAAAAAAAAAGGGGGAAATCTGATAAAAGAGAAACCTTTTCAACTGCTGATAATTGGAGCAGAAATATTCTGCTGTGGTTCTCTATCAGCATCAGAGCAAACACTGAACAGATGGAAGAAAGAATGGATTTTACTGAATATCAAATTGGGGATGCAACTGTCTTAGACTAAGCTGGGTGACTAAAATTGAAAAGAGACTGGGTTCTTCAACGGAATAATGATCTAAAGCAGACAAAATCCATCATGAACACGAGCCGAGGCTTTTGGAGAAACCCTCAAAGTCCCCAGACATGAGAGCCACTAAAAATCTGACTGAGTTTTAAGATGCCATACATGCAGCACAGCTTGTTATGTCTTGAAGCCTTAACCAAGTGATTAAAATTCTTAAATCAATGGCAGAGAGATAAAGTCGGTTGCTGTTTTCCTTTTTCTAGTTCTGATTTATATAGCTTTTGCAAATGCGCTGCCTTGCATCAGTCTGGTGACAACTGAATGTGTGAATCTCAGTCTGCTTTTTTTTTAGGAATTTTACCAGCTTGGACCAAATTTCACATAAGTACCGATGTTAACGTGGTACGAGTGTGAAGCACAAGCTGACACATTCACAGATTTCAATACCTTGATGTTAGTACATCCTAAAAGATGCAGTCACATCCCTGTTTTTTATAACAGTTCTGTCTGCTGTACAGCCCATCTGTAAATGTGAACATGAAAACCATAACTATGACCATCGGCCAAAAAAAAAATCAAAATCTGTTAACTTAGTTGATAGATTTGAAACAATTCTCACTGGTTGTTTCTTATATGAGAGAAATGAATGGTATGCAAATCAGAAAGTGACTTATACATCTAAAACCAAAGCATTTATAGAATGAAAGCAGGATGAATAATGTGCAAAAACTTAACATTAGATCTTTTTGTGTACCGTCATTAGAATGTTACCTGTAAGGTTTTAATTGTAATAAATTAATTTGAGAAAAAGACACAAACTTGCTAAGTTTTAGTGTTTCGATTTAGAACTTTTACAATGAATCCTTTTCAAAGATAATCACAGTGTTTCTGGGACCAAAACAGGGACATGTGTGACTCAAAAGTCGCAACGTTTAACAGATTGATGAAGCCATTGGTCTCTGTGTGAGTCTGTCATGTGTGAAAATGACTATAGTCTCTGCAGACGGAGGGGAGTGGGAAAACACAAGGAGGGTAGGATGATTTTAAACGGCGGAAGGCTCCGTTACTCACAGGCCTCCGTTCCAGCCACATGGTTCATCTTTGTGCCTAATAAAGTGGAGCAAAACATATTGTGCAGCAGATTGCAATTTGGACATCTTTGAATGGGGATGAAGCCCGAAATGTATCTTAGTATTTGATGAGAAGGGAAAAGAAGAACAGATTTGTCACCATTTCTCTTCTCTAACAGTTAAAGGCTGAGAACTTTTCCACATATGGTATAACTGCTAGAACAGATCAGCTGTGAAATTCCTGCTGCAGATGTTGCTCTCTGTTTTCAATCTGCTGCTAATGGTGTCCGTTAAAGTTGTAAAAACATGGTATGAAGTGTGTTTTATCTACTTGTCACCCTCTAAATGTACTGAAATGAAACCTTGGTTTGAGACTCACACATTTGGATAATGCTGGTGTTCCATTTTACACGTAGGAGGTTGCTCTTGTATTTTTCTGAGGATTTTATCATTTTATTTTATAGTTATATTTTATAGTTATAGTTTATAATGTAAATAAGAGTGTTCGGTAAAAAATTTTAAACAATAAAAAAAATCACATGTAATTATTTAAATTTTTTACCAGATTTATTTTTCTCTACCAGATCCTCTAGCTGTCTCCTTTTGAGGATCATCTTTAGGTTTTTATTAAATACCAACTTGAAAGAGAATGATTTTAGCTTGCTTACACTGAGACCTAATACTGTGAGATGCATAATGTTACAGAAGACTGCTGGAGTCTAACACCAGTGGAAAGTTAAAGGGTTTGCGGCTGAAACAGAATCATAAATGTCTGTTTGCTTCACGAATACTTTTTTATTTCTAAAAAAAAGAACATAAATAAATAAAAAAAAGTTATTCAGAGCCTCTCGATGCATAACAGGCCTTTGTCCTTGAAGGTTTGTTGTAGTCAAACAATGAACTTTGGTTGCTATTGTAAAATCATCAATAATGACTACTCTGCTATAACCAGACCACCATTCAGAATAATATTGGGTTATCAAGTCAGAAAACAGCTTCTTGACTGTTTTTCTTGCAGCCTTTTTCCTGCCTCTTAGGCATCGGTGTCTCTGTGTGAAGGAGAATGTGAATGCTGATTGTTGAGTACAGTATTTAGTTTGAAAACCTTGAAATCTGAATCCATTAAGTTTTTTTTATTATTTTTCTTGAGAAGAAAAGCTGGAAAACCAATCCAACCTTTCTGGTCTACAAGCTACTTTGATTTAAGTTCTTGTTTACTTCAAAATGCTGTTGGTTCTAATGCAATCAGTCATTTTTTTAAATCTTCATCAAGTCATTGCAAGAGTCATTTTCAGAAACAAGTTTTCGGCTGAAAGTGTCAAATTGGATTAGACAAATGTTGTGGGCACAACTGATAACTGTGTTTACAATAATGTTGCAACATGTGTGTCAAAAATCCAAAGAACAGGTGGTTTGAAAGCTGCTGTGATTCCATCCACAGTTACCTTTTAAAAGAAAAACCAGCAGCTTCATAAAAGTGGAGGAGCACCCAAAATGCGGGCCTGCTGCGCGTCCTCTGTACTGTCCTGCTTTGGCCTCAGATTGTTTCCATTCGCCTTTAACAATCGTCACTTTGACGCTCATTTGTTCGCAGCAAACACTGGCAGCCTTGACAAGCAAACATCTGGTCTCCACATGTCACAAGATTTCAACACAAAAGGCAAAGAAATCCTTCATGATTTCTCTCTTCTTTTGGCAAAGAGGAAAGACGGAAAGAAGGAGTTGTAGGATCCGTAATTGGCAAACGTTTTGTCTGCAATAAAAGCAAACATGTTATTCAAAACCAGACTTGGGTTTTTGAAAAAGCTCAGAATAACGCTGACAGTTTCTTCAGTTGACTCAACAATCCCGCTGGTAACAAGACAACACTCCAGAGGGAGAAACTATAGCGGGGAGGAAAACATTGTGTAGTTGTCCTCACTAAAAGCCTCTGTTTTGGTGGAAAATGGGAGTGGACTCTGAGCAAATCTTCATTTGCTGATCACCTCCTCCATCTGCAATTACTGCATCTGCTTTTGTCCAACCACTGGGAACTTTCTTTGAGATGGAAGTCTCATTAAATGTTTTGTAAGTAAGCTCAAGTAGTCTGGACTGTTTCCATTCTTGTCTTTCTTGTAGTCTCTCTGTTGTTTTTTTTCTTTTTCCTTTCTTTTCAGCAGATCCCACTTGTAAAAAAATCACATCCTGCTGACAAGTGTTTCATAGCAACACCGCAGCGTTTTGGGAGGCACAACAAATGAGGAGGTTTGAAAAATGAGAGAACCCTAAGAAAGGTAAGAGATTTTCTTCCTTGGTTTAAATCTAAAATATTTTCTTCCATAGCCTTGTGCTGATAAAAAAAATGAGAACAAAATGCACTCTTTAATAATACAATAAATACCACACCTCTTAGTTCTCAGCTGTATTTGATGATTGGCAGCCCTGTGCAGAGCAAACGAAACACATTTAAGCAGATTCCATTTGTTTATTCTCAAGCTTTTTATAAAAGAAAATTTTTTTCTAAAGAGGCTGTTCTATCCAATGGGATCCCATCAGGTTCCTTCATGGTTTTTTCTTGTTTTTTTTCATCACTGGCAACCTGATGTCTCCATAACCATACATGATGCCTTCAAACAGGAGTACGCGTCAGTAGACAGGTTTTATTGGTCCTGGTGAGAGGATTTGCAGACTGCCACCTTCAGAGCGTGGAACTGTCAGTACAGATCAGGCCGCGTCTGTCAGGACACCTCATAGAATCACTCTTTAGTGTCAATAAACCGCGCTCCGCATTGGCTTTGGTATAATCACCAGTTTTGCCTGCTGATGTTGCTGACACATGCACTCATGGAAGCCCCGAAGCCACACAACAGCGGCTGCTGTGCGGCGTACGATGCTGTGTTTGTCACCCCTGCTGACTAGTCAGTCGCAGGTGAGGTCTGTGTGGACATGTGCACTGAAATGACAACTTTTTTACCTTTGACATCACCAAAATAAAATAATATATTAGTTTAGGATTTATAAAAACTCCACATTTGAATGATTAGGACTACCAAAAAAACATTCTTGTAATTGCTTTTTGGTTCATTCAAATCGACAGTGGCTCACGTGGTTGAGCGGGTCGTCCAATGATCGAAGGGTCGGCGGTTCGATCCCCGCTCCCACCAGCCAAATGTCGTTGTGTCATTGGGCAAGACACTTCACCCTCTTTGCCTCCAGTGTGGCCTCCACTGGTGTGTACCTGTACATGGATGATCCCGGTGATGGTCAGAGGGGCCGTAGGCGCGAAATGGCAGCCACGCCTCTGTCAGTCTGCCCCAGGGCAGCTGTGGCTACATCAGTAGCTTACCATCACCAAGTATGAATGAGGAGTGAATGAATAATGAACACAATGTCAGCGCTTTGAGCGTCTGGAAAAGCACAGAAAAATCCAATCCATTATTATTATTATTATTATTATTATTATTATTATTATCTGTTTGCTTAGTTTTCATAGACCACAGTTCAGAAAGAGGCAGTTTTAGTGGCTGTTCTTATTTTAGCCTCTTAAGACTAAAGATGTGCTGTTATTTTTTTCCCCCTCTTCTCTTCTTCCGAATTGAACTGCGAGGGCTTCACCACAGACCATCATTACTCTGTGCCAGAACCTGACAAATCATTGCACAGCACACACTGAGTCACCTTGTTGTTGGGCTCTGATCCAGAAGCAGACAGTTATGGTGGTAAACCAACGCCCTAAAAAATGTCACTCAAGGACAAGCTGGATAATCACTGTTACTCATGTTTATTGAACAGATAGGAGCTGTATTAGTCGACAGGTTCATGTCTGTGACGAGGAGCATTTGTTGGGGAGCAATAAAATCAGCAATAAATTCTTGCAAATTCAATAAATTCTTCCCACCTTCCTTAATATTCTTTCCTCATTTCTGCTCGCATTGCTTGCAGTGCTCTGTTGCCCTGTGATTTGTTTACCAGGGCCACCTCCATCTGTCACCGCAGGTGTTTTAGTGTTTCTTGTCTTTATTTCTTTGATCACTGCTGCATTACACCAGTGTACATTTTTGCCCTCTTTCAGCTCTTTGTCTTTGTTGTTTTGTCTCACAGAGACTTGTTGATGTCTGCTGATGTTTTTGTCGTTAAAATGATAAAAGGCAGACGATTTTTCCCTCGCTGCTTTTCAAACACACAAAACACATATGTGGCACTCGAGCAAAATAGCACGACAGACACGGAATACCTTGCTTTTTGTCCCAAACCACTGATTTGTTCCCTCTTCAGTCAACTGAGGCATCATGCAGGCTGAGCTCTCTGGATGTTTATTCATGACAGTCACAAGAAATTAGCAGCTTTGGTTTAATCTTTTGCTGCACGTGTTGAAGCACATGACTTTTGTTGATTGCTCTCTTGATCATCCTCTCCCAGAATTGGGATTTAATATATTTTTAACAAGCAGAATAGCAACACTGAAGAGATAAAGTTTGGAAAATGTTCTTTTTGCTCAATGGAATCTATTCTTTATGTAGCAAAGGTTGGTGCTCCATTGTTTAGGATGTCAAATCCTCTAGAATATGAAACGTTATATCTGAGCGTGGTTCTGACTTTTATCTGTCAGTGTTGTCTCACAGAAGCGCCGCAGAGCCATGGTTTGTGTAAAACGGCTAAATCGCGTCGTTGAATCCCCAATGGCTGTGGCACAGAGCAGAGACACAACTTTAAAAATACTCCGCACAGTTGTGCTTTGTTGGTGGCAGTGGCAGTGAGCACATCTGGCTTTGATCACCATGGTGATGATGGTGCAGGGAGTGACAGGGCATGCAGAGCGGTGGAGGCAGTTTCTCAGGGGAATCATTATCCTGTTTAGTAAGCTTAATGAGAGAAAAGGTGCTGCTCCTCAGCTAACTGCTGTCCTCGTGGAAAACAGATAGTCGCACAAGTTAAGGTAAACAGTTTATATCCAAGGAGTGAATAAATCCCATATTTCAAAATCCTTGTTGACACAAACTCACATAATTACTCTTGCACATAAATACTCTGCCATTGAGGTCCTCAACACATTAACACGTTATTAACACAGAAAACGTGAGAAATGACACGAAAAGGTGTTAAAATGCTCTCATGAATACAATCTGATATTGGAAGTTTTACTCTTTTGGGCCTATTGCTCAATCAGATACACAGTTATGAATATATGTAAAACAGCAAAAGGATAAACTACTGTTGATAGTAAAAGTGAGTTTGATAAACACAGAAAATGAGTCATTTTTATCAATATTCTTGGAAACCAACTACCCTTAATAAGAAATGCGTGGTAGATTTACACTTTGGAGCCATTTTGTCAGCTTTCTGTGTAACCCTTGTGCTATCCTAGGCACTTTAACATTGGGAGTGAGGTCATCTAGACCCCACTAGACAGTGCGCTGAACCTTTTTTCTTCAGTGATTTGTGATCTTCACTGGTGTCCATGAATTACATGAAGTCCTCTCCACCTTTATCCACCTTTGTCATGGTTTGGATAACACGTCAATGGTCATCTTGACCCTATAGGATAGCAGAAGGGTTAAAGCCATCTTGGTCAAACAGAAATCATGTTAAAAGCTTGAAACCAGAGTGTAAGCATGGTTGTTTTTGATGTTAAACTGCACTCATTTACATGTTGTGTAACAAGACACCTATCTGGTATCTGGGGTCTCCTTGGTTTTGTTGTTTTTAAAAAACCTTAATCCAGAAGCCAATTCAATTCAATCCAATCTATTGGATTAATGTTTGCCAAATAAAGATAGATAGATGTATCCACACTGCAGTACCATTACTCGTAAATAATCATAACGAGACAACTCATGCAACTCCCATTAAAAAAATAAACGCACTCACCCTGGTTGATTACCAAAACCTAATGGTGAAGCCTACTATGAAACATGGAGCACCCAAGTTGATCTTTGGCTCAATGCCCTTTCCTTGACTGATGCACACAAGAAGAGAAAAATATGCCAGTGTCTCAGTCCAGCTGCAAAAATTGTAAAACCTTTGAGGGTCACTGCAGCACCAGGAGCTCATGCTGCCCAGCTTGATTTTTCGTTTAAACCTGTCCAAGTTGGAAGAAGTTATTCATGGCATTTCTTGGTTCCAACCAGGACTGTGAAGACATTCTCTGCTTTCCTTAATCAACTGTCCAGTCTTCTTACCTAAGTAAACATTAGAAGGGCAACCTCCACTGTAAATTTGTGTCGTTTTCCAAGCCTGTGCACCTTAGTACCTTTAACCACTCGGGTCAGATCACAAATGTTTACATGAGAACAAACACACAACAAATTAGGATTTTACTTTAATAATTCACCAACTTAGGACAATGGAAAGAGTGCATCCTTCAAAAGTTGCAATCAATCCCTGATGTATTTGCTCTTGATGACTTGTCCTACTTCAGAACTGATCAGATTAAAAGGTGAAACACCCTTTAAAGATTGACTTAGGCCTACTCATTCCAGTAAGAGAAAGACAGTCCACAAGCATCTCAGAGAGCTACTTGATGTTGTAATTGCTTGGGAGTCACAAAGCCCAATTGCATCATCTATAGGATTGGTAAGAAAATGTATCTGCCTTCCTGAACATTTAGAGGGCAGTTGCTGCCCTCAGTGGAGCTAGAAGGTTTTCAGTTATGGATATAAAATTAGTTATTGTCAGGGTGAGATAGCTGAAGGAGATGGGTCCTAGACAACCTCTGTGTGTTTCTTCTTGGCATTTGACTTTTTAAGAATGCTACAGGGTGTCTTTAACACTCTAAGTACCTTCCGATACCTGCAATACTTAAAGGGGAGATGTGTTGACGACATCCATCGAAATAAAAAGGTTCTCTTTTTGGATGGTTTAATTGTTTTCTCAGAGACATTAGCAGATCAGATCAGACTAAAAAAAAGGTTTTAAAAAAACATGTACTTTCTCAAAAAAAAGTCACTTTTTAAAAACATCAGTAAAGTTCTTTGGGTGTGTTGAGTAGGCTTTCCCAAAGATCCAGAATTTTTTTTTAGCTTTATTTAGAGCTTCACTGGATTCTATCCACTGTTTTCTGACAAAAATGTCTCTTTAATGCGTATAAAGAGCCATATCGCAAAATGTGTTTGGAGATTCAATTTTGTCCAGGTGACATCTTGAAATTTAATCATGGCATCTGGATTCATTGTCCTCTTCATTCATTGTCCGCTCTTGAAACTTTTTTCCACTCATAAATACCTTTATCAGTGACGAATTCAAGGCACACCTAGCACAGAGATTTTGCTTCTTCCTTGCAGCTTTTTTACCGGTGGAGGACAAGGTAGAATCCGAACCCCAAAAAGAACTAGGAAGAAAAATGAAAACCAGTAGCAGACTAAACAAAAAGGAAATAAATGAAAATGAAAATTAAAGCATCTAAAAAAGAATGAATGTAGCGATGAAGATGAACTTTGTGTTGAGACATGAAATAGACATTTCACTATGTAAAGAGATCTTAACATTCAAACACAGATGTTGGAAACCCTCACATGTACCGACTCCTGATACACAAAGTTCAAAGACTCAATAATTTGAATTAGATTTCTCCGTTACACACCAATTCTTTAGTTCATGTTCTGCATGACATTCCAGAGCCTGACTTTACATCAACCACAAATGACACAGTGCTCGCTCAACCAGAGCCTATGGTCAGTAGTGCAAACTCTGTTGTTAGACCTAACTCAATTGTTGCAGAATTTGAGTCAGTAGGTTTGAGACGCTCTAATAGAGAGAAACATCCGTCTCAAAAAATTCACTGGAGAGCCATTGACCTTGGCAGTTAGTTTGTATTTTTCTAAAAATTGGGTTTTTGATTCTGCAAAGGTGTGCTTTCACCTTCATACTGCCCCAGTTGGCCACTTGTGCATGAAGGGGCTCGTGCATTTAGAGAGGGAGGATGTAATCCAAAGTTACTGGGCCAAAGTTACTGACTGCCCTTGAATGCAGCAAGTTGGACAAATATCGTTTATTGTGATGGCCCATAGAGGATGTTTTAACTGCAGGCAAAATTGGATGATTAATACATTTTTAAGCATTTGCATTCTTAGAAAAAATTTGAACTCAAAATAAGTTATTCTTTCTTTTTTGAAAGGAAAAGCACCAAATTCACCCTTCTGGTTTCTTTCTTTGTTTGTTTATTTCTACATTACAGATTTTTTTCATGTTGTGATTAATTTGCTGGAGTGTGCACAATAAACCACCTCCTGATGTGAAACAGACACACAAAATGCGCAAAGCTACATTTATCATCTGCAGGTGTTTTATGTGGATTCACAAGTTTTACAATTATGTGAACTGTTGTCTATTTGAATAAATATTAACATGGTTTTATATAATGTTACTTAGCAAAAATTCTTTCAGCACCTCCAACCATTTTCATATGACTTCCAGAGGTCTGAATCTTCAAAGGCCAGAATCTTTGGTCCATTCAGAACAGACTTGCCCTGACTTCAAATTTGACAAAACAGCTTAGGTATTTTTGTTCCTTTGAAGGAAAAAGTCACTGGAGGGTTTGAAGAATGGTCACCTATACACCTTTGGATTAAACATTTCTCCCATGATAACAGTAACCGTTGAATGTTTTAACAAGGATGAAAAGAAGTTCTATCTAATTATTTTGCCTTCACAGATGTTGAAACCTCAACACTACTTGTTGGATAATAACCTTCTACAAAATCCTCAAAACACAGTGTTAATGATGCAGCTTTCAACATTATTGCTAAATGACTCCACTACTTGTACAGTCACTTTCAAACATATTCTACAGCACACTGAGGTTTGCCCTGGCAGTCTCTGATGGTGACTCCTAGCTGAGACGGTTTTATGTAGGACTTTCCTTTAATTTGTCACCCGTCTGTATGTTTCTGTGTATTCTGGAAGGAGTCGTGGAGGGTGGAGGAGGTGACGTGTTCCTGCGTTTAGCTTCTAGCTCCTTTTTCATGTTGGCATTGGTCCTGGCCTGCCACAGTGCTGAAGCCGTGCTTCAAACAGAGCAGCCTCTCATTAGAGTGCCAGGGAAAAGTGACGGCTTCAGGGAGCGCAGCCAGCTTTGCTGTCAAAAACGCATTTGTTATATACGCACATGACAACATGACACCGCTACTGCAGAACAACCTGACCGTCAGTTTTAATTCTGATTTCTTATCATCAATCATCCAAGAACTTCTTATGGGGTTGTTGTGCTCTTTTACAATGTGCAGTCTTACAAAAAGTTAAAACAATAAAAGCACAACTAAATCTGACCTTAAAAAGAAAAAATAATTGGTCAAATGCTCTTTAAAGTCCAACTCATCTTTTGATCTATTTTCAAATCATTCCCAGTGGTCTTTTAATTATGATTACGCTTGGGTGACCCCTGATGATTCTATGTTTAAACCTGTCCAAGTTGGATGCAGTTATTCATGGCATTTCTTGGTTCCAACCAGGACAATAAAGACATTCTCTGCTTTCCTTAAACAACTGTCCAGTCTTCTTACCTAAGTAAACATTAGAAGGGGGACCTCCACTGTAAATTTGCGTCGTTTCCCAAGCCTGTGCACCTTAGTACCTTTAACCACTCGAGTCAGATCACAAATGCTTACATGAGAACAAACACACAACAAATTAGGATTTTACTTTAATAATTCACCAACTTAGAACAGTGGAAAGAGTGCATCCTTCAAAAGTTGCAATCAATCCCTGATGTATTTGCTCTTGATGACTTGTCCTACTTCAGAACTGATCAGATTAAAAGATGAAACACCCTTTAAAGATTGACCTAGGCCTACTCATTCCAGTAAGAGAAAGACAGTCCACAAGCATCTCAGAGAGCTACTTGATGTTGTAATTGCTTGGGAGTCACAAAGTGCTGTCAAAAACGCATTTGTTATGAACGTACAGGAAAAAAATTGGATGAGCTTGTGGGATGGAATGTGCCAAAAATGCTGTCTTTAGCCAAAATAAAAAAACCTGTGTTGTTTTTTTTTTTAAAATATCTTCAGCAAAGCTTCAGGAGTTCATCAGAAATTCGCCTCTGAGCTGTGGGCGGGACTGTTGGTGCGGTATAAGCCTCCACTTATTTCACATCATCCCTTTGTTTACACTCTCCGTTGCTAGCTTACAACCCCAACATGACATTACCGGTGCAACAAAAATGGCGAGCAAAATTGGAGCTATCCAGTTTGGAGCCAGATGCCAGCTCGGACGAGGAACACAGAGATGAAAATTAATTTATTTGCTTGTTAGAGCTTGTTGCCTGCCTATCTCAGTGTCTACATCACAACTAAGAGCTTTGTCAAATGGCAATTTTTCATCTGCTCTTAAATTATCAAGATTTTCTTTATATATGTCCTCCATCAAGAGAAAAGCGCTACAGGAACATTAAAAAAAAAAAAAAACATGATTGTCATTGGAGAGGGTCTTTTAAATTAAATGGTTTTCCTGTAATTAGCCTACCAAAAAACAAAAAACAGGAGTTTAAATATGATTTAAAAATGACAATTGAAACCTATATTTTCATTCTGTTTCAGTTAAACTTGCCAAAAATAAATTTGACATTTTGACTTAAAGAGTTGCTTTACTTTCTCCGCTCTCCTGTTTATTTGATCTGCATTGGCACACATTTAAGTAACTTAAAAAAATGAAATGTTAACACCAACAGCTATGGACAGGAAAAGCAGCAACTCTGTTCAAGACAGGTAAGCAGATTAGGAAGTTTGTCTTACTGAACTTTGTGCATGTGGAAGCCACAGGCTGTTCAGATAACTAGCAGTGCACTCTCAAAGAATGTTGGCAAAGAATTGAAAATCCAGTCTTTTTTTTTTTTTTCCCAGCTCTCATGTCTACAGAAACCTTCATGACTTCAAACTTTGTCTATGCAGTCACATACATTTGTTTTCTGGGTCACAGGATTTGCCAACATCTACTGAAAAAGAAAGACTTGCAAATAAAAAAAGAAAATCTCTTCAACTGCTGACCCCTTGAGTTCAGACCTTTCTTCAGTGCCATTTCTTTCAAACTCCCAATTCACAGCTCGCTCTATAAAGCTTTGGAGCACGGTTCAGCACAAGGCAAGCTTCTGTCTGTGTTCTGATACACATTTCACCTGATGCTGTTTACAAATGTTGAAGAAATATATTTAATCTATGACACATTTTGCACAATTTCTAAAGAAAGATTCCAAACATAGATCCTGACATTGTAGACATGTAATAATCTCGTCGTGCTTCAGTGAATCCAAAGCCGATCATAGGTTTCCCGTCCTGTGCACAGCAGAGCATGCTTGACTTCTTTTCTTTTTTCTTCATTTTTGTCATTGATGTGGAAGCCAGATGATCATCCGGCAGCCATGTCATGTAGTGATGTGATAATCTGCCTTTGTTGGATCTGGAGTGAACCAAGTCGTACGTCTCGCTCCGTGTCAACACTCTCAATAACAGCTCGTATAATTTTGAAAAATATTACCGAAGGGTTCCCCTGAGCTTATCTCTTCAGTTCACTCTGTTTGTAATGAATTCTTCAAGAACCATGGCTATAAACCCGCCTGTCCCCAATCACCACACACCCTTGCACACGTACACACCCACAAGGGCCTGTGATCAATAAAACTCATAAGTCTCTTCTTCCCACTGTGGGAGCTTCTGCTCCTTACCCACTGAGATTCGCTGAGCATCAGACAGACCAGACACGCTCTTCCAACAGGAGCCTCCTGTCGCATACAAATCCTGACTCTGTCCTCTTCTGCTCTTGCCAGGCTGTGCCACATGCTCATTTTTTTCCCTCAAGGCCGGTATAACCACACAAATAGATGTTTACAGGAGTCATCAGAGGATGCTACCCTTGCAATCACTTTTTAAAGTGAATGTGGCCTTTGGCCTAAAGCTGGGGCCTTCTGATGTTACCTAATATTCACACAGGGGCCTCTGCTCTTATCTGCAGCCCCTCTCCAGATGGCAAGTTTTTAAGAGTCCTGCTTTCCTCCATATGGTGGTTTCAAGGAGGTTATCGGTAAATCCACAAGATGGGATTTCGAAAATAATGCGTCTATGGTGCGGTTATACAATTTTCTGAAATGTTGGTAACCGTTCAATTCACTGGAGGGAAGGGATAATACTTTGTTCCTCATCACAGCTTCTGGACTTCCATTAGTTGTGGTTTTCTTGGGGTATAGATGCTTCAATCCTCTTTTTTTTTTCCACAGCGGAAAACCAAGCATCTGTCTGTGTTCTGATACACATTTCACCTGATGCTGTTTGCAAATGTTGAGGAAATATATTCCTATGGCTACCTAAAGTGCCACTAACAGCTATAGCGACTTTTGATGTTTCATTTTGGGATTCACCACAATTGTTGCTTGTCTTTCTTGTTGCCCATACTAATTTAGTGTATCCTCTTTCTGGTGCAAGTACTGAATAAGGGATGACACTTAAGGCCCGTACACACCGGGACGAATATTCGCCAGGCGTTATTCGCCAGCGTTTTTCGCCACGTCTTTTGTGTTCACACCCAGGCGATTTTCGCTGACAATGAGCCGACTGAACATGCAATTTCATTCCCTGACATTAGATGGCGCTGTACACAAGGTAGTCGCTTGTCACTCAGAAGAAGAGAGCCACTATTTACGCGCTTGTCAGAAGAACATGGTGAGTTTTATCGACTGGTACAAGAGCTGAAAATGTATCATGAGCGTTTTCGGGGATATTTTAGAATGTCCGTCATTATTTCTTTGCAGCAGTGTAGCCGCTACTTGGCGTCTATCTTCTTTGCTGGTATGTGTGCTCAGAAAGGCAGTGTTGTGTTTGAGCGCCCCAAGTTGTGTTTTACTGTAACTTCAGAAGCTCCAGACACGTGAGCAAAAGCGCCATTCTCATTGGTTGAATGGATTTCGACGCGAGGCGTCAAAAAGAAAAAACGAACCCGAGGCGTTTTTTTTTTTGACGCTTTGACGCGTGGCGTTTTTTCGCGTCGGTGTGCACACTCTCATTGGTGCCCTTTGTTTAGTCACGAGGCGAATTTCGCCGACGAAAATCGCCGGCGAAATTCGTCCCGGTGTGTACGGGCCTTTAGACTTCTAAAAGGAAGCTTGTTTAAAAACAAAAGTAACAGCAGAGACAGATCAATTCACCAAGTTGCCACCTGGCAATCCAATTTAAAATAGTCTAAATGTAAAATAAAATAAAAAAATATTACACAATAGTGCCTGATTTAAAATCTGACAGGTGGATGAAGATTACCACCATGATGGAATAACCGATGTGTTTGGGCTCCTGCCTAAATCACATTTACCTTCAAATTTCTCACTTTTTACACTAAAATAATTGCATGTAGCTGT